>CM070018.1:27941829-28286829 GCA_036247105.1 Cirrhinus mrigala
GTCTCTCAGTTTTTTCCGGTTCAATACGGTCAATACAGTTAGGGTATGTTGAAAAAGTCCCATCTCGTTTCCTTCCCCAACTTCAAAAGCGTCCTACATTGCTGCCAAAGTACTGACCCAGTGTTTATAAAGTGAAAATGCAAAGAAGATCAAACGGCCTTTACAAAAAAAGGTAAAACAGCGATGTAGGGCAATTTTGACATTGAAGAAGAAAACAAGACGGGAGTTTTTCAACATGCCCTAACTGTATTGACCCAGATTCCACAGACTATTATCTCGACTATTATGACAGATCGTTTTGCTAGATTAGATCCTTCTTTCTCGGCTGGGATCATTTAGAGCCATTTGAAGCTGCATTTAAACTGCATTTTGGAAGTTCAAACTTCCAAAGTCCATTATATGGAGAACATTCCTGAAATGTTTTCCTCAAGAAACATAATTTCTTATCAACTGAAGAAATAAAGACATGAACATCTTGGACGACAAAGGGCTGAGTAAATTATATGTAATTTTTTGTTCTGGAAATGAACTTCTCCTTTAAACGACCATAAACCCGTTAGCTAGAAAAGTTAGCTAGAAAATACAACTCTAGAAAGGAGCATTATGATGAATATATGAACTAAATTAAATATTCATTATATTTTTACTTAACCTGTTCTTAAATATTTAATATATGTTTGAATAAATCTGTCATGAAAGCAAGTTATAACATCCACTGTTTAAATGCTTATGTTTCAACAACAAACTGAAGTAGAAACAATTATTTTATTATTTCGGCAATTATTTAATTTTTTCTTAAAATAAGGTTGACGTCCTGTATTTGATTGCCTATATATCCACTGAACTGACATTGAATTGAATTAAACTGAAATCAAAATCAAATCTTAAGCTTGTGAATCTAAATTGAGTTGAATCATTATGCACTTCTGGAACAAAGAGATAGACAAAAAGTAGAACAATTTCTAAGGCAATAGTTGAGAGAAATAAAAAATCTGAATGTATCAAGTTACAATGAATATTGCATGAATAGTTTTCAATTCCTTTTTTAAAGTGTACACCATTACAGTATGTCTGAAAAAAGTGTTTGTAAACATAAAAAAAATCACTCAATAACAGCAGATGTTTCATTAGTGTAACTTTAAAGAAAAAAGTAGTGTAACTGTAAATATGGCACTGCTCAAATGGCATTGACATGTCAGTAGGTTTCATATTATCGTGTGAGAGTCTCGTGTTCATCTGTGACAGGCTCGTACCTTTTCCAGATCCACACACAGCTCCTCCACCTCTCCCTGTAGTCTCTGCTTGGTTTTCTCCAGACTGGAGCACTTGGCCTGCGTGGCCTCCGCCGCCTCCTCGGCCTCCTGCAGACGGGCCGACAGCTTCTTCCTGCAACAGACATTCGTTACACACATGCTCTGTCTGAACAAACTGAAGGTGTTTAGTGAGTTAGTGAGTGCTGGTCAGTTTAACATCATCTACAGAAGAATGGCCTGGGCCCAGATGTTTAAAAGAAATTTGACTGGATTTCGGCTACTGGATTGGATCAAATCCCAGCATAATTGCAATTTTTTTTCCATTCGTGCAGCCCTTCCCTATTCCCATCCATATTCGTACTCTCATATCCCTGAATCATTCTAAATGTTCTTACAGGAACAACAAAGACCGTCACTGCAAAAACATCCTACTCAAAGCGTATGTTTACACCATATTGCATACTTGGCTTCTTCCAGCTCGTCGCTGTGCTGAATGGCATCAGCCTCATGGCGGCTCCTCCAGTGCGTCACGTCACTGTTGAGTTTGGAGACAAGGCGCTGCAGCTCCTGTTTGCTCTCCTGCTCCTCCTCCAGCTGCTCCTTCAGCGTGTCACACTCCTGCCGCAGCGCAGACAGACTGCTGCTCAACAGCCCTTTAGCCTGACGACAGACCGAACGTCACATAATCACTCAGACATCTCTGCAAAAAAATCTGCTCCATTTGAATTAGATTGGTTAACTGCACACACCTTGACCTCCTCATCAAACTGTTTCTTGAGTTCCTCATGTTGGGACATCAACAGAGCTTTGGTTCGGCTCAGGTTGCTGCCCTTGTTGTCCATCTCCTCCATCTGCCTTGTCAGCTCATTGTTTTCAGCTGCAAAAGCAGGTTTGAACATTTCGAAAGCATTTTTAAATGAATAAGTACAGTTAAAAACTGTTTAACCAGATCAAACAGCCCATGAAATCAAAGCTGGAGTGGTTTGTGGCTTTAGTTTGTGTGTATTACTTCTGAGGCTACACTAAAAGTGGACACAACTGATTTTACACTAATTTTACACAAAATTTTGAGTCTTGTCAGTGCCAGTAGCCAACCCGGATCAAACCCATCCCATTTTCTCTATATATTGTCCAATCATAAAAAAGGCTAAAATAAACAATTTTGAGTCTTTATGTTGTGTTAAAATGTTGATGACTCAGGGGCATGTCCAAATTGTTATCCAATCAAATCATAATAAAAATGTCCCCTCCTCCTGAAATCATCAAGCAAGCTGAACACGTAGACTAAAGTACATAAAAAAAATAAAATAAAATGGGTAATTCCAGAATATAGAATTACATTATATAAATCTGCAAGTGCAAGATATAAAACCATAAATAAAAGAAATGCAGTTGAAATTGAGAGATATGAAGTTCAAATTATACAAAAATATTTTTTTATTTAAATTCTTTAATTATATGAAATTGTGACATTCTACCATTCAAAAGTTTCTGTATGATTTTTGAAATGTTTTAAATAAAGCCTCTTTTGTTCAGCAAAGCTGCATTCTTTAATTAAAAAATAAAAAAGTAAAAATTGTGAAATATTCTTACAATTTAAAGTTAGTGATTTCTATGTGAATATATTATAATCTGTAATTTATTTTTGTGATCAAATTACTCCAGTCTTCAATGTCAAATGATCCTTCAGAAATCATTCTAATATGCTGATTTGCTGCTCAAAAAACATTTCTGATTATTATCAATGTTGAAAACAGTTGTGCTGCTTCATATTTTTGTGGAAACGTGATACATTTTATTTTTCAGGATTCCTTGATGAATAGAGAATTTAAAAGAACAGCATTTATTTTGAAACATAAACTATCACTTTTGATCAATTTAATGCATCCTTGCTGGATAAAAGTAAGTATCAAACCAAACTTCTTAAGTGTAGCGTGAGTCAGGTATTAATGCGAGATCTTCATCAGTCACCTGTGAGTCTGTTCTTGGCTGCTGTAACCTCATTCACAGTTTTCTGCAGGTCTTCATTTCTAGTGTTGGCATCACAGAGCAGCTCTTCTAGTTTCCTCATCTGAGTGTCAGTCGATGCCTGATGTTACACAAGACCATACAGCATGACATTAGCTTAGATCAGTGGCTTAGCAGGTCACCCGTGGTTTACCTGCTCATGTCACACAAACCTATGAAAGGCCTGAGATGAGACCAAACAAATCCTACAGGTATAAGTTTCGCGGTAGACATTTATGTCTTTAGCACAAAGCAAAATAAGCAGAACGAATTTCAAATAGTCCTTGCTGAACCAAAACAGATTAGGAGAAATGTAGCATTGCATCACTTGCTCACCAATAGATCCTCTGTGGTGAATGGGTGCCATCAGAATGAGAGTCCAAACAGATGATAAAACCAATACAGTAATCTACAAGTAATCCACACCACTTCAGAAGCCAAAAGCTGCATGTTTGTATGAAGCCAGTCTATTATTAAGATGTTTTTTAACTGAAATATAAGCCCTTTATCCATAATAACACTTCTGCCAGTAAAAAAGTCTCACATCAAAATCCACCCAGATTGAACTGTTTTGGCTTGTAAACTGTGCTTTATCTGTGCAGATCCACTTCTTTTACTGGAGGAAGCGTTATTATGGATTACGTATATTGGTTAAAAACGTATTATGATGGATTTGTTTATTGTGATGTTTTTATCAGCTGTTTGGACACTCATTCTGATGGTACCCATTCACTGGAGAGGATCCATTGGTGAGCAAGTGAAGGAATACTACATTTCTCCAAATCTGATGAAAAAGCAAACTCATCTATATCTTGGATGGCCTGAGGATGAGCACATTTTCAGCTAATTTTCATTTTTGGCTGAACTACTCCTGTCTTCCAGCCAGGCCAAGCTGGTGTAATCTGGTTCAATAGCTGACATATCCCAAAACCCCTTTAAAACCAGTAAAACAGTCCAACTTGTCAAGATAAGTTCTCATAAAAGGTTTTTTATTATGATTTTTGGTGCTCAGATCATCAGGAGAGTCTGAACGCTGTCCATCTGCAGCAGTAAATGCTCTCCTGAGGGACTGAGAGTGTTCAGAGCTGACCTTGGCTTTCTGCAGCGTGTCCAGTGAAGCTGCCAGATCGTCCACCTCCAGCCTCAGACTCTGTTTTTCTTTCTCCAGTTTGGCCCTGGTTCTCTGCAGGCTCTCGCACTGCTCTCCCAGCTCCGACAGAGCATCGCCGTGACGCTTTCTCAGCGCGGCGGACACCGCCTCCGCCTGCACCGACGACTCCTCCAGCTCCCGCCGGAGACGCTGCAGCTCTAGCTCTCGCTTCTTATTCATCTCCATCTACACACACAGAATACGACACGAAAAAGTACAATTGCATGTTTTATACTAGCGTTCAAAAGTTTTAGGCCAGTAAGATTAAGAAATGAATACTTTTATTCATAAAGGATGTACTAAATTGATCAGAAGTGACAGTTAAAGACGTTTATAATGTTACAAAAGATTTCTATTTCAAATAAATCCTGTCCTTTTGAACTTTCTATTCATTAAAGAATCCTGAAAAATAAAATCACTGTCACAGTTCCCAAAAAAATACTGGCAGCACAACTGTTTTCAACATCAGAAATGTTTCTTGAGCAGCAAATCAGCACATTAGAATGATTTCTAAAGGATCATGTGACACTGAAGACTGGAGTAATGATGCTGAAAATTCAGATTTACATCACAGGAATAAATTACATTTTACACTGTATTCACACAGAAAACAGCTTTTTAAATTGTAATAATATTTCACAATTTGTAGTATTTTTGATCAAATAAATGCAGCTTTAGTGAGCAGAAGAGACTTCTTAAAAAAAATAAACATAAAAATCACACTGACCACAAGCTTTTGAACAGTAGTGCATAAAACAAATGTTACTTTCATATTTTCATAAGTGAAACAAAAATGTGATTTTATTATGAAATCCAATTTCTGCCTTAACAGAGTACAAAAAATACTGAAGAACTAAAGGGAGGGTGTGTGTTTGAAGCATGTAATTACAAAAATATGCAATTACATTTGATTTACTTTAAATATTGGTTCAAATATTTATGCAGCTATAAACAATCATAATAAGTATTTTCTGTACCTGAGAGGCCGTGGCTCCTCCTGCTTCCTCCAGTTTGTCTGTCAGATCGTCCAGTTCACGGTTCAAATCAGCACGCTGCTTCTCCACCTGTGGAAAAATGCCGTACATTCACTCCCAGGCACACAGCTATAGTTCAACAGTCATCATTATACAACAACATCCAGATTGCATATGTAATAACCGCAGGTACAAATACTAAATCTATATGCTCTGCTTTGAACAGAGATGTTATAGAGATGATCCACATGCAGGTTGGAACATGAGTGTGTATGAAGAGCTAAAGCAGCCTTGATGATAGATCTGGGTAAGTGATTAGAAACAACCATAACAGAGTCTAGTCTAGACCCTCTTAGTGTCTGGATCACTTACATTACATTACAAAGGGTAAAAATAAAAAACATTAGATCTTTTATGGATCCAAGAGCCTAAAGGCAAATTCATAACACTTTAACAAAACACACATGAAGGTTTGTTTGTTTTCAAATCTAGAGCCGAACTTGTTGTTGAACAGCAATAAAAATCCTCACTGCTGTTCAACAGATGCTTAATAAAGCGAACAAACAAGACATTTGTTTATGCTACAACACATGAAAGCATATCTTGAACGCAAAAACAGGTTTCTTCATTTATTCTCCAGCTGCCTGAGATATAATCGCCCACCGCGTCGCGTCAAATGATGAGAATGAGAATAAATGTAAGCACGCAGAAGTGATTAATGCGCTAAATAAGACTGAATCTGTCAAAGGTGAAATGGTGAGAGCAATCACAGGCTAGAACAGAAGCTGGTGATTTGACATATTTCACTGCAATAATGCCAATCAAATAAAACAATTATGCAACTATCTGTTAACATGCTCAGACATGATCAATATTTCCTCATTAACTTTGACCCCTACGTGAGATAAACGCTGCTCTCCAATTAACTAGCACAGCCACTGAGTGTCCAAATAAGTTTATTATAAATTCATTTAGGAATGAATCAGTTTCTTTAACATTTTAAATATAACAACGTTTTGCTTGAAATGTGTACTTGAAATGTGTAAAGTGTCCCTATTATGCCATTTCAAATATTGACTGAATAGACTGAATCTTACAACTGCTTCGAACAAATCGTTTGAGAATCTCTGGAAAACGAGAAAACCAAAGAGTTGTTTGATTTTGCATGCATGTAAACCTATTGTGGGAGACTCCCAATCCAATATTTGGAACCTTAAACACGGCATAATGGGGGCACTTAAAAAAGCCCTTTTTTTTGGCAGATTTTAGATATAGTTATTATGTTATATACAGTGTTTTCAAAGTCTTGGAAATATCTGGGAATAGCTAAAGTGTGATTTCCAGGGCTGGAAAAGTCACGTAAATCAATACAAATCTTAAAAGTCAATGGAAAACCCATGGAAATTCATATAGCAAAATCTAAAATCAAAAACTTTTCTATTCTCAGTTTCAAAATGTTGCTTTGGCTGGAAATTACTCTTAGCGAGAGCTAAAAAAAAAATCGAAAAAAATAAAAATCTATAGAGACATCATTAAAAAAATGGAAAAATTACCAACATGTGATTAAAATTCATTGGTCGGAAACGGTTCTGTTAGGATTTCTGCAAGTTTTATGAAGGTACATTTAAGATTTTAGCACCTTTTGAACTTTTTTCAAGTAAAAAAAAATTATGTAAATATGTCAATATGTTCTTTAAATGTAAATGTCTAGGGAGCATAAAATGAGCTGTATTAGTTGCGTTAGCAAAACTTCTGATACAAATAATTCTGAAAATAACTTACGATCTCCATTACTTTTTAATTATTTTTACAAAAACAATAGCTTGAAACTAGATAAAAAAAAAAAGTTTGTCAAGACAAACTTTAAAGTTGGCTTGAGAAAGCCTGACCAAATAGTTTAAAAGGTTTTAAAAGTTTTAAGTTTCACGGTTTCCAGTCTGAAATAGATTAAAGTTGTTTTAAGGCTTAAACCTTGAATGTTTTGAAGGCAATACAGTCTGTCTGACAGATAACATAACATGTTGCTAGCACGTTTCTAGCATGACTAGCATGTTGTTACCATGTTTCTAGCATGATTAACAAGTTACTTGCATGTTGCTAGCATGTTTTTTAGCATGATTAGCAAGTTACTAACATGTCGCTAGCATGTTTTATGACGACTAGCATGTTGTTAGCCCATTTCTAGCATGATTAGAATGTTGCTAGCATGTTTCTGGCATGATTAACAAGTTACTAGTATGTTGCTATCATGTTTCTAACATGTTTAACATGTTGTTAACATGCTTCTAGCATGAACAGCATATTGCTAACACATTTCTAGCATGATTAGCAAGTTACTAGCATTTTGCTAGCATGTTTCTAGCATGATTAGCATGTTGTTAGCATGTTTTTAGAATTATTTACAAGTTTTTAACATGATTAGCAAGTTACTAGCATGTTTCTATCATGTTAGCATGTTTTTAGAAAGATTAACAAGTTAATGATTAACAACTAGCATGATTAACAAGTTACTAGTATGTTGCTAGCATGTTTGTAACATGGTTGGCAAGTTACTAACATGTTGCTAGCATGTTTCTAGCATGATTAGCATGTTGTTAGCATGTTTTTAGAATTATTTACGTTTCTAGCATGATTAGCAAGTTACTAGCATGTTTCTATCATGTTAGCATGTTTGTAGAATGATTAACAAGTCAATGATTAACAACTAGCATGATTACCAAGTTACTAGCATGTTGCTAGCATGTTTCTAACATGATTAGCAAGCTACTAGCATGATTCTAGTTGCTAGGCTTGGATAGTGATAGATAGATAGACAGATATAGCACATAAGTCAGATCAGTCTGAAGATCTGGGCTAAGTTTGGAGTTTGTAGAGTTAAAGCTCTAGAAGGAGTTAAAGTTGAAAATCTTAGTCTCAGAGGAAAAAGAATAATAATAATAAGTTTAAACAGAATTTCAGTAAGTTGGCTTTCTCATTTTCCAGTGCAAACATCTAAAAATTCAGAAATCAAGAAATGTTTTACTTGAGAAGTGCAATGACAGACGATAAGAAGTCTTGTCTTCTGAGAAACTGATCCAAATGAAGTGAGTTTATGATTAAAACAACAACAAATATCTGCCAATGGGCTCAAGTTTTCATTCCCCATTGACATATTTTACTTGTTTTAAGCATAACCTCACTTCATTTTGATCAATTTATCAGACTTCCTATCTTCATTTTGCATCTCAAGTAAATTGTCTTAATTTAAAGATGCTTAGATATCTGCACTGGAAAACAAGGCAGAAATATTTTTTTGCAATGCATGCAGCATTGCTATAACTTTATGAATTTAAGCCCTTCTGCTCTGATTTAAGGTCTTCAATTGTGAAAGACTTTTTAAGCCCTGCAGAACCCCTGTCTGTATATGTAAAGACATTCATATTGTAAACATTCTGGAGCATCATACTGTATGTGTTCGGTCTAACAGTGATATATGTGTCAGGATGCACATGTGTGTGTTAGCAGTAGATGAGGGCTTGAATTCCTCTGTGGAAACCTCTGGAATACAATGCGATGCATCTGATGCTATCTGAGAAAACAATGGCGCGTCTGTGTCGGATCCTCTGGAGTTCTATGGAGACAGACGTATGATAAACGCACGCATGTCGGTGCTTGACTCTCACACTTGCCACCCAACATAAAGACATCTTCACATCCACAGCCACGGGCCATGTCACTCCGTCAGACAATATTCCTGCTCTGGTTTATGAGGCTTTCTGTAGCTTACAGCAGAAGATCACAGTGCTGAATAATGCAACCTTTAACAGGTTTCTGTCTCCGGGAGCTCAACACGAGAGGCTGTGAGTGCTGGAGACAAGCCATCGCTTCCTATAGACATGAAGCCTGAATGTATATCAGAATGCTTTTATTTTAGGACATGTACAGGCATCACTACCCTAGAAACTGTTGAATAAAAAAAAATTAATATCTTCAATCAGGAAATAACAGCCTTCAAGGAGTCGGAAATATCATATTTATGAGTTCACAGAACATGAATGATCAAACGAAGTCAATTTACGAGTAGGAAATTTGAAATTCTAGATGATACACAAGATGTGATGTAAAAGGGGTGTAAACGTGCCGCAAATTAAACTGTAATTTTAATTCTATGTACAAAAGAGCTTATATATAACAAATGCAAAATATATTACTGATACAAAAATTCTTTATTATTTGACATCATAAATATTATTTTTCTGAGTGTGTGATGTCAAAATAATGTATATTATTTTTTCTAAAAGTATAAATTCTTAATAAATATAGTTTTTTTTCTGTGTGATGTCATAATGAATAGGTTTTTTTTATGTGATGTCATAATATTTTTTTTCTGAAACTATAGTCATAATAATGAATATAGTTTTTTTTTCTGTGGTGTCATAATAATATTATATTTTTTAAATGTATGATGCCATAATAAAGATTTTCTTGAGTGTGTGATCTTATAATAATGGATAATAGATAAATTGGATATATTTTTAGTGTGTGTCATCATAACAAATATTTTATTTGAGTGCATTACTTCATAATAACTAATATTATTATTTAAAAGTGCATGATGTCATATCGAATATAATTTTTTCTGAAAGTGTAGTCATAATAAATACAGGGTGCGTGACATGATAAAATTTTTTCTTTGTTTTTCTGAGTGTGTGATGTCATAACAAATATAGTTTTTTTATGTGATGTCATAATAATGAATATTATTTTTTCTGAAAGTGTGATGTCATAATAGTGAATATAGTTTTTTTTTTCAGAGTGAATGATGTCATAAAAATGAATATTATTTTTTTCTGAGTGTGATGCCATGATAATGATAATGTGTGTGATGTGATAATATTGGATATTTTTATCCCCAAGTGTGTAAGATAGTCATAACAAATATTATTATTAACAAATAATAATTTTTAGTGCATGATGTTATAGTAATAAATATTATTATTTACAAGTGCATGATGTCATAATTATAATTTTTCATGACATCATGATACATTTTTTGCGCAATGTCATGATTATGAATATTATTTTTTCTACATGTGTGGCATCATAACAAATATAATTTTTCCTAGTGCATGACATCATAACAGTGAATCCTATTTTTTTCCAAAGTGCATGACATGGTGATAACGAAAACAATTTTTTTTAATGCATGATAACAAATCTTATTTTTTCTAAGTGCGTGGCATGCCAGTTTTCTAATAATGCCATCTGTAACTAAACTTTTTTTTGGTTACACTTTATTTTGACAGTCCTCTTTTCTACTAACTATGAGTAACTTTGAAACTACATGCCAACTAAGCATCATTAGAGTAGTAGTATTCATTAATAGACTGTTAGGTTAGGGTTTGTGTTAGTAGAATACGTTGACATATAGTCAGTTGAATGTACATCAAAATAAAGTATCAGCAGACAGTCAACTAATACTCTAATGACTGCTAGTTGACTTGGAGCTGCAAAGTTACATATAGTTAGTAGAATGGCTACATTTGTCTATCAGAATAAAGTTTTACCTTATTCTTTTATTCGATACTGATTCTTCACCTTTAACACTTTCACACTGACAGTCGACTCATACTGCAGCAAAAAACGACTTTAAATCATATTTTCTTTGGAGTTGGTGATTTATGGACAAATAAGTGTCATATAAGTGACAAAGGTTAAAGAGTTTAACTGCATGCAAATGAGCATCACCACAACACAGCAACTGTGCAGTCGAGCAGAAAAAAAGACTGAGGCCTTCAGTGCATTTTTCATGCTGAATGCGATCATACGCTGACACACCGCTTGAAGAGTTTGACTGACAGGAGCCAGGCGTTGATAACGCTCGATAACCCTGGGCTGATCTGTTATTCCAGGTGCAGTTGATTTATACTGAAGCGGAGGTGCCTCTGCCCCGAACACAACACAAACCAATGCCAGACTCCGTCCACATGTGCCCCGACTCCAGCCGATAGCTGATACCCGCCAGATCTGCTTAGGATTACATACACACACACACGTATCACCGGATCACAGCACAGAGCTGCCGTCCAGCACGTTTCATTCATTTCCACTCTGAGGTCAGGCGTTCACGAATGAATTGTTCTTTTCAGCAGATTCACAATAGCGAACTGAATTAAATTTTAGTTCATGGTTGATGGCAGAAGATTCACAGCAGCATGTGTGACTCAAAGGAATCAAATGATGTTATATTGTTAATAGTAGCCAAATAAATAATTTATAATTCTACAGATCTGTTTCTGTACTATTTATAATTATTTTTCAAAATCTTGAGATTCAAACTAAAAGTAGCCATTTTACCTGATGACATTACTAATTGAACGTATCAATAACATACACAGAATGTATGGAAGTTTCTGCCACTGAATAAAAAATGAAAAAGGTAATCAAAACTGACTTTTTTTTTCTCCGAATTGCATCAGATAAACTTGCAACTCTATATTATAAAAGCAAGATTTGTAAGATATAAACTTGCAATTGTAAGAAATTGTGACTCTTTTTACCTCAGAATTGGACTTTATAACTCACAGTTGAAAGAAAAGACAAGCTACTAGCAAAAATAGTTAACTACACTGGAGCTACTTAAGAGGCCTTATCTTCTAAATATACTGCATAAACTTATCATCTGATTTATAACTTATAACTATACATTTTTAATTAAAGAATTCAACTTGAAATGATAAATTAACTAGGAAAAACAGGAGAAACTAATAACTACACACTCAAATTTACAAAATAACCATAAAAGCTGCATTCAACTAAATATTTATCTCTTAAAACTGCTGCATGCACTTCCATTAATCAAGTCTGTTTAAATAAGACTTTCCAAAGTGACAAATGGCAGAAGTGTGTTTGATTACCAGCTCAACTCACAGCGTTTGTCAAGATACACTAATACTTGCTGGAAAAAAATAGAAAACTACAGTCATGCTACTAAAATATGCAGTTTAGTTAGGAACTTTTTGCTAGTCTGATACTGACAGACTGAGCATTTCTGTTTTACAGAAGTGTATCTGAAGTTTGGCCTGTAATTGTTTGCAGGCACGTTCAGGTGCCACAAATACCTCATCAGTCAAACTCCCAGATAAGCTAAAGGATGACTTTACAGCCTCGCTTATCTGGCAATCCTTTGGAAAAAGATCTAAGCTTGTGTGTTTAGGGGATGCTGGTCATTCATAATGGCCGTTCATAATCAGCAGATGCTCATTATGTTAGATTTCTGTGTCGTACCTTTGCCCGTAAGGCTCTCTCGGCCTCCAGCTCTTCCTCCAGCTCCTCAATGCGGACCTGTGGGGCGAGATAAGTGTTACAGGTTACAGAAACCAAATACAATCATACATACTTGGTATAGTGGATTAAAATAAATAATTTTAATCCATACTCTGTTAACCTTAAAAAGAAAATAAACTTTCATTTAAATGTACGAATAGAAAACAGAATGTGTATATACAGACAAACTACTGTTTTTGATTTGTGACATGTTTGATGTTTATTAAAAAGCGATTTATTTGATTAAAATATTGTATAAAATTTGAAATATTTTTACAAGTTCAAACAGCTGTTTTGTATGTAAATATATGTTAAAATGTAATTTATTCCTGTGATATAAATCTGAATTTTCAGCATCATTACTCCAGTCTTCAGTGTCACATGATTCTTCAGAAATCATTCTAATATGCTGATTTGCTGCTCAAGAAACATTTCTGATTATTATCAGTGTTGAAAACAGATGTACTGCTTCATATAATTGTGGAAACTGTGATACATTTTATTTTTTCAGGATTCTTTGATGAATAGAGAGTTCAAAAGAGCAGCATTTGAAATAGCAATCTTTTATAACATCATGTCTTTACTGTCACTTTTGATCAAATTAATGCAGCTTTGCTGATTAAAATTACTTTTTTCCAAAAAGAAAAAAAACAGATCATCAATTTAGCATGTTTTTTATGAAAAACTTTTAAAGACATTTTAAAAACATTTGAAATAATTGCACAGTATTCCATTTTCCATGTCACATTACAATAAAGGTTAAAAAGACAAAAAACCTCTCCTTTGGCTTCCTCTCCATAGTAAATGTGTCCAAATCTAAGATAAGCTCTCCAATCAGTGTGACGCCATAATCACACAGTAACAAACCACGGAGGAAGAGCGAACGGCCAACTAGATGGGACACGCTGGAATTCTTTTGAAAATATCACAAAGCAAACACTCTGGGTCAAAACCTTGAACCTTTTTCTGTGCACACGGCTGAGACAAAAATGGGCAAATTGTTTAATAAATCTAATGATCTTTCAACTTCCTTAAGAATTATATAAACCACAAAATACCACAGTGTCAAAAACATGACATTAGGAAATGTAAATTGGCCAATGCAATTGCTACTGACAGAAATTTATGACTGCGAGTGTGGAAACAAAGATGAACTCCTCATCCGCATGTCTTGTGGCACATTATATCTTATGAATGATCTTGTCTCTGTCACGGGCAGGAAGTCAGTCTGAGTTAAATCGCTGGAGGACACACATGCTGACAACCTCAGATCCAACACACACACACTCTGAAAGACATTCAACTTGAACCCAAAGGCCTTAATGACTCACTTCCATTTAAAAAGTGCTGAATTAAAGGTTACTTTACATATCAAGCTATTGATGTTCCACACATGCAGGGGCAAGCAGAAATGTGAGAGATACAGAGAACAACAACCGCGAACGAATGCAGTGAAGAAGAAGAGCTCAGGAACTCACATGCCAGCGAAGGACTTCAGCGGAGAGAACAGCCATGAGCAAACAGAGACCGAAGCAGACTGACACACATGCACACACACACCAACTCACCTCAGACTGAAGAGAATCCACACCCCCTTCACACACACACTGAACAAATCAGCCTGCCCTCCACACACACACAAACTCACACACTGAACAGATCAGCCTGCTCTCCACACACAATTAGTAATAGTTTATTGCAATTAATCATCATTTACTGTCTCTCATGTCACTCCAGACTTTATTTCTTCAGTGGAACTTTAAAAGAGTTGTTCTGAAGACTGTGCTACCACTCTGTTCCATGCAATCACACTGAATTGAATGCAATAATAGTACTGAATCACAAATCATGACGATTCAGATTTACATTTTGCAGACAATGTCAATGGTTGGGCAAAAAGTATAAATGGAGTCAGTATCACTGGAATACTTTACATGCAGAGCTCACTTCACGACTGACTATTAGGGATGTAACGATGTGCCCTGAGCTGGCTGAAAATTGATACAAATATGTGACTATTCAAGTCGGTTGAGATGTTAAACGAATCGTTTATATGAATGTACTGTATCTCTTAGGGGAACTGACTGTCTTCAGTAATTTAGATATTTTACAGCAATGTTTTGTTTACACTGGTAACCATGGAAACACTGTATCTCTGCTGTTCCATAAGCGCCACCTGCTGTCAGAGAGTGAATTTGCATTCTCACTCAGCCCGTCTGCCGTTTTTGTTTCATGCAGATGTTCTGTGCAGTTTTCCCCTGGTTTCACAAACATGGCTTAAGCCTGGTCCTAGACTAAAATGTAAGTCTGAGCTGTTTCAGCCGAAAGAAACTTGCACTGATTGATCTTACAATATATCAGTGCCTTTGTTTTGTCTCAAGATGCACACCAGTAATGTTTTTTTTTTTTTTTTTCTAAGGCACATTAATAAAAATTACTTAAATGTCTTAATTGAACTATGGCCTAATCCTAGCTCAGGCTAAGCCCTGTCAATGAAACAGGGCCATAGTTTCACAAAGCTAAAGCCAGACATTCTGTTTTTGATTCAAATTTAGAAATTTTACAATCTGATTGAAATCAAAAACTGTGATTTTTCAGTGATTTCTCAGCATCAGCATCTTTGTTTGGATCGTGATTAAAATGCAGTGTTTGACTCTAATTTTAAAGAGCACAGGCAAAGTCTTAGTTCGTTTATATGAAGAGATTTCTTTTTTTTTGTATTATTTATTTATTTGATTTAGTTTTCAATTTAGTTTTATTATTTCAATTTCACAAAAAAATGTTCAGCATTTTGTCTGAGAAATAAAAAAGCAGACCTTTTAATTTATAATTTTTTATAAATCTCATTTTGTGAAAATTTGTATTGTGAAATCAGTATCATGAATGATGTCGCATCGTGGCTTGGGTGAATCGTTATATCCCTACTAACTATTTTTACAAAGCTTGGAAATCATTAACTTTTATAGACTGTATTCATTTCTATATTTATTTTTGTCAATGTGTAACTGTATGTTGTGTTAAAAAAAAATTCATTTTGATTCACACAAAGCCATTATGTGATTTTATAAAACTGGTATTTTTGTACCCTCATTCGGTGTAACTGCATTAAAGAGAGTGACCATCACACTCTTGATATTGTGCTCTTCTGTCTTCCACTGAAGAAATAAAGTCACATGAGTTTGAATCAAAATAATAAAATAATGACAGAATGATCAATGCATTTCTAGTGAACAAACCTGATCAAAAGATCGATTACACCCTGTAATTTTAATGTCAGTTTGCAGAATTTCACATTCCTTGTCTTTCATTCTTTAGCTTTCAGTGATTTCTCAGCATCATGCAGGACTATACACTAACATCACGTGTGAGACACAGAAAGCAGCAGATTACTGACACATCTGGCAGAGGTAAAAAGCTCAAACACCATTACTGTTTATTACTAATCCATCTCAGTTCACGCTAACCTCACTGTACCTACTGACCTCCTCACTGCCTCTGAACTGTAAAATCTGGCTTATGATGCACAGAAACTCAATAATATCTATAATATCTACCACTGCCACTCTCTATACTACATCTTTGTTTACTGTTCATGCCATAACACACACACACAAACACAGATAGATCATAGCTGTCATACTCTAAGGGGGAAGTTAACACTCTCTTTGTAACTGTGTAGTGGACACAATAAAACCACACATTCATCAAGGCAAGGAGTGCCTATACATACACTTGAACCATGAGCTTGAACTGTGTTCTCAAGGTATTTTGTCACAATTTTACTAGGGCAAGTTGCCACAAGCCCCAATTTGTACTAATTACAATGTGTTTGCTAAAACCATTATTATCTGTATCCTGCTCTTTTTATATATTAAGTGATGCATGAATTGTTTTGCATTTAATAATTGCATTAAAATTTATGTGAAAGGCCTACCATAGGTTGTTTAATATAACTTACGCCATATAATAGTTTCCCCCATTGGGGCATGTTGTCACAACAAGTCAACGTGTTTAATAAACTTTTATTTTTTATTTTTTTTTTTTTTTTTTGTGGAGCACTAATGATGTGCAAAACGCAAAATGTTTTATCAATACTTTATGGCAGAATTTCCCAAACAGGGGTTTGAGAGCTGATGTAAAGCTAATAGTAATGTAATTGGGAAAAAAAGTTACAATTAAAATAAATTAATAATTTTAAACTAAAAACAATCAAAATACACTTATTAGAAATATGAAATATTTTAATTGTTTTCCTGCATGTCATGTGACCATTAACTATCATCAGAGAACTGTGAACATGCAATTGTGTTGTTAAATTACTGAATAATAACTTAAAACCTCAGTGGGTTTTTATTTTGCATTCCAAACAAAGGCGTTTAGCTGATAAAAAGGATCTAGAGCCGTAAAATAATAAACATACCCTGAGAAATGTTCACTCAATCACAGTGTGACAACTAGCCCCGGTTGCACTCTTAAACAAAAAATATTTATGAAGACCAAGAGACTATGAATTAGTTTAGGTTTAGGACATTAAGTTTTTTAGGATTTATTTTTTTTAATCATGCCAGTTTATTAATGAAAATAGATTCTTTGTTTGATTGTGTCAACATGACATGAGCCAAATATGTACACCATGTTATTATTTGGCTATAACTGACTCTTCATTAAGATGATTAAGATGAGAATTATGAGATGGGCAGCTTTCGTGGGTAGAGAAAAATTAACAACAATCGCCAACCAGCACATCAAAACTTCACCTGAAGCGACCCGACAGAATAACCCAGTGCTCTTCGGCAGGCATGTCACATTTGTCTTCATCTCCACCTGTGTTGTAATTAATGGGCAGACGGAGCCATAAAGCATGCTTTGTGTGATACGCTGAATGCCCTAGCTGAAAGTGAAAACATGTCCACCCTCACCAACACAAGGATCAACTTTCAACTTCATTATAGCAGACAAGCACGAGAGACAAAGAGCGACTGTGTTCTCTAAACAAGCTTGAGTCCGCGGTGAAACTGTCTCCTGTCTTGTCCATCTCAAGTCTTTTAGCTTCGCTGAAGCTTGGGAAACAAAAAGAATCTGAATTACCATTACTTTTATGTGCAATGATTGCAAATGCTTTAGATCAGAAATATATCTGTGGCAAAAGATAAATCTCTACTGTACACAATCTCCTGATATTGTCTCTGAAATGGCCTTCAAAAAAGAAAATGTCCTCATTCTCAGGCCATGGAAGATGTAGATGAGTTTGTTTCTTCATAAGATTTGGAGAAATGTAGCATTTCATCACTTGCTCACCAAAGGATCCTCTGCAGTGAATGGGTGCCATCAGAATGAGAGTCCAAACAGTTGATAAAAACATCACAATAATCCACAAATAATCCATGCCACTCCAGTCCATCAGCCAAAAGTGGCATGTTTGTAAGAAACAAATCCATCATTAAGGCGTTTTTAAATACGAGTCTAACGCTTCCTCCAGTGAAAAAGTCAATCTCCTGTTGTCCTCCCACGTCAAAATCCACCCACCTATTTGTTTAGAGCTGTTTTAGACTTTTTTTGGCTTGTAAACGGTGCTTTATCTGTTCATATTTCTCTCCTGATTCAGACCAGACCACTTTTTTCTGGATTATGCACTCATATTTTAGTTTTAATGTTGGATTTGTTTCTTACAAACACACAGCTTTTGGTTTTACAGGACATCAACTGATGGACTGGAGTGGTGTGGATTACTTGTGGATTATTGTGATGTTTTAATTAGCTGGTTGGACTCTCATTCTGACGGCACCCATTCGCTGCAGAGGATGCATTGTTGTGCAAGTGACCTAATGCAACTTTTCTTCAAATCTGATGAAGAAACAAATTCATCTACATCTTGGTTCATATTTAGGTGAACTTTTCCTTTCAATGCATTAATATCACACATTTCTAAATGCTTTTGGATCTGGAGAGGGTGTCACACCTACTTGACATGAAGCACGAGTGACAGAGGTTAAACTAACACTGCTTTTCAACAGCTTTTAAATGCCTCAGACATGATCTAACTCTCTCTTTCTTTTCAAATATATCACCCTGCTGTCACTTTCTGAGTCCTGTGCAAAAAAAACCCAACGGAGCACAGGTTAAACAGACTCTGCTTAAAAAAGCAGTGTGAGGTTACAACCGGAGCCTTCCTTCCCTCTCTAGAGAGATTGTTATCAGCTCCTGAACTCCTCAGCTATGTTTTTGTCATCTCTGGCTCGCAAATCAGAGTCTTGGACCCCCACGGCGCTGAAAGACAGGAATGCTGCGGCTCTCCCACGAGGCCTCACCTGGAGCTCCTTATTCTTCCTCTGCAGGCCTGCGTTCTGCGCCTCCTCGGCCTCCAGCCGGCTGCTGGTGCTGCTTATCTCCACATCTTTCCTGACAGAAGACAGACGAGAGAGAAAGCGTGTAAGGACGGGAGTGACAGGGCTAATTTAGCGGGCGTGCTCGGGTGTTGTTTGCTAGCCATGTCCGATAAACGTCAGCCGTGTCTCAGATTATTAAACGTGCCAGTCAATCCCAGCACACCATTTGAAGATCTCACTGATTGACTGTGTGATTTGTATGTTGTTGTTTTAACGAAAGCACCTTTAAGGCAATTCAGTTCACTCAAAGGCCATCTCAGTAACACCCTGCATAGATACTTTCTGTTTTTATTAGGCATGCAAGTACAGCTCATATTTACATAAACCTGTTTCTATGGAGCCGGAATATGGTGATGGAAAAAATATGGGATGGAAGAGAAATTTATATTTTAATGCGTTTACTGTCACGCAACAGTGTGTGGGATTAGTCAGGACAACAACGAATTCCAATAACACTTTAATAATTCCACAATAAGTAATATCCAGACAGAGCAGTAAAACACACACACAAGGTAACCTTCACAATACTGGACAAGGGAAGACAGGAAGGACTACACTTTAAATACTGGAGTAAATTAAGATAATTAACAAGACGTAGGTGAATGGAGGTTAACTAATGATGACTAGATGAGAACAGGAACAGGAACGACTAAATATGGGCACATGAGGGAGAAAACACAACAAAACAGGTACATGAGGTGTGGCATTTACGTTCTCAAAACATTTGTACTCTTATGAGAAACTTGCCTTTGTTTACAAAACTTTTGCATTCTTCCAAAGAACTTAGCATTTACTTACTTAAAAGTCCCTCAAGAAAGTTTCCGTTTACTCACAAAATGTAAACATTCTCTAGTAAAAGTATTGTGTTCTCTAGAAACACATTACATTTTGTGTGTGAATCAAAAGTATCGCCTCCCCCTGAGAAACTTTGTTTTCTGTGCGAATGCAAAGTTTCTCAGAATAATTAAAAAACAGAGTTTCTAGGGGAAACTCTGAAACAATACTTTTACTAGAGAACGCTTACGTTTTGTGAGCGAACGCAAAATTTCTTACGAGAACGCAAAAGTTTTGTGAGTGAGAAGACTTCTTGGGGGAATGCAAAAATATTGTAGAGTGGATGAACACAACATTGTTTTAAATGAATGCAGTTTCTTGAAGGAATGCAAAAGTTTAGTGAGAAAATGTAAAATTTCTTGGGGAAACAATACTTTTACTAGAGAACACTTACATTTTGTGTGTGAACACAGTTTCTCTGTAGAACAATGTCTTGTGTGCGAATGCAAAGTAAAAAAATTCTTGAGCAAATGCAAAATGTTTTGTGTTTGCTCAGGAACTTTTTGAATTCTTCCGGGAAACTTTGCATTCACACGCAAAACTTAAGCGTTCTCTAGCAAAAATATTGTTTCCCCGAGAAATTGTTCATTCACAAAACTTTCTCATCCAAGAAACTACTGCGTTTGCTCGAGAAACTTTTGAATTCTTCTGAGAAACAGAACTTCTGCATTCACACACAAAATGTAACTGTTTTCTAGAAAAAGTATTGCCTCCCCTGAGAAATTTTATGTTTTCTGTGCGAATGTGAAGTTTCGCAGAATAATTAAAAAATATTGTAGAGAGGATGAACACAACGTTTCTTGAAGGAATGCAAAAGTTTAGTGAGAAAACGTAAAATTTCGTGGGGAAACAATACTTTTACTAGAGAACGTTTACATTTTGTGTGTGAACACAGTTTCTCGGTAGAACAATGTCTTGTGTGCGAATGCAAAGTTTCTTGGAAGATTTAAAAAAATTCTTGAGCAAATGCAAAATTTCTTGTAAAAAAACAAACATTATGTGAGTAAAGACAAAATTTTCTTGGAGGAACACAACCCTTTACTGAGCGTACAGAAAGTTTCTCGGGGGAACGTAATAATTTTACTAGAGAGCGCTTACGTTCAAAATGCAAAACTGCAAAATGCAAAATTTCTCACGAGAACGCAAACGTTTTGTGAGCGAATTAAGAATTTCTTGGGGGAATGCAAAAATATTGTAGAGTGGATGAACACAAAGTTTCTTGGGAATGCAAAGGTTGTTTTAAATGAATGCAAAGTTGAAGGAATTCAAAATGCAAAATTTCTTGTAAAAAAAAAACAAACATTTTGTGAGTGAAGACAAAGTTTTTTGGGGGAAATGCAAAAGTTCTGAGTGAGCACAAATTTTCTTGGAGGAATGCAAACGTTTACTGAGCAAACAGAAAGTTTCTCGGGGGAACGTAATACTTTTACAAAAGTGTTCTCTCACAAAACTTTTCCATTTCTCCAAGAAACTTTGGGTTCATTCACAATATTTTTGCATTCCCCCCAAAAATTCTTAATTTAGTCACAAAAGGTTTGCCTTTTGCCAAGAAACTTTTGCGTTTGGTCAAGAAACTGCTCAAGAAACTTTTGAATTCTTCTGAGAAACAAACCTTTTTTATAGAGAAACTTTGCATTTGCTCAAGCAGTTTTGGAATTCTTCTGAGAAATTTTGCGTTTCCACACAAGACTTTTGTGCTCCACCAAGAAACTTTGTGTTCACACACAAAAGCAACAGTATTGTTTTTCCGAATAATTTTGTTCATTCAAAAAACTTTTGCATCCCCAAGAAACTTTGCTTGAGAAACTTTTGAATTCTTTTAAGAAACAAAACTTTCACACACAAAACAAAAGTGTTCTCTAGTAATTCTCTAGTAAAAGTATTGCCTCCCCCTGAGAAACTTTCGTTTTGTGTGCAAATGCAAAATTTATCACGAGAACGCAAATGTTTTGTGAGTGATTTAAGAATTTCTTGGGGGAATGCAAAAATATTGTAGAGTGGATGAACACAAAGTTTCTTGGGAACGCAAAAGTTGTTTTAAATGTATGCAGTTTCTTGAAGGAATGCAAAAGTTTAGTGAGAAAATGTAAAATTTCTTGGGGAAACAATACTTTTACTAGAGAATGCTTACATTTTGTGTGTGAACACAGTTTCTCTGTAGAACAATGTCTTGTGTGTGAAGTTTCTTGGAAGAATTAAAAAAAAAATTAAAAATTCTTGAGCAAATGCAAAATTTCTTGTTAAAAAACAAACATGTGAGTGAAGACAAAATTTTCTTGGAGGAACACAACCCTTTACTGAGCGAACATAAAGTTTCTCGGGGGAACGCAATACTTTTACTAGAGAACGCTTATGTTTTGTGAGCAAAGCAAAGTTTCTCAGAGCGAATGCAAACATTTTTGAGTGAATGCGAACGTTTCCTGGAGGAACGGAAAAGTTTTATGAGAAAATGTAATTGTTCTCCGACAAAACTTTTGCGTTTCTTGAAGAAACTTTGTGTTCATTCACAATATTTTTGCCAAGAAACTTTTGCGTTTGCTCAAGAAACTGCTCAAGAAACTTTTGAATTCTGACTTCTGAGGAACAACACTTTTTTATAGAGAAACTTTGCATGTGCTCGAGCAGTTTTGGAATTCTTCTAAGAAACTTTGCGTTCACACACAAGACTTTTGTGTTTCACCAAGAAAACTTTGTGTTCACACACAAAAAGTAAGAGTTCCATTGTAAAAGTATTACGTTCCCGCAAGAAACTTTCTGTTCACTCAATAAACATTTGCGTTCCTCCAAGAAAATTAGGTTTCACTCAAAACTTTTGCCTCCCCGAGAAATTTTGTTCACTTACAAAATGTTTGCTTTTTTCCAAGAAACTTTGCATTTGCTCAAGAAATTAATTCTTTCTTTTTAATTCTTTCACAAAACGTGTTTTCTCACAAAACTTTTGCATTCCTCCAAGAAATTCTTAATTCTTAAACCAAGAAACTTTTGTATTTGCTCAAGAAACTTTCAAATTCTTCTGAGAAACTTATCACTCGTACACAAGACTTGTGTTCCACCGAGAAACTTTGTGTTCACCAAGGTTATTTTCGTAAACGAAAACTAAAACTAACACGAAAAAAAAAACATTTTCGTAAACTGAAATAAAATAAAAATAACAAAATAAGTGAAAAACTAAAACGAAACGAAACTAACAACAGTTACCTGAAAAACTAACTGAAATAAAATAATAATTATCAAAAATAAATAATCGTTTTCGTAATAATTACGTGAACAATCTGTTTTGAACAACACACTTATAATTCTTCATTAATGAAAAGATCATTTAAATATGCCTTATTGGCTAAATGCGAGTGTCTGCAGTGTATACATTCTAAAACGTATAAAGTTATATAGGCTACAAAGCGAATGCTGCGAATGGAAAGGCTCTGCCATTATTATTGAATTTAATTAGTTCCAGTTATGTGCGTTTTATTTGCGGGTAAGTAAGCAAAACATGACAGTTACAGTATCATGATTATGGTTAAATAAGATAAAATATCCAATATAAACGAATTACATTTATTTTCGAATTAAATATTATAACACACATTTACTGCTTTTAATTATGATTACTTAAGTGCAACTTTTGTAGATTTATGAAGTACAAATGCTTGACTGCTTGCATACTTTTACCACCTAAACAAGCTCAGCATGCTTTAATTTTGCATCATAAGGTTAAATTAAGTCGTTGGTCTGCGCTCTGGAATTGATCTATCTTTATAAAACTAAAACCGAAACTGAAACTAAACTATATAAAAACGAAATAGAAATGTGCTCAAAATAAAAACTAAACTAAAACTAACAAAACTATTAATGAAATCAATAAAAACGAAACTAAATTTTATTGCAAATTTTAAAACGATATTAAAATAAAATGAATTTAAAAAAGCAAAACTATAATAACCTTGGTGTTCACACACAAAAGGTAAGCATTCTCTAGTAAAGTTATTGTTTCCACGGAAAACTTAGCATTCACTCAAAAAACGTTTGCGTTCTCCCAAGAAATGTTGCATTCGCTGACAAAAAGTTTGTCTTTCAACAAGAAACTTTTGCATTTGTTGAAAAAACTTTTTCATTCACACACAAAACGTAAGTATTCTCTAGTAAAAGTATTGCGTCCCCCTGAGAAACTTTTTGTATTCTTGCAAAACGTTTGTGTTCCACTGAGAAACTTTGCGTTTACATTTTTTCCAGTGGCAACTGCAATAAATAAAGTCACTAATAATTTTAGGTGGAAACAGGCTTCTAGTATAACCTTAAATGAAAAATTTAATTTCATTATCATTTCATCAAATAAACATTAACAGTTGATCCCCTTGGTTATTTTAACTGAAAGGCGGGGCTTCCATTCATACATAATGAGCAGTTCTGATTTCTTTTTTCTCCTCTTCATACTATCTCTGCTTTTAACCCTTTCACCATTACTCATATATTAAAATAAATAGGAATTTCCTAAGTTTTTTCTGCTTATGGGGGCCTCGATGAAACAGCTGGTTTTGCTTTCTACAGAATATACGCCATTCTACATACTAACAAGCCTGAACAGCTCTAGGAGCCTGGAGGCCTTTAACTCATCAAAGCAGAGATAGCGGCGCTCCAAGCACATATCATGTTATAGACAAGAGCCGTCCAAACATCTGTTTTGCTGCGAGACCTTCACTATTTTTAAATCTTTGCCTGGAGACATCAATGGCTTCAGGAGAGCATTCATTTTTATATTAGTTATTATAACATTATATGCATGTTTACCCTCCAACAGGGACTCTGTAACATTTTTGAAAGTGAAACCATTTTGAGCTAAACTATCTACTTTAAGTCCCCCAATAAGATTTAAGATATTATTTCAATTATTCAACAACACATTCACACGTTATATAATGAATGTCAGTGTTCACGGATCTCTGATGTTGGTTAAAACATTTTTATGATTTAATGAATTATTCGATTTTCATTGAATCACACACCCCTTTCCGTTCCTGTTTCTAGTTTATTAGCTTAATTCTAGACTAAACAAAGAAAAAAAGGACATGTGAGCAAACAGAACTTCTTTTCTTCTTTTAACTTCTTTTCATCATTTGCATTTGTGAACTAAACGTTTTCTCACCTCCTTATCATCTCCTCCAGGCTGGCTCTCATCTTGCCCATCTCAGTCAGGTTGTCCATAGTGTTCCTACCGTCTCCCTCCAGCCTCCGCCTGCTCTTCTCCAAATCCGTCCTCTGTTTTCTCTCCTGCTCCAGCAGATACTCCAGCTAGAACATCAAGCAGATTGGTGTGACTTCATGAAGTATCTGCGGCCCGGACCGCAGCGATCTGCTGATCTACTCACATCCTCCGCCTGCAGCTTCAGCTTGGCTTTCTCTTTGGTCAGGAGGTTCACCTTCTCCTCCTCACACTGCAAGTCCTCGATGGCCTGCTGCAAAAATAAAACAGAGACGTGTGGGTCTGTCGAGCAGATGTGGCAGAAATTTCCAGCCAAGAATGGCCCGCATCTGACCGGGATGCTTTCATTCGGACGATCACAGAGGAAGCATGATGGCTTAATCAAATCAGACCCTGAAAGGCACATTCATTCTCGTCTAAAGCAAAGTCAGCTAAAATATAAAGCACACCACGCCATCGCGCCAACACTTTGCTCTTGGTTTCGACTCCTTGAATGAAGAGCTCACAAATCTGGCGATAGTTCCTCTGTTCTGACGAAGGTCGTAAATCACAGAGATGAGCTGCTACTGTTGGACATCTGGCTTACGTTACTGCACACCGATCGTAGAGTTTTATGGAGCACAAAAGAGATGGTGAGAGGAAAATAAGACACTTCTTGACTTTCTAAGGTGAACTAGACTGTGATCTAAGGTGCTCTGCATCTACAAGACAGATTATTCAGAAAGCAGTTAGTTCCAAATTAGCTTAAATTGCTGTTCTTTTCTCCAGGTCAAAAATGCATGAATAATTCATCAATTTGAGGACATGCAGTTTTGCAAAAATAAGTAAAAACCATATCAGTTTCTGGAGAAGTGACAGACACAGTACTGGAGCAACACTTCAATCAGTAATTTAAAGCTGAGAGCAGTTCACAGCTGTAGTTCATTAGCAGGGTCAATGACAAATAAGAATGTCTACAGAAACAAAAAAAATATTTTAAAACACATGTGCCAAGTTGGAAATCTACTTTTTGAATTTATGTTGGTTTTAAGAAAAGTCTCAATTTAAAATATTTTCCACACACCATGAATGTAAGTGTACACAATCAGTCAAAACATTTTTAAATATATTTTTCCAAATTATTTTTTTAAAAGTAACATAGAATAATTCATAAATATCATTAGGGGTTTTTTAGGGGTTGCACCAAATGACAATTCTCAACTTGCCACAAACAAACTAATCTTGCCTTGGCATAAAAAGTCAAATTATCTGATATTTCTAGAATGTAATTTCTCATTTCATATTTTTTTCCCACAGGTTGGTTACATTTATGACACTGTTTTAATGCTTTTTATTATTATTATTTCATAGAAAAAAATACTCTGCAAAAGTCTTTTTTAAAGGAAAAAGACATTTTTATTCATTATGAGAGCACAACAGGTGTATTACCCTGATATTTCTGTCCTTATGCCCACAAAAAATATCCAAATGAACTTTATAAATTGGTTATTCAAAATGGTTATCACAAAGAAGTATATGTATGTATTACATTTTTAATGTATTTCTGAAATAATTAATTAATGTGGACATCACAACAAATTATAGCATCATGACACTTATGAATAAAGACTGATTGTTTACAGCAAAAGTACTTAAAATATGTAAGAACATTTGTTCCAAATTATTGCACATTACCATCTTTTCAACCGGGTCAAAATCACATGAATAATTAATCAATTTTATGGCATGCAAAAACTGTATCAATTACTAAGGAGTGCAGTATTAGAGACATAAACCGTGTTTTGATTGGTAATTAAGATTTTAGAGCAGTTCACTGCTGCAACTCATTATAAACCAGTTTGCAGAAAATATTTTTCATTATTTAAGAAGCAATCACAGCAGTGACCTGAACCCTCTAAGTTACTTTCCAGAATAAAGTTGAAAATGGCCTGTTGTGCCAGAGGGATGAACGCTAACCTGTTAATGACCTCCAACTTGTCTTCCAGATGGGTCTGTCTTATTTAAAAGAGCAGCCTGTGCTGATTGCATTAGTTACCTCGCCTCATGACTGACCTTTACACTGCAGCATCCCTGGAAACCACCAGTCAAAACTGTCCAACATCTGTCTAAAGCTAATGGTCTGAGTGATGGATTCTGGAACATGAACAAATGCACGCAGAGAATGTGATCCCATGTCATTTCAGCAGCACTCACCTGGCTTAACTCCACCAGGTGCTCTTTTTCTTTCTGCAGCTTCTGAACCAGCTCGTTCTTCTGGGTGAGATCCTCAGAGAGCTTCCTCACTGCAGAGTCTGAGGACTAGATAAGGTTCAGATGCCTCTGAATTAGCAATATTTGTGAGATAAATATTTGCAATTATGAAAAAAGTGTTCCAATTACAGCCAAGTCTCAATTGCGAATTGCGAGAAATAAAGTTGCATGTGCAAGGGAAAAAAAAAAAAAAAAAAAATCACAATTATGAGTTGCAATTACAAGAAACAAAGTTGAAATCACAAGAAATAGTCACAATTACGAGAAATAAAGTCCCAATATGAGAAAAAAAGTCACAATTATGACAAAAAGACGCAATTACAAGGAACAATCACAATTACAAGAAATACAGCCCCAATATGGGAAAAGTCCCAATTACAAGAAATAAAGGTGTAATTGTGAGAGAAAAAAAAAAAAGTTATAAGAAAGTAACAATTACAAGAAATAAAGCCCCAATATGAAAAAAATAAATCACAATTACAAGAAATAATAACCTAATTGTGAGGAAAAAAGTCACAATTAATGGAAATAAAGTCAAATTTGGGAAATAGACAATTACAAGAAATAAAGCTCCAATGTGAGAAAAAAATAGCAATTAAAAGAAATAAAGTCCCAATATGAGAACTAAAGTCACAATTACAAGAAAAAGACGCAATCACAAGGAATTGTTACAATTACAAGAAATAAAGCCCCAATATGAGAAAAGATGCAATTACAAGAAATAATAGCATAACTGTAAGAAAAAAGTCGCAATTTAAGGGAGAAAAGTCACAGTTACGAGAAATAAAGTTGCAATTATAGGAAAATAGTGAACTACAAGAAACAAACCCTCAACATGAATAAAAAAATTACAAGAAATAAAAACATAATTGTAAGAAAAAAGTCACAGTTAAAGGAAATAGTCACAATTTTAAGAAATAAAGTTGAAATTACAAGAAATAAAGCCCCAATATGAGAAAAAATAGCAATTAAAAGAAATAAAGTCCCAATATGAGAAATAAAGTCACAATTACAAGAAAAAGACGCAATCACAAGGAATTGTTACAATTACAAGAAATAAAGCCCCAATATGAGAAAAAATAGCAATTAAAAGAAATAAAGTCCCAATATGAGAAATAAAGTCACAATTACAAGAAAAAGACGCAATCACAAGGAATTGTTACAATTACAAGAAATAAAGCCCCAATATGAGAAAAGATGCAATTACAAGAAATAATAACATAACTGTAAGAAAAAAGTCGCAATTTAAGGGAAAAAAGTCACCGTTACGAGAAATAAAGTTGCAATTACAGGAAAATAGTGAATTACAAGAAATAAACCCTCAACATGAATAAAAAAATTACAAGAAATAAAAACATAATTGTAAGAAAAAAGTCGCAGTTAAAGGAAATAGTCACAATTTTAAGAAATAAAGTTGAAATTATGAGAAATAGTCACAATTACAGGAAATAAAGCCCCAATATAAGAAAAAAATTACAAGAAATAAAGGTGTAAATTCGAGAAAGAAAAAGTCATAATTAAGGGAAATAAAATTATAACTGTGGGAAAAGAAAGTTGCAATTACAAGAAATAAAGCTCCAATATGAGAAAAAAAAACTAAAATTACAAGAAATAATAGCCTAATTATAAGGAAAAAAGACACAATTACAAAAAATAAAGTTGCAATTACGGGAAATAGTCAATTACAAGAAAAAGTTGCAGTTTAAGGAAATCAATTCACAGTTATCAGAAATAAAGCTGAAATTATGAGAAATAGTCACAATTACAGGAAATAAAAAGTAATTGTTAGAAAAAACTTGCATTTAAGGGAAATAAAGTCACAATTATGGGAAATAAAGTTGCAATTATCAGAAATAGTCACAATTACAAGAAATAAAGTCGATATGAAAAGTGAAGGTGCAATTACGAAAGTTGCAGTTTTATTACAAAATGAAAGGGCTCATACTGACTTTGTATGTGATGGATGTGATTTGTTTCAATAATGACATGAGACACTAATGGAGCACACGTGTATGTGTGGGTTTGGGCCTGTCGGGGCTTTGAGGAGCAGATGTAGACCAGAAGAGTAGAGAAGCTCCTCAAATACTTTCATCCTGATACCAGCTGTCATTGTTCCTCTGAACTCAAACAGACATAAACTAGAACTATGAGCAGACAAATAACCCACACATCTGCACTTACTGTAAATTGGTAAGAGATGAGACAAAATTATAATTGGAATAATAACGGACTGCGTGCTGTAATTGAAAGGCAGCACACCTAGCTCGGATTAGAAGTCAGCACTTTATTATGTGGTGCAGTTAAGGTAACAATTATTGCTATCATGCCACAGCACCTAAGGAACTGGTTATATTTTTGACTATTTTTACGGTTTTGTTTTTAATTTTGAGATGAAAGGTGAATGTAATGCTCATAAGACTTGAGTTGAGGTCACACATGAAGTCACCTATAGTTCTGCTACGGCAACAAATGGAATCTAAACCATTTCCACTTGAAGTGTAAAAGAGCAAACAAGCTGCACAGGTCTTGTCTTGTATATGTTAACGTTAGCGGTAGATCTTACACATTTAGCATTGATTGTATTTCACCTGAATTCTTGGGATCCTGACAACAACTGCCAGAACAACCCTTACCAAATTTCACTGTCACGTCAAATTTCATGTGTATACTGTTAGATAAAGTGAAAGAAAAGTTGTAATTATGTAAAGTTAAAGTTCCAATTACAAAAAAACAAAGCCCCAAGGTGAGAAATAAGTCACAATTACAAGAAATACATTTGCAATTATGAGAAATAAAGTTACATTTTTTGAGAACTAAAGTCACAATTACGACAAGACATTTCGTGAGAAATAGTGGCAATTATAAAAATAAAGTGCCAACATGAAATATAAAGTCACAATTACTATAAATAAAGTTGCAATTATGAAAAATATATTTAAAATGACAAAAAATAGTTTATAAAAACTAAAGTTGCAATAACAGGAAATAATGTTACAAGAACTAAAGTAGCAACTATGAAATGTAAAATTGCAATTATGAGAAATAAAGTCACAATTATTAGAAACAGTCACAATTACAAGAAACAAAGATGCCAATACAGTTGCAATTCAGATTAATAAATTTGCAATTACAAGAAAAAGTTGCAAAAAAATAAAGTCCTAGTATGAAAAATTAAAGGATATATGGGAAATAAAGTTGCAATTATGAACAATAAATTCGTATTTACGGAATATAAAGTCGCGATTATTAAAAAATAAAGAGAGAAATAGTCACAATATGAGAAAAAAAAGCTGCAATTGCAAGAAATTAAGTTGCAATTATGAGAAATAAAGTTTCATTTATGTGAAACAAAGTCCTTTTTTTTAATGTGCCACAAAAAATAACTTAATAATTTTAGTTCCAACAGAATGTTTTTAAATGCATATAGTATTTACCAGTGTAAATACAAGAAAATACATGATATCTACTTATTATCTGAATTTTAAAGTGAAAATCTAGATTGGTCCCAATATGAACTGTAGGACTTCTGCTCCAAATCACGAAGCATGAAATATTCCAATACACTTTAAAATGATATTCTCCAGACTACTAATGATGCATGACTTACAATGTGGAAAAACCTCATAAGAACAGATATGGCTGCACTCCCTCTACTGTAATGGGTCAAACGCGTGTCAGCCAGTGTGTGAATCTCATTCCTACCTGTTTGTCCTTCTCCACTGAAGTCAGCGTGTTCTCCAGCTCCTCCAGGTCTCGGCGCAGACCGCAGCACTCAGCCTCTAGCCGGTGACGCTGGGAGGCCAGCTGAGCAGCGGCACCCTCCTCTTGCTCCAAACGCTCCTCCAGTCCCGCCACCTGCGCCTCCAGCTGCACGCAGCGCTGCTCGGCCTGATGGAGGCTCTCCTGCTCCTGCTCCGGGGAGGAAGAGAGAGACAGAGGACACGGATGAGTCTCCCGCTGCATGTCAGCCTCGGGGGATGAACTTTAGAGGGTGACGACAGAAAAAGAGCAAAAAAAGACACTGAAAGCAGCTGAGCTCTTTACAACCGTCCTGTGATCAGAAGCTTCAAAAACATGAGAAGGACAAAGTGATCTTTCCTCGATGAAGCGGATCATTTAACAAACTAGTCCCGACAGGACATAAAAAGCTCTGCTTTTACAACTTGCACTTTGAAACATGCCATCAAGTTAAAAACACACAAATATGAGGGTCCTTGCAAAGTTGGCAGTGGATGTGTTTTGTCCATTAGCATATTTTTCCATAAATGTGCATGTTCTGCTCTGAATTCTGACAGATGCCCCACTCATTCGTGTTTGACGTATTACTAAAGCATCTGTTTTTAACACTTGCTTATCAGTTTAGACATTAATGGCAGTGTTACATCACCTTTAAAGGTTACAGGACCAACTGCAATGTTTTTGTTTGAGCAGCTCAACTGGAAGAGACAGAGCAACACTGACTCAACCAATGGTGTGAGTTTGGGGCGGGGCCATCTGTTTGTCTGACCAATAGGAGACGAGGGAAGTGTTTGCGTAACAGACTCAAAGAGTGCTTCTACTTGCTTGTGCAGTTAAAAATAAAACAAAGATTATTAGAGTATAACTTACAATAAAATACCATTTCAGTCTTTCCACTTCAAAACGTGCCATTTCTATGTAAGTATTTGTGAAATTTACTAGAATTTTTGAGTGAAAATGTTTCAAAGTAAATCCTATACCAGTGTTTTTCTCACTGTATGGCTCTTTAATTATTTTCTAACCATGCTCTCATTTGATCAGCTTGTTCCAGAAGACCAGCCAGTTACATTAAAGACCTCAATATATCATCAGAAGCCACAGGTATTCATTTTGTGGTTACTGGTATGTATATTTTGACTCTCAAAGTGCCGGTAACATTTTATGAATCACCAAAGACCACAGTTTCAGCTAAAAATCATCTTTACGGTTCTACTCACGAAAAAAAGTAAACTACAGTACATCTTGGATGGCCTGAGGGTGAATAAATTAACAGCAAATGTTCATTTTATGGGTAAACCATCCCTTTAAGATTGTAAGTGTGCTGTGGTGGGTAAGTGATACCTAAAAAAGTATTAAATATCTTCATTATTCATCAATATGTTTATATATTTGGATGCTCTGTCATTCATAAAAGTGTGTTACTTTTTATTTCTCGTGCCATTTTGTTCCCCATATCTCTGGGACTGAACAATGTAGGGCCTTGAAAATTAAGATTCCACAAGAAAAGTTGATTTAACTAAAATCTAAAATTAAACTGAGATATCTTTAATACTCCTTAAGTTACAGGCATGCAAACTTTGGAAAAACGCACTCAGACAGGTATGTTCAATCAAGTTGTTTTGACAGAAGGAGACGAGATACAGTTCTAGTCTCAACATCATTTGTTCTTCAAGCATTCTTCTTTAAAAGAAAAGAAGTATCATCTTTATACAAAGTGACCCACATTTGGTTTTCAAACACTGAAAATGTGTACAATTGAACAATTTACTCCTGGAGCCATATGTGACCCTGGACCACAAAACTGAGTTTTATCCATCATCTGAAAGCTAAATAAATAAGCTTTCCATTGATGCATAGTTTGTTAGGATAGGACAACATTTGGCTGATGTTTAATACATGGTTGATTTGACCAATACAACTATTTGAAAATCTGGAATCTGAGGGTGCAAAAAAAATCTAAATATTGAGAAAATCACCTTTAAAGTTGTCCAGATTAAGTTCTTAGCAATGCATATTCCTAATCAAAAATTAAGTTTTGATATATTTACAGTAGGAAATTTACAAAATATCTTCATGGAACCTGATCTTTAACTTATATCCTAATGATTTTTGTCATGAAAGAAAAATCAATCATTTTGACCCATACAATGTGTTTTTGGCTATTCCTACAAATATACCTGTGTTACTTAAGACTGGTTTTGTGGTCCAGGGTTACATATTGAAATTGCAATATCTCTGGAACTAAACCATACAGGGCCTTAAAAAATTAAGATGCCAAAAGGGAAAGTTTATTAAGACCATGCATGAGTTACAGGCATGCAAACTTTGGAGAAGGAATTTGAAAAGAGCATTTTCCCCATTTTTGAATGGTGATTGTTGGCACATAATAAAAAAAAGACTGCTAAAGTCAACTGATTTTACTATTAGACCTACCAATCTCTGTGTAAAAATAACATGATGAAGCTGCCATCTTTCTGAAGTAATTTTTACTCCCCTATAATTTGGCTCTGAATCGCAAGTGAAAATGGTCATTTTGACCTCCCTCTACAAAACAGTGGGTTACTCAGTAAATACAGTGCTCCCTAAAAGTTTGTGAACCCTTTAGAATTTTCTATATTTCTGCATAAATATAACCAAAAAGTTAATCAGATTTTCACACAAGTCCTGAAAGTTGACAAAGAGAACTCAGTCAAACAACTGAGATGAAAATATATAGTTTGTCATTTATTTATTGGAAAAATGGTCCAGTTGTGAGTTGCAAAAGTATGTAAATCTCTAGGATTAGTAGTTAATTTTAAGGTGATATTAGAGTCCATTTGTTCAGATGTGTTATCAATCAATAGGATGACTATCAGGTGCCAGTGTATGACCTGTTTTAACTAAAAAACAGGAATCTATCAAAGTCTGATCATGTTTGTGGAAGCGAATCATGGCACAAACAAAGTAGATCTCTGAGAACCTCAGAAAAAGAGTTGTTGTTGCTCATCCAGCTAGGAAAGTTTACAAAACCGTCTCTGAAGAGTTTGGACTCCACAAATCCACAGTCAGACAGATTGTGTACAAATGGAAGAAATTCAAGACCCCTATTACCCTCCCTAGGAGTGGTCGACCAACAAAAAACACCCAAAAGCAAGATTTGTCTGCAAGGCTGCAAAGGACCTCAGGGTAACTTTTAAGCACATAAAGGCCTTTCTCACATTGGTTAATATTAATGTTCATGAGTCCATCATCAGGAGAACACTGAACAACCACTGTAATAATGGCAGAGTTGCAAGGAAAAAGCCACAACTCTCAAAAAACAAAACAAACAAAAAAACACTGCTGTCGGTCTGCAGTTCGCTAAAGATCATGTGGACAAGTCAGAGGGCTTTTGGAGAAATGTTTTGTGGATGGATGAGACCAAAATAAAACTTTTTGGGTTTAAATGAGAAGTGTTATGTTTGGAAAAAGAAAAACACTTCATTCCAGCATAGGAACCTTATTCCTTCTGTGAAACATGGTGGTGGTAATATCATGGTTTGGGACTGCTTTGCTGCATCTTGGCCAGAATGGCTTGCCGTCATTGATGGAACAATGAATTCTGAATTATACCAGCAAATTCTAAAGGAAAATGTCAGGACATCTGTCCGAGAACTGAATTTTAGAAGAAAGTGGGTCATGCAGCAAGCACACAAGTCATTATACCAGAAAATGGTTAAAGAAGAACAAGGTTAATGATTTGGAATGCCTAAGTCAAAGTCTGAACCTTAATCCAATTGAAATGTTGTGGAAGGCCCGAAGCAAGCAGTTCATAGGAGGAAACCCACCAATATCACAGGGTTCAAGTGTTTCTGTACTGAAGAATGGGCTAAAATTCCTATAAGCTGTTGTGCAGGACTGATCAGCGGTTACAAAATACGTTACCTGCGGTTATTGTTTCAAAAAGGGGTCACACCAGATAATGAAAGCACAGATTCACATACTTTTGCAACTCGCAAATATTTAACACTGGATCATGTTTCTTAGTAAATAAATGACAAAGTATATTTTTTGCCTCATTTGTTTGATTGGGTTCTTTTTGTCAACTTTCAGGAAAATCCAATGATATTTTTTATTATATTTATGCAAAAATTCTGAAAGGTTCACAAACTGTCAAGCAGCACTGTATACACTAATGACATTTTATAATTTGGCTTTCATCACTGTACATGTTTGTATATAAATACTGACAAATACAAACACAATCAAAATTTGAGCTGGGGAAGTTTCTGAAATTTGGTTGATGACCTTTCATGCAGCGTGTCATGTAGCTGTATGTGAACATAAACTATCTGCAAAGTTGTGGAGCCGACACGATAAATAAAGTTATTGTCTATCAAAAAAAAGAGTCGGTTCACAATCGCCTGAACGAGTCGTTAGGATTTCAAATCTTTTACGGCCACACGTCACGAAGTAACACATTTGAATAATGTCCACCCACGTTCTACGTCGCAAACAACTTGCCCGCCCACAAACACAGTAAGATCTCCACGTGGTTTACTTCATGTTGAGAAGACACTGTATCCTAAGTACAATGCGGGATTCACCAAAGGCTTGCTCTTAAAAGATGGATCAGTGCCCAGTTTATTTGGACCGGCTTGCTCCTCTGAACCTCTGCCTGTAAGCGTGATTAATAATTGATGGTTGTATTTTCTAGCGATCGTTCAAAATACGTAGTTGTGTGTTATGTCGTGTAACATTACGTCGTGTATGACGTGGGGGTGAGTAAATTATCAGACATTTTTATTCTGAAAGTGGAGTAATCCTTTAAAACTTGTTGCTCTCACGTAATGTTACTCTGTATCATAGCTGTGTGTGTCTATTGTCTAGAAATGTGTCGATGAATAGTGAATGTTTGTCGTTGTTATTATTATTTGAAGTTCTGATAAAGAATAGAACTAAGTTGGTGTACAAGCTGCAGTGCTTTATCAATATGTTTCTGCGTTGGGTTGACGCATATACTATGGCTGTTTGGGTGTTGTTGTCTACACCGAGTTGTGGGCTAGAGTAACGGTGATGGGCGTTCCGTGTTTGAAATTCACCGCACGCGGTAACGTTAAACCAATCACAAAAGACTGGGTCATCGGACCAAACACCGCAGATTAGTGGCACGCAAAGGAGTGGTTTGGACAAATGATTCGTTTTAATGAACTGTTTGGGAGTTGTTGAGCAAATAAGGTAAAAATAAATGCATATTATAAGACAATAAAAGTGTTTTTTGACCTTGCATGCATGTCAACTTTTTGTTGGGGACTCCCAAAACCAAAATATGAACCTTTTATAATTCATAATAGGGGCACTTTAATAACAAAAATGATCTAGCTTATTAAATTGTCAAGCCAATTCAAGGAAGGACCCAATTAGTGAATATCACACTTTTTAGCAATGTTAGCAACACAGTTATTAAAAAAAACCTCAGAAATCTTTAGTAAACAAAGTATAACATTCTTGGAACCATCAACAACATCCTAGCATCATGGCAGCAACTTTTGACCTGGCAAACACTCATGTTTACTCGAAAACATTTCAAAAGTTATTTTTTCAATGCTGAAATTATGCACACATTCTATAACAATGAAAATGTTCTAGTTTATCAAATCAATGCAAGGATGCCGTTTGCAACACTGAAATACAGTATATCCATTTGGCAGATGGATTCACCCAATGCAACTCAACAGTGAATTGAAAGTAAACATGCACAGTTCCTCTAGGTGTTTTCTAGGAATAAAAGCATGATTGGCATCATTATGCACATGCATTATCATAATAACAAACTCATGCTGTACCTGATGGAGTGGGATAGACGTGGTAAAACTATCCCAGTCCAGATCCTCGTGCTCAGCCTCTACCTGTCGCTCATCCGAGAGCGAATGCCTGACAGACACGACCTGACAAATACCATCCATCTCTGAGCGGCAGAACACGAGCGGCTCGCCCTCCTCTAACAGCTGGACGCCTCCTGTGTTTCTACGCAATCGAGGGAGTAATTCATGCTCCGCCGGCGTCTTTCAGAAGTCCTGCCGCAGTCGGACAGAAACAGGTGCACAGATGATTCCCTGATGTCGAGGTGTAGAGTAACAGACTGTGTGAGTGTCTTTGTGCCGTCCTTTTCTATCCGTCACAACAGCGCTCGCATTATTCAAAAGATTAAAGCGAAATCTCTGCGCAAAGCAGCCAATGATTTGCGGGCCGTTTCGTGCATTTATTTAAAAAACCAATCCATGCCTACAGTCTGGAAAATGTCTGTGAGTGTCAAAAGAACAAAGCTATTATTGTAATCTATGTAAAATCTGTTTGCCATTCATTTTTTACAGACAAAACACTCTGTGCTCAGACATCAAACATTTACATCTACAACAGGTGAACCGAGACCCATCACTGGCAGACGCTGATTACATCTCAACACGTGTGACTGAATCAACATATGCAATTGACGTGCTGTATGTACGTTGTTTTTGGTGAATTGCATACTCAACCGCATACCATAGCAGTGATTTGTGGCCTCACACCCACTGGATGAGATTCAACAGCTCAGAGTTGCGGACTAAATAATGGTGACCATTATGGTGGCCTCTTTATGAAGCTGAATGGTAATCATCCCACACTTATGATGCACAGACACAGACAGTGACCCGACCTTTGTGCACAACACACACTAACGCCTTCACAATCTGCTTCAGATATGATCATAAATTATAACCAAACAATATAGTAACATTTCAAGCTTCCCACTTTGACATGAATGAATATTAATAGATTTTCTTATGCATGTTTATAGTATGACAAAAGTTGAGAAGCAGCTCCAGCGGGTGGTAAAAACACCCAAATAAAATTAATACTTTTATTCAACATTATTTATTTATTTACAAATATTAGTTGTATTAATAAGTGTATTTATTTATATATTTATTTATTATTAGTAGTTTTAGTTTTATTCATTTCATTTATGATTGTTTTATTATTTATTTAATTATTATTTTATTGTTATTATTAATCATAATTTTATTTATTATTAGAAAACTATAAATTATTAGAAAATGAATGCAAATATTTAATTTATATTACAAATTATTACTTTTATTTAGCAAGAGTGCATTCAGTTGATCAAAAGTGACAGTAAAGACAATTATAATGTTACAAAAAGATTTTTATTTCCAATAAATGCTGTTCTTTTGAACTTTCTATTCATCAAAAAATCTTGAAAAATAAAATATATTATGGTTTCCACAAAAATCTGAATCAAAAATGTTTCTTGAGCAGCAAATCAGCATATCAGAATGATTTCTGAAGGCTCATGTGACACTGAAGACTGGAGTAATGGTGCTGAAAATTCAGCTTTGATCACAGGAATAAATTACATTTTAACATATATTCACATGGAACATAGCTATTTTAAATTGTAATAATATTTCATAATTTTACTGTATTTTTGATCAAATAAATGCAGCCTTGAAGAGCAGAAGAGACTTCTTTCAGAAACTTCACAAAATCCTACCAACCTCAAACTTTTGAACAGTTATTGGCTCTGTACATGTACTCTGTACAATGGTAATAAAGCTGATTCTTATCTATCTATAATCTAATTTTATTTATCAAATGTCAACTAAATCTATGGCATGAAACCCAACCTTTTGTCCTCTGCATTTCAAAGACACACAGTTTTCAGGAGCAACAGAAGCATAACAACATAAACATTTTCATTCATGTATGTCTGCAGATAACAGACAGCCATCACTTCTCTAGATATAGCTGTTCATAACAGTCCTCATTCAACACCCTTCAAACATCACCCTAACGTTTCAAAGCACAGCGTCCAGTCAAAAGTGAGCTGAACTCAGATGTTCATTGAGAGGACAGACGTTTCTCTGAATCCAAGAGTACAAGGTTAGTATTGCATTAGAGAAACAAGCTCTGACTTGACCTTATGAGCTTCAGAAAACACAGATCTGTTAAACCACATGCTACCTACTCGTATGTTCCACACTTACTAACGCAGAAAACTAGTGAAAACAAACAGAGTCGTGTGGAGAAGACTTCTGACCTCACAGTAATATTTGTTGTGTTTACGGTTCACGATTTGGTGGCAGTACAAAACAGAATTATTAAGTGTGGAAAAACTTCTAAAATGCTGCAAATATTTAGAAAGTGTGGATAAAATGTGGTCAGTTAAAACAAAGAATTACTCTAAACAATAATTCCTCAGTTTATATCTCATAGGAAACACTGGAACGACTGTGATTACAGCGCATCTGTGATATCAAACTGCTGTTTTAAGAGGTCGTGAGACTGGAAAACATTTGATATATGAAATGCATTGATCTATAGAAGTTTAGCTTTAAACCATAATGAGCGTTTCTGCATTTAACTGCGCAATATAAAACATCAGTAAATAGATGTTTATGTCCTGCACTAGCAGGCCTATTAGGATTTTACCGTATCTAAATCTGCTTTCAATTACTTGATTCGATTCTTGGACCAAAAGTGATCAGTTAATGACTGATAATGGGCATTTTACTGCCATATAAAGCGCTGTCATAGCAGTGTGTTTCCTCCTCCCGAGACAGGCCTCATTCACAAATCCAGCCCTGTGCCTCAGGACCCACACCAGCGTCCAGACCGTAAAGCTTTTCCACATGCGTAAGTAGGGCATCCCAGCGTTCCACTTTCATTTCACATTATCAGTCATTATTAGATGGTAAACAATGTGCAGTCAGCACTTTTATTTCACTTTTTGCTGAGAACATTTTCTTAAGTTGGAAACTATGGAAGCTTGTTTCCACCACAGAATAAAAAAGCTAATTACAGCTTTTTATCTCAACTCTGACTTTTTTTCTTTGAATTCTAAGTTTGCATCTTGTACTCCTGATTTTTAGAGTTTACATCCTGCAATTCTGACTTTTTTTTTTTTTTAAGTTGGGATGTCCCAATAAAAAAATAAAAAAAATTGTGCCCGCAATCTGATAGAATAGATCTCACTGTTTTTCACAAATCATACATGCACATTTGTTCACATGAACACAGCTTTTTGCATGCGGTTTGGCCGTTCGTCCACACGCAAACACAGTATCTGGACTCTGAATCCGAAACCTTTTTGAAAACCCCTGGCAGGATGAAGATTTTCAGAACCTCTGGTTGTAGTGTTGTTGTGTAGCTGGTGAAACCAGAGATTTTGGCTTGTGACATCAGAGTGCATGCTTTTTTCAGGCTTCTGATTGGCCAACATGGCTTTGCGGTTAGGGTAAGGGTTATATCCTGATCCTTGAGATCAGCTCAGGACATCCCTAATTCCAAGTCGACACCTTGCAATTCTGCCTTTTTTCTTTCAATTATGAATCTCGCAATTCTAACTGTTTTAGCAATTCTTCGTTTTTTACTTTTCGCAGTTACTCCAGAAAACTGACTTTTTCTTTACATCTTGCAATTTTAGATTTTTTCATTGCAATTCTGATTTTACATCTCGCAATTATGACATTTTTTCGTTGAATTCTAAGTTTATATCTCACAATTAAAGTTTACATCTTTCAATTCTGACTTTTTCTTCACTCTCGCAATTTTGATTTCATTCTTGCAATTCAGATTTTCTATCTCACAATTCTGACTTTTTTGTAGCGATTTTGAGTTTACACCTCGCAATTCAGATTTTTTGTTTACATCTCGCAATTTTGACGTTTTCTTGCGATTATGAGTTTACACCTTGCAATTCTGCCTTTTTCTATACATCTCGCAATTCTGACTTTGTTCTTGCAATTTTGAGTTTACATCTTGCAATTCCAACTTTTTTCTTTATATCTCGCAATTTTGAGTTTACATCTCGCAATTCCAACTTTTTTCTTTATATCTCACAATTCTGAGTTTACATCTCGCAATTCCAACTTTTTTCTTGCAACTCTCAGTTTACATCTCAATATTTTAACTTTTTAGCAGTTCTGAGTTTAAATCACGCAATTCTGCCTTTTTTTTTACATCTTGCAATTACGAAATTTTCTTGCAATTCTCGCTTATTTACATCTCGCAGTTTTGACTTTTTTCTTGTGATTCTGGGTTTACATCTTGCAACTCTGCCTTTTTCTTTATATCTTGCAATTCTGAGTTGTTTCTTGCAATTCTGAGTTTGCATCTCGCAATTTTTACTTTTTTTCTTGAATTCTCAATTTACATCTCACTATTCTAATTTTTTTTCGCAATTCTGAGCTTACATCTCGCAATTCTGACTTTTTCTTTACATCTTGCAATTCCGAAATTTTCTCACAATTCTGACTTTATTTGCGTAATTATGAGTTTACTGTACATCTCACATTTAAAACTTTCGCAAGTCTGAGTTTACATCTTGCTATTCTGACTTTTTCTTTACATCTTGCATCTTTTGACTCTTTCCTTCCAATTCAGTTTACATCATGCGTTTCTGCCTTTTTCTATACATCTCACAATTCCAACTTTTTCCTTGCAATTCTAACTTCACATCTCACAATTTACATTTTTTTTTCCAATTCTGAGTTTGCATCTCGCAATTCTGACTTATTCTTAACATCTCGCAGTTTTGACTTTTTTCTCGCAATTCTAAGCTTATATTTCGCAACTCCCTTTTCTTTACATCTCGCAATTCTGAGTTACTTCTCACAATTCTGCCTTTTTCTTTACATCTTTGACAATTTTGACTTTGTACTTGCAATTCTAAGTTTGCATCTCGCAATTCTGACTTATTCTTAACATGTTGCAATTTTGGCTTTTTTCTTGCAATTCTGAGCTTACATCTCGTAACTCTGCCTTTTTCTTTATATCTCGCAATTCTACGTTTACATCTTGCAATTTTGACTTTTTTTCTTGCAATTCTAAATTTACATCTTACAGTGCTGACTTTTTCTTTATATGTCGCAGTTTTGACTCTTTTCTTGCAATTTACAGTTTAAATCATGCATTTCTGCTTTTTTCTATGCATCTCACAATTCCAACTTTTTTCTTGCAATTCTAACTTCACATCTCACAATTTTAATTTTTTTTTCCAATTCTGAGTTTGCATCTCGCAATTCTGACTTATTATTAACATCTTGCAATTTGGACTTTTTTCTTGCAATTCTAAGCTTATATTTCGCAACTCTCTTTTCTTTATATTTCGCAATTCTGAGTTACTTCTCACAATTCTGCCTTTTTCTTTACATCTCACAATTTTGACTTTGTACTTGCAATTCTAAGTTTGCATCTCGCAATTCTGACTTATTCTTAACATGTTGCAATTTTGGCTTTTTTCTTGCAATTCTGAGCTTACATCTCGTAACTCTGCCTTTTTCTTTATATCTCGCAATTCTACGTTTACATCTTGCAATTTTGACTTTTTTTCTTGCAATTCTAAATTTACATCTTACAATGCTGACTTTTTCTTTATATGTCGCAGTTTTGACTCTTTTCTTGCAATTTACAGTTTACATCATGCATTTCTGCTTTTTTCTATGCATCTCACAATTCCAACTTTTTTCTTGCAATTCTAACTTCACATCTCACAATTTTAATTTTTTTTTCCAATTCTGAGTTTGCATCTCGCAATTCTGACTTATTATTAACATCTTGCAATTTGGACTTTTTTCTTGCAATTCTAAGCTTATATTTCGCAACTCTCTTTTCTTTATATTTCGCAATTCTGAGTTACTTCTCACAATTCTGCCTTTTTCTTTACATCTCACAATTTTGACTTTGTACTTGCAATTCTAAGTTTGCATCTCGCAATTCTGACTTATTCTTAACATGTTGCAATTTTGGCTTTTTTCTTGCAATTCTAAGCTTACATCTTGCAACTCTGCCTTTTTCTTTATATCTCGCAATTCTACGTTTACATCTTGCAATTTTGACTTTTTTTCTTGCAATTCTAAATTTACATCTTACAATTCTGACTTTTTCTTTATATGTCGCAGTTTTGACTCTTTTCTTGCAATTTACAGTTTAAATCATGCATTTCTGCTTTTTTCAATACATCTCACAATTCCAAATTTTTTCTTGCAATTCTAAGTTCACATCTCACAATTTTAATTTTTTTTCCAATTCTGAGTTTGCATCTCGCAATTCTGACTTATTCTTAACATCTCGCAGTTTTTACTTTTTTCTTGCAATTCTAAGCTTATATTTCGCAACTCTGCCTTTTTCTTTATATCTCGCAATTTTGACTTTTTTCTTTCAATTCTGAGTTTACTTCTCACAATTCTGCCTTTTTCTTTACATCTCACAATTTTGACTTTGTACTTGCAATTCTGAGTTTACATCTCACAATTTTACCTTTTTCTGCAATTATGTATCTTGCATTTCAGACGTTTTTCCTCAGAATTTACAACTGCCAATTCTAAATTTGCCATTCTATATTCATAGAACTAAAACTAAAAATGTAAGACAAGAAACACAGGGAATAAATGAGGGGGATAGTCAAAAGTTGTTTAACAAAACAAAATGCCTGTTTTGATCTGCATTCGATTTGGAAGTTATTGGTGAGAGATTCCAATCTTCTGTCCATCTCATAGTGGAAGAAACACAGCTAGAACTACTAAAGTTTTTGAAAAAAAAAAAAAAGTGCTCAAATCAATGGCCTCAATGTGATGTTAAAAAATGTGAAGTGTGGTTTTAAATAACATACTCTCTGATAAGACCCAATTAATCTACTGTATCATACCCAGCAATCAGTGGCTGTGATCTGGCAGCAGAGGACAGATGAATTATGCCTGTGTGAAATCTAGATCTGCTATAATTACAGCAGGGAGAGAGATTTTCTATGACAGGGAATGGAATCAGGGAAAAAGACTCATTTTCCAAGCACACTGGAAATATACAAGATCCGCCAGAATAACCACTGGGTCAAACGCATGATTCATAAACACCTGACATAAGATACGCATTTGTTCTGTGGCGTCCCATTTGTGCTGAATTGATATTCCTGCACACAGAACAGGACAAAACACAAACCCTGTCTGATACCTGCCCAAAAGAGCAGTAAAAAATGAAAGCTATCTGTGGCTGTTTCATCATCCAGTCCGAGCTGAGCCAGAAACTGATTCTGTGTATTCTGACCTGGCAGCACAAAGATGTATTACTCATAAATCACATGTTTCTATTGCCAGATAAAGGTGCAGAAAAGTCAAAAGATCTTTTATATTCAGTAAAAATAATAATTGGCAATAAACTTGGCAAAAGATGGTGCTGTATCAATTAGTCTGTTAAGTTAAGAAATAATTACATTTTATTTTATATTATTTAATTCTATAATAATTTAGATTATTTAAAAATATAATATAATAATTCTAATATATAAAATCTTAAACAAAAAATAATATAAAATAATAAATAATTTAATTATATAATTAGGCTTTATAATTATATATTATAAAACAATATAGAATTTACCATATTCATGCTTAGCCACAAACTGTAAAGGTCACTGCATCAAAACAGTCTAAAAAACTTGTTCACTCATCTGAGCCACAGCACAATGATATACCAAAACAAAGAGAAGAATATGAGAGAACTGAGGCTTGGACTGGAGCATCTGCTAATGCAATCAGCTCAAATAATCCTCTATCTTGGCCCTGCTGCACCGTGGCATTTCTGCAAGCGCTGGCAATATCACCACAATCCCAGAGCCTCATACTGAGCCGTATTTCACCCCAGCGGGCAACAATAAAGCTGCAGCTTTACTCGCTTCCTATGCTTGTGTAAGGATGGGTGGGCTGTAAAGACAGACAACTACGCCATCCTGTCTCTCCATCACAATAAAACAGAATCAGATTTCTCTGTGAATTGTTTGGCCAGAGCTCAGTCAACAAATAAAAACAGTCCAAGAGAGTATCAGATCACAGAAGGAAGGCGGATCTTGCACATTTGGTGTATAACTCAGTCTAAGAAAGCATATCATTATGCACTATAAACTGTCTACCAGCAGAGTAATAAATAACTACCTTAATATGAAACAGCAGGAATAAAACCATAAACCATAAAAGTCCAAAATTCCGAGATTGCACTGAAAATATGGAAAATAAAGTTTTAGAATTTTGAAAAATGTAAAAAAAAAAAAAAAAAAAAAAAAAGTATTATGACAAATTATTCAACATAGAAATAAAATTATTTTAGTATTTTGTTCATTCAAATGATCAATTTCAAGATCACTAATAAGATTATGTATGATATAATTTATGAAATATATTTTAAAATAATATTTATGTTACTAATTAGTAATATTATTTAATTTTAAAGCATTTGTATTAAAGTAGAATAATGCAAAACAGGTAAAATATTACTATTTTTGAAATATGTAAAAACATCTACTTAATAAATTATTTTTAGTTAATTTTAAATAAATAGCATATGCCAGACTGTATAATATATTAATGTATATTATAGAATTAAATAATATTATATATATATATATATATATATATATATATATATATATATATATATATATATATATATATAATAGAATAATTAAAATGTTTAAATATTAATATTTTTAAACATATTTAGTTTATTTTATCAGTATATTTTTTATACTTTAAAACGCATGTGCACTCAAGTACAAAAATGCAAAAAAGAAGGCTTTTTTGAAACTATTCAGATCATTTTAATGTAATCTGTAATATATATTTTATAATAATAATTTAAAAGATTAAAAAAATGTAAAAAAAATTAAATTTTAAATAAATTTTATATATATTTTAATATTTAAAAAAAATATATATATATATTTAAATTAGAAGCATGTGCATTAAAATGCAAAACAGGAGCATTTCCAGTAATTGTCTTAGACTTGGACCCCAAGTAAATGCCACTAATCATAATTCTTACATAATTTATAATGCTTATGTTATAGCAATATTTGCAGTTTATTTAAAATGAAAAGCCTGTGCATTTAAGCATAAAAATGCAAAACAGAAGTGCTCTCAGTTATCTGGACCCCACTGCATGTGACACCATATTCAATTAACCTTCCTAGCAGATCCACAGCAAAGAGACATTTCCTGCAGATGAAGTCTACAGCATCAATGCCAGCGAGCAGAAAGACTTACAGCACGCATCCGGATAAAAACGTCATGTTTCTCCCTGCACAGCTCTGAGTTTTCCCCCTCCAGCTGCCGGACGCGGGACAGCAGGCGATCCGTCTGCTCGATGGCTTTCTTCAGCTCCTCTCGATCCCTCATCCCTGCCTGTGGATGAACCTGAGCAGTGCAGAAAGAGCGTTTCTTCAGTCTGACTGCCGTCTGGAGCCCCTCCTGCTTCTGGGGCCTTTGGCCCAATTCAAAACAAGCCCGACTTCTTCCACTGATACGTTTCCACTACAATAACTCTCCCGGATCAAACACACACACAAAGAGAGACTGCTGCAAGGTTTATGCTTCAATGTACTGAGTTTCAGATAAAATGGCAAGAGGAAAAAGCATTAATAGGACTGCATTAAACAGTCATATGAGGGAAGAGAGTCTGTCTGTTAAAGTAATCATATGCTATTCATCATGAATCACAGTATATACATGATTACAAAGAGACACAGCTGAAACTCATATAGAGACTTCTTTTTGGAAATTCAAAATCACGCTGGCATACGTGACACTCATTATACAAGACTGCTGACTGGTGAAGTATAAATGCAATGTCATAAAGCAGGTGCAACTCAGTGTCCTTCTATAAAGCAGACAGATGATTGGGAATGGGCTGGTTCCAAAAAGGCCCAGATTAAAGGTTTTTGCATTAATATTCTCATAGATATGGTAAACAAATCATATCTGTATGTAAATTGAATGACGAGGGCTTTTAAAACTACAACTTTACATAAATCTCTCTATATCCACCCCATTTTCCAACTTGAAAGCTATTTTTATTTATTTATTTATTCAGCTAGAATAGAAATTACGCCATAAAATTATTTGGGCTTCAACCAGTTTGATTATGATTACGATAATAAAATAACGTGATAACAAATACCAGTTTGCAATATCAAGCAGCATAATAGTAAACAGGTAAAATACACCCTTTTGTACAGGAAAAATAACCGGGAGCGATCGACACCGGAAGTCTTGCACATTCAAATTACAAATGGCTGTGCCCACTCTTAAAAAATTAAAATAATGGACGCATTGTTATGTATATGGAATCTGCTCTATTATGGTATCATTAGATAGTCCAAAACAGCAGGAGTTCCGATGTGAGTGAGTAGATGCTCCTGTATATTGTCGAATCACTACTACAGCACGACAAATATTGTTTATTTTATACAGCAGTTCAATAAACAAGATTAATATTAAATAACTCACATTTTAGATACAAGACTGACAGATACTGTTGCTCTTCCAACGAATTTAATTCCAAACGAAGCAAAAGCAGAATCATCCCGTGTCTTTGAGCAACTCACAGCAGCGTTTTCTTCTGAATGAATCAGTGTTTTGAACGATTCGGTAAAGTGAATGATTCTATGACTCGCTCATATGACTCACAAAAGACCACCTACTACTAAGTGCACCGTGTATTTTAGTTGGATTCTTTGGAAGGTTTTCTAATGCTTTATCATATTTCTTTCACCACTGTTTTATATGCTATTTCATTATGCCATAATTTGTGGAGTTCAGCACATTGTCTAGCCACATTAACAGAATAGTTTACTTGCAAAATAAGGTGGATATACAGATTCTTTCTCTCTCCGTTCTTTATACAAATCAAAACTTTATCCAAACGAAGCAAAAGAAGAATCATTTCACAGCCGTGTTTCCTTCTGAATGAATCAGTTTTTGAACGATTCAGTTGAATGAATGATTCTATGACTCGCTCATATGATACATAAAAGCCCCTTATCGCCACCTACTGAGTTTACCAGGCATTTTTAGTTGGACTCCTTGCCAGATTTTAGTAGTGTTTTATCACATTGCATTCCCCACTGTTTTATATTTCATGATTTCATTATGCATTTCTCCTGTGGAATCTGGTTAAGCTCATTGTCTAATCACATTAACAGAATAGCTTACTTGCAAAATAAGATGGATATACAGATTATTTCTCTATCCCTTCCTTATACAAATCCAAACTTTTTCCAAACGAAGCGAAAGAAGAATCATTTCACAGCCGTGTTTCTTTCTGAATGAATCAGTGTTTTTGAACGATTCAGTAGAGTGAATGATTCTATGACTCACTCATATGATACACAAAATACCCTTTTCGCCATCATGAGTTTGCCAGGTATTTTAGCTGGATTCTTTGTAGGGTTTTGTAATGTTTTATCATATTGCCTTAGCCACGGTTTTATATTTTATTATTTTAGCACATTAGCATTAACAGAATAGCTTACTTGTAAAATAAGGCAGATATAGTCTCTCCCCTCTTTATACAAGTGAAGCTCACAGCCTGTATTGTACATACATGGCCTAATATTTCATTACAATGATTTAACACCATTAGCCTGTTTAGTTGCACATGGAGATGTTTGGCAACACCTTTTTTTGTGTGTCAGTATTAGCTTATTGCCTTCAAAGTCTGATGAATATCATCAGCATACCCTTATGAGAGCTTTTACAGTAATGTCAATCATTCCTCTCAACTCAATTTTACAAGATTCAACAAGCAAATCTGGGATTGCCACCAAAGCACAGATTTCTAGTTTCTTGGATGGAAAACCAGATGTGAACTAATTTTCCAAAACATACTCAAAAGCTGTTTTAAAAAAAAATAATAATGAAAGGAAGAATTTCTGCTGAAGCTCGAGCCAAAATGTCTGTGGAAAATGTCTGTCATTAAGAAAAGCAATCCCAGTCTTATCTCTGAAAAAAATCTGGTGTATGATGTGTAGATATTTTATTAATGAGGGCAATTTAAACATTATCAAAGTGCATTTAGTGACTCTATGCACTCCAAACCCAAAAAAAAAAAAAAAAAAAAAAAAACCCTCCACAATCACAATTACAATTTGTGACCTAAAAACCTAATCTTTCAAGCATGTCAGCAAAATGACTGGTGAACAGCTACAATGTAAAAGCCTTTAAGGCCTCATGAATGACACTGTTTGTGTGGTGAAGTTTTCATGTTTCAACTTGAGAGGACGATATACGTCAGACTGGACTGTCAAAATGCACAAATAGCCAAATTGCATTATTTGTGAGATGTAGTACCTGAAATAAGCCTCCATTTGCATTAAATACTGTGTTAAATACAGTCCCTCTGGCAAAAAAAAGACTTTCACATTCCTGCTTTCACAGTCAATTGTTCAAGGCCCAGATCATGAGCAGCAGTTTTCCAAATAAATTTGTTCCCCTACACTGCATTCCAGCTCTACAGAGGTGACACACACACACACACAGGACTCCAAGCATTTCAACAGCTGTAGCAATTTCACCATTTCACAAAAGCGTTATTGATTAATTCATTCAGTATGAGAATGCATGTGACATTTGCGTTTCTGTAGTTCAAACTGACCAAAAAAGCATTTTAATAGACTACATATTTACAGACATTTAACATTACAATGACATATTTTGCTTAATTGTAAACAGTTGTATTGAATTCTCATCCTGTAACATATCAGCTAAAACTATTATTATACTTACACATTTGCTAAAGAGCTCTGAATTACCCATCATCCTCTCTGTATGTATTTTTATTAGATCTCTTTCAAGGGCAGCAATGGCACAGAAGATTTGTGTTCGCTCTAGTTCAGAAAAGTAACGGATATTTAAAAATCCATATGTTTGTTGTTAAAACAGACTTGTTATGTTGTATATTGCAGATTACAATGTCTGTTGCAATTTCGTTGCACTAAAAACAGATGTTTTATGCGTGATTTACTGGACATAACACATATGACATAATATATGTTGCATGCACATCAAAGCTGCCCGTAATGCATTTGTGCTGCAGATGCTGGTAAATCGACTCCACGTACATGTTGGCAGGACAAAAGTTAACCTAGATATAAACCAAAACAAAACGAAAGATGCTATCGTAACTCTGACAGTGAATCATTGGCACAAAAAAAAAGACTGAAAAAAATAAAATAAAATAAAATAAATAAATAGTACTATTATAATATATATATATATATATATATATATATATATATATATATATATATATATGTATGTTTGTATATATATGTGTGTGTATACATGCATACATACATAATTTTATGTAATAAACAGTTTTATACAAATATTTTATAATAATTGTAATAAATAAAAATAATAATAATAATTTATAATAATAAATATTTTATATAATATTAAAAAAAAAGTAAAATATTATTAAATATTAATATTTCTAAATATTAATAATTAACATTAACATTTTATAAATGTATAACCATAACCTATTTGTGTGTAAATGAAATGTTTATTAAGCAGCAAATCAGCATATTAGAATGATTTCTGAAGGATCATGTGACTGGAGTAATGATGCTGAAAATTCAGATTTGATAACTGTAAAAAATGACATTTTACAGTTCAGTCAGAAAGAAAATGCATATTTTAAACTGTAATAATATTTCATAATTTTTACTGCAATGTTGATCAAATAAATGCATCAAGGGTGAGCAGAAGAGACTTCTTTCAAAAACATCAATAAATCTTAATAGTGTGTGTGTATATATATAATGGGGCAAATGGGGCTAGAGGCACACCCTAAGAAAAAATGTGCTTTTCACTGCGCCCAAAGTGTATGTTTGCAGAAAAATATATACATTTGTAATGATTATTTATGGAGCAACAGATTTTGTGTGAAAATAAATCATACAAGACATTTATTTTGTTTAAAAATCTTACAAATATATGAGGTGGCAAGGAGGCTCACCAGCATGGGGTAAAAGGCACACAGTAATGATACAAATAGTCTAAGTTAATACTTGTTCAAAACAATAACTTTAGCAAAGTTTGTACTATTTTCTGCTTATTTTGATAAATAAAATAATTAATATTTGTTAAATAAATTTACTGTCATCAAAATATGCTAATATAAAAAACATATTTTAAAATACAGAAACAAAATCATTTTAAAATGTAAAGATTCTGAAAGCACTGAAAGAGATCCCATAGTAATTTAATACAGGTTTACATAGGGTTGGGAATACATATTCTTATATTGTTACATATTCTTTCATTATTTAAAAACTGCTGTTTGCTACTTAAATCTACAACTTTTTAAAAAAAAACATAAAATATTAGATCAAGTAAGCGCAGAATGGACTTTGTTCTGCTGCCCGCGATCGCGTGAAGTATCCGACAAATTTGCATGTGTATCTTGAAAAGCGGATGTTTTGGAAAGTGCTACGCCAAGGTTTTTTCTGCCATCTAGTGGTTTAGAGGAAAATAAAATTAAAGGCACCTTTTACCCCAGGGCACCTTTGGCACTGTTGCACCCTATAACTACATTGTACTAAATAATCTAAATCCACAAATGTAAATACAAAATGTGAAAATCAGCGTCAGTTTAAAATCATTCTTATCTGTCATTATTGAAATCTGTGGCAGCCCAACTGAAGACTCTTTGAATTGTGCGACTGCAGTTTTGTACTGTTTACATTCCTGAGGTACACGCGTGTGTACCTGCACATTAACTCCTATCAATCCAAAACTCACAAAAAAAACACTGATCCTTCACACACATACAGCAACTAAAAGCTCAGACCCCCATCAGAGCAGAAACACTGGTGGGGTTCTGTGAGGGTGTGTCTAACTAACACAGGTTGTGTGTGAGTGTGTGTGTGAACATGAGGCCCACAGAAGCACACAAAAAGTAGAAAATGCCAGGTCTTACGTGTTGACTGTGGATGATGATGGGCCGGTACTGGTGGAAGTCAGTCTGGATCACACACACTTTCTTCTCCATCCTCAGCACAGGCTCACGCTCCCATCCTGCTGTCTCCTCCACGAACGTAGAGGAAGTGAAGCGTCTGTTACCTGAGCCGCACTAAACACACACACACACGCTCGCAGGGGGAGGAACTCCAGCAGGAAAAGAAAACATCAAACTCCCACTGACACTCTCCACCTCCACACATACACACTGTCAGCAGAGATTCACAGATTTACTCTCTCTGACATTACAAAACAGCATTATTTATGTAAAAATTGACACTATAAGGTTTGGGGTCTGAAGGATTTTTTAATGTTTTTGAAAGAAGTCTCTTCTGCTCACCAAGGCTGCATTTATTTGATCAAAAATACAGTAAAAATAGTGATATATTATTACAATTTAAAATAACTCTTTTCTATGTGACTATATGTTAAAATGCAATTTATTTCTTTGATCAAAGCTGAATTTTCAGCATCATTACTCCAGTCTTCAGTGTCACATGATCCTTTAGAAATCATTCTAATATGCGGATTTGCTGCTCAAGAAACATTTTTGCTTCATATTTTCATAGAAACTGTGATTTTATTTTATTTTTTCAGATTCTTTGATGAATAGAAAGTTAAAAAAACAGCATTTATTTGAAATAGAATTTTTTGTATAACATCGTAAATGTTTTACTGTCACATTTCATCAATTTAATGCAGCCTTGATGAAAAAAAATTATTTATGCTTAAAACAAGAAAAATATCTTAATGAAATATATATTATAATATTAATATAAAAATATTTTTCTGTGTATATTTTATAATATTAATCTGTATTTATGATATAATATTATATAATATAATATTATTACATCTTTATAAAAGTAAATGTATTTAAAATTTTTGAGATATTTTTAATGGAAAACACTAAGTGTCTCTAGCAGTGTTTGGTGTTGATTTCAAACATCCAGTCCATATGATACAACTGTTAAAAAAAAAAAAAAAAAATGTTTCAACCTAAAAAAGTTTGTGCTGTGTTAAACTTTTAAGTTTACTCAACTCAAATATTCAAGTTGTCACGTAGTACAACTTAACATTTCATGTTAACTAAACTTAAAATATTAAGGCAGCACGAACACTTTTTTTTTAAGTTGAAACAACTTTTTTTATGGTATCATTACATTTTCACTATGTAGTTGTCAAAATCAAAATAATAAAACACGCTGAGGTACATTTAGACAAGCATGAACAAAAAAAAAAAAAAAGATTTTAAAAATACATATAATTCAAGATTTGTACCCTGATTAATATTAATGTTATCTCAAAGCATTTAGATATGTTCTATATCTGTATTTATGAAATAATATTATATAATATAATATTATTATATTATATCTTAATAAAAGTAAATGTACTGAAAATTTTTTAAAATATTTTTAATGGAAAACACTAAGTGTCTCTAGAAGTGTTTGGCATTGATTTCAAACATCCCATCCATATGATATCCATATGATTAAAAAAAAAAAAAAAAAAAAAAATGTTTCAACCTAAAAATGTTTGTGCTGCCTTAAACTTGTAAGTTTACTCAACTCAAATATCACAAATGTCACATAGTACAACTTAACATTTCATGTTAACTAAATTTAAAATTTTAAGGCAGCACAAATGTTGAAACAACTTTTCAAAATCAAAATAATAAAAAACACTGATGTACATTTAGACAAGCATGAACATAAAAATGAAGATTTGAAAAATAAATATAATTCAAGATTTGTACCCTGATTAATATTAATGTTAACTCAATGCATTTCGATGTGTTTTATAGCTGTGTTCATGATATAATATTATACAATATAATATTATTATATCTTAATAAAAGTAAATGTATTTAAAAAAAATTGATATTTCTAATGGAAAACACTAAAAATAGGTTGCTAATTAAAAAGAAAATGGTATTTTGAGTTCTAAAATACCATTTAATTCTACAGTCACTGTTAAGACTGCAGTTTCTTATGCAGCTGTAATAAATGTCAGCTTTTCTGGAGTTTGTAACTGATCAGTGTTGTTGTTCATGAGAGTATTTGATGAGCCTCAGTGCTGACGCTGCTTTCCAAACTTAAAAATCCCACTGGGCTTATATGAGAGCTGACGAGAAAGGTTCATCTGACACCAAACCATATTTACCTTAGACATGAATAAATGTCAGGCAAGATCTTCAGCCTTTCAAGAACACAACAGAGAGAAATGGCCTGAAGAGTTACTAATCCTTCAGATGGAAAATATGAGGTCATTGAGTATCCATGTGGTCTGATACTCAATGACCTGATCATCTCCACTCGAGCCACAAACATCAGCACTAAATAATCTCTGATGACACATGAAGTCCAGCCGATCGTGACTGATGCCCAAACTAGTCATATGGAAGCATCATAATCCTCCCTGAAGGAGTCTTAAATTAATAGTTCAATCTGTAAATAATCCACATGTTTTAGTACTTCAAAAGAAATCCAAAACAGTCAGGGTTTCTTCATCCTAATGGACCGTCCCATTCCAAGCTTGTATAGGCACGTACTGTATAGAAGGGAGATTGGGGCAAGTTGTCACATGGTTCATATCTCAGTCTCTGTGATGTTTTGCACCAACAGTCCATGTATACATACGCTGAGCTTCTCTAGCAGTGTTTGGTGTTAATTTCAAACATCCAGTCCATATGATACAAAAAAAAAAAAGTTTCAACTTAAAAAAGTTTGTGCTGCCTTAAACTTTTAAGTTTACTCAACTCAAATATCCAAGTTGTCACACAGACCTAATATACAACTTAACATTTCATGTTAACTAAACTTAAAATTTTAAGGCAGCACGAACACTTACTTTTTTAAGTTGAAACAACTTTTTTTTCTTTACAGTGGTATCATTACATGTTCACTATGTACAGTAGTTTTCAAAATCAAAATAATAAAATCACTGATGTACATTAAGACAAGCGTGAACAAAAAAAAAAAATGAAGTTCTGTACTTGAATTTAAAAAGGATGATGGTATTTTTATTTTTATTTTTTTTTAGATGTTATGTTGGGGCAGTTTGTGTTATATATTTCAATCTATTTCATATATTTTTATTTAAAGCAATCTATTAATTATATATATATTTTTTTTTTGCCAAAAAAGGTTTGATTTTCTATGCAATAAGTGGTTCATAAGTTATTTTATTTTTGAAATGGTTAAAATTTTGTCAAAAGCCAATTTTAGATTCCAATTGTGGCAAGCTGTCACATATATTGTGTATATTATTGTTCAATGCAATCCATAAATAAACAATAATAATAATAATTATTATTATTATTGTTGTTGTTGTTGTTATATTTGCCATAATATTTTTCCTTTTTTATCTTTTAAATTTTTTTGCTGTTTCATTGATTATTTTGTGTTTTAAATGTATATATTTTGTTTGCAAATTCATTTTGTTGCAGGTTGTCACTTATGTTGTATATATTATTTTTTTTGTCATAAGAAAATGGTTCAATATTTTTTTATCTTTTACACTTTTGTGTTTAATTTATTATTTTGTGCTTTAAATGTTTACAATTTGCTGGCAGATTCCTATTGGGGCATGCTGTCACGTTAAATAAACAGTATATACTTTTCCTGAGCGGTTTTCTTGTAGCCAAGACTCAATGTATATGGCAAGCAGAAATGATTTTCAGAAATAGACCTACCCTGAGAAATATTTACTGTAGTGAAAGAGAATATTTCCTCTATTAATATGTACAATGTGGATATATTATAAATATTTATGACGAACACCGAACACACAGTCTGAACCAGGTCAAGAGTTCAGCGTGAGCGCTAAGGTAAGATCAGTGTGATGTATTACAGCACATTTTTAAGTTGCGCTCTCTACCGAGTGTTTACTCTGTAGTACCTCGCCAGAGATTTATGTTTCGAGGGCAATATTCTCCTTCACAGCATGTGTTCAAACAACAGCTACCGGTTGAGCCGTAGCCCTTTATTCCAGCGACTCTGACATCAATCAAAATACCAAAACAACAGGCAGAATTTAGCGTGAAGCGATTAGATAGAGCAGCTCATCAGATTGCTGTCTGGATTCATGCCAGCTCACTCTGAATGCTGCTTTTGTTTGGTCACTATATTCATATTAAACGATAACCCACATTTCACTTTGTATGAGTGCCAGAGCTCTTGAATATACAATCCTTTCACCTGAACTTAAATCACTATTTAAGTTGCTGAGAGGTTTCCTATGCAAACATACATGCTTTGATATGACTGTCATCTTCAGGAATCTGGGATGCTTTAATTAATGCATGTTTTCCATTATTTCTGTCACTTGATATTTTATTAAACCTTAAAAGCTCAGAATACATGCTCCCACTGTCTTAGTTAAAGAAACATTTGGACACATCAAATGAAATGTAATGACTGATCAATAAAGCTCTGCATTAAGACATTTTACGGCTAATTTGACTCCTTTCATACTGAACTCTTGCGGTTAAAAGAATTTTTCCATTAAAAAATGAACATTTGCTGAAAATGTGCTCACCCTCAGGCAATCCAAGATGTAGATGAGTTTGTTTCTTCATCAGAGGTCGTATTCACAAAACATCTTAGGGCTAAAAGTAGCTCATAACTTGCCAGTTTAGGAGAAAATCCTAAAAATAATGGGCGTGTCAATCCTAAATTTAGGACTCCTAAATTTTTGCTCTAAGAGTATTTCACAAAGCATTTTAGCGCTAAAACTAGATCCTAAACTGCGAAACGTTAGCAGTAGACAACTCCTAAGTCACTAAGACTAAATCACAAACACTCTTCCCTGTTGAAAAAACAATACAAACCATCAGAAATTCTACAAATACCAAACATAACAAACGATAAACTTTTTACCATTAAAACCATTTTTTAAAAAAAAATGGTTTCATGTATGTTCCATTAGGATTTAGTGGCTTTAAAAAGCCAACAATAGAAGGTGACCAATTACCAGTAGAGACCAACAGGCACCATTACAGTTACTATTAAAACCAATACAATTCCCATTATAACCGGTAAAAACATTACAAATTCTGTAATGGTTTCTATTGTTTTTTCAGCAGGGTTGTTGTTGGCAATCTGCCTAACAATGTAAACATTTTAGAAACATGCTGCATTTATTTGCACTCATATGTTTTCCCATGCATCTTTTTTTTGGTTTTGGAGGTTATCCCAACTCCAAATTTTCCTCTGATTATATCCTTATTTTCACTAACAAGCTGTTCTTGCATCCTGATTGGTTTTCTTTTACGTTTGCATGTCTTACTATCATCCATTATTCTAATCTGTTAATTAAAAGAGTGTTTAAATGCATATCCGCTAACTGTTTACGAGAAGCACACATGTAAGAGGCTGACAATTAGCTGAACATACACTTGTTTAATTAGTGACGCTTAGCCTGCATTTGAAAATCTATATTTGAATGTGCAACATATTTGTTTTTAAACCTTTATTTGAATATGGCAACATAACATCGCATTCTACAATATTTCTGACCCCTCCCGTCTCAGCCAATCACTGTGTGCATAGTTAATAAGCATGCTGACATCATCCATAGCAATGAGGTCAACCCCACCCTTACTCTTAGCTTAAGACTTCTCTCTATTCCTTAGTAAAAAGTTTGTCTCAGCAGTTTTGTGAATAGGTTTTAAGAGAAAACTCTTGGCTAAAAACTTTTACTGCTATTTCGGAGAAATCTTAGTGCTAAGATAAAATGTTTTGTGAATACGGGCCCAGATTTAGAGAAATTTAATTAATTTCAATTTCATCACTTGCTCACCAATGGATCTTTTGCAGTGAATGGGTGCCGTCAGAATGCAAGACAGTCCAACTGGCTGATAAAAACATCACAACAATCCACAAATAATCCGCACCACTCCAGTCCATCAATTAACATCTTGTTTGTAAGAAACAAATCCATCATTAAGATGTCTTTAACTAAAATACAAATCCGTCACCCATAATAAAGCATAAAAAGGTCGTAATGATGGATTTGTTTTCTCTACATTTTTCCAAATCTGATAAAGAAACAAACTCTACATCTTGGATGGCCTGAGAGTGAGCACATTTTTATTTTAGCTGAACTACTCCTTTAAATGCAATGTCTTGGTCTGGCATGTGATATAAAACATTTCTATGTCAAACTTTACTCCACATTAATGGTGATCCTGGCCAGGTGTTGTAGCTGTGTAATGGTGTAAACACACATGCATGCATGCCAGGGTCTTTACTGATATATCCAGTCAAACAACCAGCATGAATTCCACCTGGACAGATCACCTCCCAAAATTAAATGCATGACAGGACAAGCATAATATTGAACTTACATGGACTTGGGGATTTAAGACCAAATCAGTTTTCTTCGCTGCCATCCGTGTCTTGTAATGTTTGAAGAGTGCACGTAAATCGATTAGATTTACTCTTTATCGCTGATAATCCTCACGTCAGTGAGGGAAATATATCATGCAACATTTATTACTTAAAGCATTTTTGAAGCATTCTCTGCCAAGCATTTTCCCAAATATAAACCACAGACATAGACATGAATCAGGCTGCTGGTTTAGTGTTGAAGTTCACAGAAGCACAGACAAACATCTAGAATAACAAAATATTATAATTTGTACTGCATATTTACCTCAATTACACAGAGATTTCAATCTGGATATACAGGTTTTGATACCAAACTTTATTGGAATGAAATCTGACACACTTGTAGCGCCATCTATTGGAAGTACAAATTAACCAAAAACATTTTCTCAGCAAAAGCACTGAGTATTGACAAAGGATACATAATTAAAATGCATTAAAAAAAGATTTAAGTATTAGAAACATTATTAAATATTTTCATTATTCATTAATTAAAATATATATTCAAACAGGCCTGCTTCTGTTCAAACAGGCTTGATTTAAGAATGAATATGAGTCCTTATAGACAACAGGCGCTGAGGAAAAGGCTGCTAATTAATTTGGAAAAAGATTTTGTGTGTGTGTGTGTGTGTGTGTGTGTAATCTCTCTGTGTGTAATAGGATCAATCTCACATGCTGGACAGCTGAGCCAAATTCCCAGTGACTTACATTAATCCCATACTGCAGTGAAACACAGCAGGTGCCGCTCTCACCTAATATACTTTCTCAGATCCTTTGTGTTTTGCTGCTGTACTTTGAGCCGCCGCATTAACACAAGCAGCAGCACAGCTCAATATACTCTATTCGCCTCTGTATACCACTATATTTTTGTCCGTTTCATATATTTTGATCTCATACAGGCTGTTGGGTGGGAGAAGCTTCACCATACTGTCCCAAATAAACACTGCCAGGTTTTCTGTGGTGCTGCATGAAACAAATAAACATGAAAAGGTCATTAAAAGGACTGTATTGTGACAGATATGTGGCAGAAAGAGAGACAGAGAGTCATACCTGACAACATCAGCAAAATACGGCACATCCAGATCTAGATTTTTATGGTCAAGAGGTTTCATGATGGCCTCCTAAAAAAAAAACATAGCTTATTAACAATGTTTGCATATTCAGTTCATGTACATGTGCTTACAATTTTGCACAGGAGGTGAATTACTAACCAGACAGTTTTTCTTTTTTTTTTTTTTGTTGTTCTATAGTCACTATAGGATGTTTTTTTAAGAAAGCAAGTCCAATACAATGAATTCATATAAATAGAATTTGTTTGTAAAATCAGTGTTTAATTGTGTATTTGTATTTATTGTTTATATAGAGAGAGAAAGAATTACATTTAAAAATGGAAATAAAATAAATAATAATTAAATTTAACAATTATTTAAAATAAGTCAATGCTAAAGATATAATTTATTTGTAAAATCAGTGTTTAGTTATATTAACTGTAATATATACAAATATATAGTAATATATATTTAATTTATTTATTGTTTGTATAAAATAAAAATTACATTTTAATGTAAATAAAAATAAATAATAATAACACATTTAACAATTACTTAAAATAAGTCAATGTTAAAGACAGAATTTATTTGTAAAATCAGTGTTTAGTTGTTATATTAACAAATACATATGAAATGTAATTTATTTACTGTTTATATATATATATAATATATATATATATATATATATATATATATAGCTAAAATAAAAATTGCATTTAAAAATCTGAGTACAAATGACTATTATATGCATTTACTATGTATATTATACCATATATATTATCTATTAATGTAAAAATAAAAATTACATTTTAATGTAAATAAAATAATAATAACACATTTAACAATTACTTAAAATAAGTCAATGTTAAAGACAGAATTTATTTGTAAAATCAGTGTTTAGTTGTTATATTAACTTTAATACATATGAATGTAAATAGTAATTATATATATATATATATATATATATATATATATATATATATATATATATATATATAAGCTAAAATAAAAATTACATTTAAAAATCTGAGTAAAAGTAACTATTTATTATATTTATTTACTATATATTATACCATATATATTATTTATTAATATAAAATTAAAATCTCAATAAAATAAATAAATAATAATAATAATAATAATAATAATAATAATAATAATAACTAATTTAACAATTATTAAAAATAAGTCAATGTTAAAAACAGAATTTCTTTGTAAAATCAATGTTTAGTTTTGTTATATTAACTCTGACATACATTTAATTCAAGTATTTTTTATTTATTGTTAAGTACACATTAGACAGAGTAGAGACGGCTGTACCTCAATATACTCCTTCAGATCAGTAAGGTTCATTACCATTCCTGTCTTTCTGTCAATCTATGAAAACAAATAACCACTTTATACATCCAAAATAAAAATTCACAATACACAAAATTTTCAGTATTGAAATGTGCATTCTGTGACTTAACATGCACTCTCAGAAATAAAGGTACAAAAGCTGTCACAAGACAAGACAAAAAGAGTCCATTTTGGTACCTTAAAGGTACATATTAGTTCTTAAGGTGTACATATGAGAACCTAATAGGTACAAGAGTGTACCTTTTCAAAAGGTACTACCCCAGTGACAGCTTTTGTACCTTTATTTCTGAGAGTGTGGTTGTAACGTACCTTGCCTCGAACTGTCACTTCAACTAGAAAAACATAAACAAAAGAAAAACTTGTTTACTTGTGTGCATGAATGAAACATGAAAGACAAGCATTATTAAGGTTAATGATGTATGTGATCATAATTTATTGGCACTACATGTATAATAACTCACCTGTGTAGTTATGACCATGGCCATTAGGATTGTTGCATTTTCCAAATATTCTTTTGTTCTCCTCATCACTTAATGCTTTGCTAAAATAAATAGATATTAAAAATAATAATAATAATAAATACTACGATGACTACTACTACTACTATTTTAACAAACACATTTGGCAATGATTTAAAGTAAGCAGCTATTAACGTCAGTCAGGCTGGTGAAACTACATTTCCCATAATTCCGTCGTGTTGACGCAGCATCCGTCTGTCTGTCTGTCTTCCTGCGACAATTCATAATTCAGAATGATAGCTGGATAAATGTGCTTGGATTTACCCAAACCTCTTTTTACATTTTACGTGTTGAATTCAGAAAGGTTCACGACGCTGTACTGCGATATAATCAGACACACTGTCGACCACAAAGCGCGTTAGTGGAAGTGAGAAGCCAAACCGTGGTTTGTTAGTCGAGGTTTGTTTGCTCAAAGTACCTGTGTAAGCGATGGCAGGCGCTGAAGCTCTGTACGCGAGTGATAAAGCCGATGCGCTCAGACATGATGATGATGATGATGATGATGTTGATGTTGATAATGCTCGGGACTGCGTGTTTATGGTGCTTTATAATCACAGCTGCGCTGCACTTTCACGCTACAATAGTATCCATTTCATGATTTTCAGTTTACTAGAGGCGTGGCTTCGTCAATCCGCCCCCTATCTGCTTGACATATGTTAATCGATTAAAGTATGACATCAGCAGTTTCCACGTGTATGATTCCGCTCATGAGCATCATGTGTCCTCCAACATTTCTGTGACAAATGTCATATTATTCACGTTTTTGTGCATTTTATAGTATAAAATAATATATCATTTAATTAATATTACATTAAAATTAAACATAACATCTAAATTAAAAATCTACAATTTATTCATTAATTTATAAATTATTATTATAAAATATATTATTAATAATATATAAATTAGTTACCACTGTGCAAAAGCACAAATAATCTCACTTTAAAATATAAAGATTGATATAAATATATCCTACAAGTACACAAATATCACCACACTAAATTAGTTTTGTAACAACTACCATATTGTGATTTAATGATTTTTTTTTTTTTTTTCTGCATACATATGTATTGATTTATTGGGTAGTTTTTTATGCATATTTCATAAACTAATTGTATTCTGAAGCACAGTACACAAACTTAAATGAGATACACTTCTAGTCAAAGTTTTTTTTAAAGAATTCTCTTCTCACCAAGCCTGCATTTATTTGACAGCAAAAACAGTAAAAAAAAAAAAAAAAAAAACAGTAAAAAATACAGCAAAAACAGTACAATTTTTAAATATTCCTACAATTTAAAATAACTCTTTTGTATTTGAATATCTTTTAACATGTAATTTATTCCTGTGATTTTCAAAGGTGAATTTTTATGATCATTACTCTCATTCTAAAATTCTAATTTTCTGCTCAAACAACAGTTTTTATTATTAGAACGTTGAAAACAGCTGAGTAGACTTTTTCAGGTTTCTTAGATGGATGGAAAGTTCAAAAGAACAGCATTTATCTGAAATAGAAATCGTTATAATCACTTTTGATCAATTATACCATCTATATATATCATCACTTTTGATCAAATTAAAGCATCCTTGCTAAATAAAAGTAATTTCTATCATTTCTTTCCAAAAAAAAAAAAAAAAGAAAAATTATACTGACTCCAAGATTTTGAATGGTATAGTGTATAATGTTACAAAAGCTTTTGATTTCAGATAAATGCTGATCTTTGGATCTTTCTATTCATCAAAGAATCCTGAAAAAATGTACCCAGCTGTTTTACATATTGATAATAATAATAATAATCAGAAATGTTTCTTGAGCAGCAAATCAGCATATTACAATGATTTCTGAAAGATCATGTGACACTGTAGACTGGATTTATGATGCTGAAAATTTAGCTTTGATCACAGGAATAAGTTATATTTTATAACAGTTGTAAATAGTAAAAATAGTAAATAGTAAAAATGAGCAGATGAGACTGTTCAAAAACTTTTGGTAGTGACTGATATTTGAAAAAGAGCTCTGGTGATAATTTCCTTAATTATATGACAAACCCTACTTAACTGGCAGCATTCCTCCATTTTTCATTGAGACTGCAAGATTTTGGGCCGCTGCAAGGTGACTGAAACCTTGCCACAGGAGGTTGTCTAGATGAAAGGATGACCCTTTCAGCCCCTGAAAGAAAGTGGAACATTGCAAATCTGTCATTTCTTGAATATTGCAAGTTTACAATGACACTAATTGACTCAAATCCCCCAAAAAGGCTGGTTGTCCAATGTAAGACAAATGCACGAGAGGACAGGATAATGCAGAGACTCTCAATGAGGAATCGGTTCAGCACCGCAGCTGGAATTGCTTGCCACTTCAGTGCTGAACAGGGTAAGAATCTGTCTCAGCATGTTTAAGAGAAGTCGGACTGAAAGCACACTCTTTAGTGACCAAACCTCTCATCAGCAGAAAGTATCAAATGTTTGCTGTCTGGGGTGAGAAGAAATTAGTCCTACATTTACATGCAGTCACTGCAAAACAAGGACTTTATGCAAACATCACCCCAGCAAACTGGTTTTGTAACAGCACGCTGCCATATTGTGGTTTTATCCGAATGCATCAAATGAGATCAGGAGGTCTCCTGCTGTTACATAAGCTCATAGTCTTTCAAGACTAACTCCTCGTCTGCCAGCTATCAAATCAAAAGATGCTTCAGCTATAATCACCCTGTCCACTTTAATCCTCAGTTGAGTTTAAATAGCAGACAGTGTCATTATCCCGGACACTCAAGTCACAGGTCACAAAATGGGCAATGCTAAAAGCGGAGCGCTTTCCAAAGAGCTTCTGGAGGAGCTGAAGATGAACACCAAGTACAGCGAGGAGCAGCTTTACGCCTGGTACCAGAAGTTCCTGAACGAGTGTCCGACGGGCCGCATCAGCAGAGAGCAGTTCGAGAGCATCTACGCCAGCTTCTTCCCCGACGCCGATCCCAAGGCTTACGCTCAGCACGTCTTCAGAAGCTTCGACGCCAACAGCGACGGGACGCTAGACTTTAAAGAGTACATCGTGGCTCTGCATCTGACATCCTCGGGGAAGACCGTCGAGAAGCTGGAGTGGGCGTTCGCTTTGTACGACGTCGACAGGAATGGCACCATCACCAAAAACGAGATTCATGAAATAGTGAAGGTGAAAACTAGATAGAAAACTAGTGCAGATTGATTTAAGCATTGTAATCAGTGCTGGGTGTATTACTTACGATTTATAATCTGTTACTGATTGCAAATTACATGATGTAAATTGTAGTGTGTAATCTATTGGATTACACATATTAGGTAATGTATTTGGATTACTTTTAGATTACTTTTAATGTAACTCCAGTTGCAACCCAGCACTAATTAAACATTTACAGTCTCTTTGCTCTTCTTTGCAGTCAATATTCAACATGATCTCCAAAGAAGACCAGAAAAACCTTCCGGATGATGAGAACACTCCTGAAAAACGAACAAATAAAATTTGGGACTTTTTTGGGAAAAAAGAAAACGGTGAGTTTTAGTATGTTTTGCATTAGAAATGTGTAACAAAGATACTAAATATTGAAACCTTTAACAGAATAAGCTTTATTGAGTTTTGAAGAATGCATTTTCTCCGTATCATCAGGTAAAATAACAGAGGGCGAGTTCATTCAAGGAGTTATGGACAATAAGAACATCCTCCGTCTGATTCAGTTCGACGAACCACAAAAGGTCCAAGAGAGGCTCAAAGAGAAGAAGCAATAATGTTTTGTGTTTTAGTTTGGTCTGATTCTTTTGTTTCATGTGCACTGCAATATTTTTGATTCCTGCTATTGTGTGTTGACTGAGATTTCAATTCAATCTGTGCCATGAAATATACATGTAAAAATGCTGCAGTAGTATGAAATGAAATGGACAGTTAAAAATGGAAAAGCTGGATCTCTAGACACTAAGTTACGGTGAAATACACTGATACAAGAAGTCCACTGGCAAAAAGGGTCAAAGACACTGTCACGTTCACATCATCGCCAGTCATTTCCTGTGAAACCACATGCAAATTCTGTAAATAATCCACAACTTTGCTTCACACTCATTTGCTCATAAATAAAACGTAACAGTCATGCAAACGGTGTTATTTTAGTAGTCTACTAGTACTACTTATGTTTTACATTGACTAGCGTTCTATTATTACTAGTGTACATACATAAAAATGAAGTCACCATTTGAGGGTCTTTCCAGACTCTGGGATTTTTCCAATGGCTCCTTTGACCAAATGTAGATACAAAATAAATATAAAATGAGGGAGAAATCTGTTGGCAGTTGTTCAATTTAATTGCATTGCCTTTGCAATGTAAAAACGATTATTTTTAACACATCAAAATGCAGACCAAGATGCAAATCAATGTATAAGTTAAAACAGTGGCTATCAACTGGCTCATTTTGACAAACTAAATGCATATATTAAATTGCAATTATATTTGACTTAAAAATGCAAGAAAAAATACAAAGCTAAATGCATGTGATGAATTGCATTTAACAATATTATCTAGCATAGTTAAGAAAGCAAAATTGATAATTTAGCATATTGTTGGAGCTGAGTAGACAGATTTTAAGGTATTTCTGTTGCTTATGTACATCAGTTTTGATTCTGTATTTTGAATTATTACCACTAGCATTGAGTCCAATGCAAAATCTTGGTTCTGACTAAGTAGGTAATAAAGCAGGTAATATATTGTACTAGAGCACTACTCTAAATGAAACAAACGTTAAATGAACTCATGTTTAATTGGCCATTATTTGAGCACTGCAATTTCAAATAAACAACAAAAAATTGTTGAGAATTTCAAAGCTTAGATTGTAGAGACACCTTGCATCATATACACATACAAAAGTCAGGTATCAAAAACATCATGGAAGCCATTTACAGTGGTGTATATGTACATCCGTAATTACATATTTATAGAAAAATAAATCCGAAATGGGGCCGACGTCAGAAGTTAAAACTCACTCTCCTCTATGATCTCCTCCATCGTCTCTCCTAAAGTCATTTCGCCGTCGCTGCTGGAGAGGCTCTTCCTCATGTAAAATTCTAGGCCGGAGCTCCGCCCACACATCACGTCCTCTGCTGATTGGACGGCCACCTGCGGCTGATGTCCTTGTGTGGGGGCGTGGCTTCCCTCCTCATTGGATTCGCTCTGTTCTGTGGTTTGTCGGGGTCTATTTTGCGAGCACTTCCACAGGTGTTTGGGGTGAATGTCTGCAAAACAGTTGTGCACCTCGAACTGATTGGAGGAAATGAACAGTTGCCACCTCTTCTTCAGCTCAGCCTGGACCTGGAGGACACGTTTCCATAATTAGGTCTATCATGAAAGACATTCCCGTAATATATACAAAACTTTTTTTTTTTTTTTTTTTGGTAAGGGAACTCAACTTGGCAAATGCATTAAGACCTCAAAATATACTGTTTTTTTTTTATTTTTTTTAACAATAATTTCAATAATTGCAATAGTTTCATGTTTAGGTCATTTTGACCTAGGTATATATGAAGCACTATTACATCTCAAAAATACTGTTTTTGTAAAATGATCCATGAAGTTATATTAATGTTAAAAAGTTTTGTTAAATATATTTCACCTTTTCCACATATCTCACACACTTTTAAGGCTGAATTTTGTTGATAAACATGAATATGTAGAAACTATTGCAGCATGAAAATGAGCTTTTTTTCATCTGAAAGTGAAAATTCTTGGTAGTAAAATAAATTGTTTTATTTTAATATTTTAGAGTAATATTTATGTTGTTTTAATGTTGTTTTGTTAGAAATAACCAAGTTGGTTTCATACATTTGGACTGATTTTAAGCAATCATGAGTTATAAATTCAAAGGAATTTAATTAAATTCCATTCATTCCAATGGAGTTAATACCGGTAATTTTCAGATTATAGCATTCTTATAAATTTCACAGAATGTGGCATATTCAAAAAACACAATTCTCATCAGTATGAAAAAAAAATATAAATATTTTGCTTAAATCTCTCTCTCTCTCTCTATATGTATATATATATATATATATATATATATATTATATAATAAATATTTATGTATTTATTTATTTTATTTTTATTTTATTTATTTTTTTATTTTTTTTGGTGTGGTTCATGTGTATGCAATTTTTAAGAATTTAATAATTCAAAAAGGGGTCAATGCAGTAATAACATGGCATTAACATGGTAACATTTAAAATGAATGTGAAATGTTTTTTTTTCACATTCAGAAAGTGTAAAGTTGCTGTTGAAATAAATTATTATGGATAAATGCATTATAAGGGTTAAAGTTGAAATGTCTTCACCAAACATACCTCTCCATTCGCAAAGCAGTACAGCACTGCAACTAAAAGACCCTGTTGAACAATAAAGCTGACGATTAGAGGTTTTGTTGAGCTTAAAAAAATGTTTTTTCAAAGTTGTACATAAAGTAAAAACTATTAGAGTACAGTTACACAAAACACTATTTTAGTTTTTCAAAATTTTAGACACAATTCAATGTATCACTTGCCATTCCTTTGTAATCATTGTTGAAATTTATGAGCAATTTCTGAACAAATCTTTTTTTTTTTTTTTTTATTTCAGTGTTAGGCAGAAAGAAAAAAACACCTGGAAAGAGCTCAGGGTCAGATGGATGAAGTTCCGAGCGTAGCGGCTGCTTCCCTCGACCGATTCATCTATTATTAAGGTAAAGACGATCTCATGGACCCCAAGCAGAGGAATCAACACAAGGGTTGCTCTGGCTAAACTGAGAAACAGATGCAAATCATGTGAAATGAGTCTTGTCACTGTCAGTTTCATTTATACACAAAGGTATTTTAGATGAGCAGTGACTAACCTATATCTGTAGTCAGTGAACTTCACCTGGTCAGCCTTTAACTTGGACAGCAAAAGTCTGATGATTTTGAGAAAAATGCAAAAAATGACCTGGAAGACAAGTAAGTGTATGATTATACCAGCATTTTACTTGTGTTTGATTCATATGTTTCTTTATTCTTTTTTTTTGTTTTGTTTTGTTTTTTTTTGTTTTTTGAGCTTGGACTTGAGGGGTAATTAAGTATTGATTAATTTTTATTTATTACTGTATATTTAATAAAAATTAATTTAATTTCACTGAAATTTATTACAAATGATTTATTTAGTTAATGAAGTGAAGTGAAGAAATTTTATTTTTTATACCCTATATTTCATCAAAATTGAAGTTTTGGCAGAATTGTTTTTTTTGTTTGTGCATGTATGTTTATCAAACACCAATCTGTCTCAGTTTTTTTACTTTGAGTAATGAGTTTTAATGAAGTTTTGATTTTAGCAAAATTCTCAAAAATGCATTTTGAACTTTGCTTGTACAGAATCAGCAGTGATGCAGAGCGACTGGTTTGATCCGTTGTAATTGTCATGTTTTCTGGCTCGTTCCCGTGAGCTCGTGACAAGCATGAGATGTGATGCACGAGGAACGACTTTAACACAGTGAAATCAGGATTACAGCATGACAGAATGTAAACCAACTAACCCTGCTTTTCTCCTACAGTCAAAACAATTACAAAAGAGAAACAAGCCATTTTAAATGAAATTCATAAAGTATCATACTCACAATCACGGATAATGTTATTGGACCTCTGATTATCCACCAGATCCAGCTGTTGTTATTAAACCAACAGCTTTAGAAAAAGAAAACACATTATTGTTTATAATGCATTTTATATAAAGGCTTTAAGTGTTACCAAATTTATATATATATATATATATATATATATATATATATATATATATATATATATATATGTATATATATCTTTAGTTATAATTATTTATTAAGAAAAATAATGTCATTGTATAATATAAACCTCATGTTTAGTTTTAAATGCATAAGAACACTGTTATGTACGGTTATGTACATTTAACAAGATTTTTTTTTTTTTTAACTCAAAGTGTTACTTGCTGTTTTTTGTAATTATTTGTGAACTGTATAGTAAATGCTACACCATATTTTTCCAGTGCATATCATTACCAAAAAACATTTACACTGTCATTCAAAAGTTTGGAATCAGTAAGATTTGTAATGTTTTTTAAAAAACTCTCTAATGCTTATCAAAGTTCCATTTATTTAATCAAAAAAGTAAATATTATTGCAATTTAAAATAACAGTTTTCTATTTTAATATACTTCAAAATATAATTTATTTCTTTTAACCAATGTTCCCAGTCATTGTACTTACATAATTGGATTTATTTAAGCTAAATTTTCATCAGCCATTACTCCAGTCTTCAGTGTCACACGATCCTTCAGAAATCATTATAATATGCTGATTTATTATCGATGTTGGAATATTTCTTTGGAATCTGTGATACTTTTTTCAGTTTTTCAATTTCTTGATAAATAAAAGGTTAAAAGAACAGCATCTATTCAAAATAGAAATATAAGTCTTTACTATCACTTTTTATCAATTTAACACGTCCTAGCTGAATAAAAGTATTAAGTATTGTATTAGTGTATAATGTTACATAAGATTTCTATTTTAAATGAATGCTGTTCTTTTTAATAATATTTTATTAATTAAAGAATCCTGAAAAAAAAAATCAGTTTCCAAAATAATATTAAGCACCACAACTGTTTCCTACATTGATAATAAATCAGCATATCAGAATGATTTCTGAAGGATCATGTGACACTAAAGACTGGAGTAATGATGCTGAAAATTCAGCTTTGATCACAGGAATAAATTCTATTTTAAAGTATATTAAAATAAAAATACACTATTTTAAATTGCAATAATATTTCACAGTATTACAGTTTTTTCTGTATTTTTAATCAAATAAACGCAGCCTTGATGAGCAGAAAAGACTGCTTTAAAAATCATTAGAAATCTTACTGATCCTAAACCTTTGAACGGCAGTGTATTCCACCATAAAACTGATGATTTTCTGTATTACATGCAAAACTTCTTTTTGAAGTGTCAATCAGAAGTAAAACAGGCACGTACCTTTTATTTTCATACAGCGTCTTGGCAACAGTCCAGGGAATCACAAACAGTAATGGAGTTCCTGAATGGATAAAATTGGAGAATTGATGATATTTAAATGCATCACATTTTTAAATGAGAAGTCCACTTCCAAAACAAAGATTCACATGGAATGTACTCACCCCCTTGTCATCCAAGATGTTAATGTCTTTCTTTCTTCAGTCGTAAAAAATTATGTTTCTTGAGGAAAACATTTTTGCATTTTTCTCCATATAATGGACTGATATGGTGCCCCGATTTTGAACTTCCAAAAGGCAGTTTAAATGCGGCTTCAAACGATCCCAGCCGAGGAAGAAGGGTCTTATCTAGCGAAACGATCTGTTATTTTCATTTAAAAAAATACAATTTAAATACTTTTTACTCTCAAACGCTCATCTTGCCCTTCTCTCCCTGAACTCTGTGTATTCTGACTCAAGACAGTTAGGGTATGTCGAAAAACTCTGATTGTATTTTCTTCCTCAACCTGAAAAATCATTTCAAAATCATATACATCGCTGCAGAAGTTCTGACCCAGTCTTTGTAAAGTGAACATGCAAAGGAGATCAAACACCCTTAACAAAAAAGGTAAAACAGCGATATAAGACGATTTCAAAGTTGAGGGAGAACATGAGATGGGAGTTTTTCGACATACCCTAACTGTCATGAACCGGAACAAAAACAGTCCAGGCAGAGTAAGACAAGACAAGCATTTGGCATTAAAAAGTATATAAAATGTATTATTTTTATTAAAATAACCGATCATTACGATAGATAAGACCCTTCTTTCTCAGCTGGGATTGTTTACAACCGCATTTGGGATCGTTTGAAGCCGCATTTAAACTGCATTTTGGAAGTTCATAATCGGGGCACCATACCAGTCCATTATGTGGAGAAAAATGCTGAAATGTTTTCCTCAAAAAACATAATTTCTTTATGACTGAAGAGAGAAAGACATGAACATCTTGGATGACAAGGGTGTGCACATTAAATGTGAATCTTTGTTTTGGAAGTGGACTTTAAAGAAAATAAAAAGGAAAGAGTATTTTTATGTATTAAATACAAGCCTCACCCCATCCTATAATCATATATTTCTTCAGAAGTCTTTTCCTGGTCAGAACTGCAGTGAACAGCAGTGTGTGGAGAAATATCGCCTCCACTAACAGCCAGAAGTAATTACATCCCACAAAATACTCCAGCGACACCTTTGAGGCCTTGCAGATGAATGAAATCTGGAAGGTTGGCATTTATATTACTGCATTTGTCTTGTCTTTTTGTTTATGTAGACTTGTTCAGATGAAATAATTCCACAAAACTAAAAACAGACACACAAACAAATGTTTCTGTACCGTAGACTTTGTGTAGCTGTTCCATCCGATCTCATCCCTTGGCATGTTGGTATACACGACTTGTAATATAACCTCTTTGATTATTACTGCTGTTGCTCTAAATATGAATGATACAAAGAGATTCATGTGGATGTAGTTCCTCGTACAGTGAAGCTTCCTGAAAACAACAGGTAAAAATAATTTATTGCTTGGTCAGGGACAAATAAAATTAGGATATCAGATATCTGGAGCCAGCTCCGGGCTGGAACAGAATAAATGACCGGACAGGACAGAAATTGTTCTATTTGATCAATGCAAACAAAGCTCGGAAACATAAGTACAAAATAAATCCAATTATGTAAGTACAATGACTGGGAACATTGGTTAAATACAAACATAGTGAACAGGAGAGAATGCCTACATTCCAAATTAGTGAGATTATGATTAAAGTGCTATGAGAAATAGTGAAGCAAAGCTATCTCAAAGTTACATTATGAAACATAAAAGGACCAAACACCGAGCCCTGCAGAACACCACTCACCTCAGAAGACCCATGATCAGAACAGCCAAGCAAAGAGAGGAAAATGACAGCGAGTATCCTACAATGGACAAGACTCTCAGCACAGTTTGCCGAAACACTTCTTCTTCCTGTGTATGCAGGATACTATTGTAAAAACGATTCTGTGACGGACACCATACTTGTAATGTATGGTAGCAATATTCACCTCAGATTTGAAAAAATAATTGTGTTCACACTCTGACTGATTTCTCCATACGATGGTAGAATTCTCCTCAGTTTTCCAGGTCCCGTTGACCGTGCATTCCTTGTACACATTTCCAGTAGCACCTGAAAATGACCACCATAATTTTCTTATATTTAAAGCATCTAATTAGAAAATTATACATTATCGAAAGTCAAAAAAGTTTTTTTTGTTTTTTTTTTTTTATGTTTTTGAATAACGTCTCTTCTGCTCACTAAGACTGCATTTATTTGGTACAGTAAAAAGACTAAAACATTATTACATTTCAAAATAACACTTTTCTACGTGAATAAATTGTAAAAGGTAATTTATTCATGTGATCAAAGCTGAATTTTCAACATTATTACTCCAGTCTTCAGAGTCACATGCTGACTTGGTGCTTCAGCTTTGTCATCACAGATGTAATATACATTTTAAAATATATTCTAATATAAAAACAGCTATTTTATATATTAATATTTCGCAATATTATTGCTTTTACAGTATCAAATAAATGCAGCCTTGGTAAGCAGAAGAGACTTCTTTCAAAAACATAAAAAAAAAACTTAGTATACACTTTTGAATATATTAAAAATAAATCAATTAAAGGAGAAGTTCACTTCCAGAGCAAAACTTTACAGGTAATTTACTCACCCCCTCGTCATCCAAAATGTTTATGTCTTTCTTTCTTCAGTCGATAAGAAATTATGTTTCTTGAGGAAAACATTCCGAATATTTCTCTATTCTTCAATGGTGCCCACAAGTTTGAACTTCCAAAATGCAGATTTAATGCAGTTTCAAATGGCTCTAAACGATCCCAGCCGAGGAAGAAGGGTCTCATCTAGCTAAACGATCGGTCACTTTCTAAACAAATTGACAATTCATATACTTTTTAATCTGAAATGCTCTTCTTGTCTCTGCGATGTGCATGTGTCTGTGTAATCCGAGTCAATACAGTTAGGGTATGTCGAAAAACTTCCATCTCGTTTTCATCTTCAACTTCAAAGTCGTCCTACTTTGCTGTTTTACCTTTTTTTTGTAAAGGGCATTTGATCTTCTTGGCATGTTCACTTTGTAAACACTGGGTCGGTACGTCTGCAGCAATGTAGGATGATTTTGAAGTTGGGAAGAAAATGAGACGGAGAGTTTTTCGACATACCCTAACTGTATTGACCCAGAAAAAACACAGACAAGATGAGCGTTCAAGGTTAAAAAGTATATAAATTGTCAATTTGTTTCGAAAATGACCAATCGTTTCGCTAGATAAGTCCCTTCTTCCTCAGCTGGGATCACTTAGAGCCATTTACAGGTGCATTTTAACTGCATTTTGGAAGTTCAAACTTGGGGGCACCATTGAAGTCCACTATATAGAGATCATTCCTAAAAATGTTTTCCTCAAGAAACATAATTTCTTATCGACTGAAGAAAGAATGAAATGAACATCTTGGATGATGAGGGGGTGAGTAAGTTCTCCTTTATTATGTATTATTTTATTATTCACATCAGAAAATGGTAATAGATGATGCAATGATACAACTCAGTATGTTTTTAACTATAATAAGACAAAAAAGTGTTATACTAGAATAGAATAAGCAACCTTCTTTGATCCATGGTAAATATGGAGGGCAGGGTACAGATACAATCCCAGGAGATGAATGTGGCCAACAGGCAAAAACATCAAATGTTCCATTGCAGAAAATTCCTATAGGGTGATTTGTACAAGAATAAGTATAATCTGCATATATATACATTGAAATATCTACACACTTCAATTGGTTTCACTCACCAGTTCCAGTAGGGAAAGTGGCTTTCAGGAATCGTGTGCAGTTCTCTTGATATTCACTACGTTTATAGATCAGATCATCCAGCATGGAGCCCATGACCTTTACAAAACCATAATACATGACATTTACTTGCTGTTAATGTGTGGATTTAGTTTGAGTATTGCACACTGAGTTATAATGAGAGCTGATGCTTTCTTCGGGCTGATGTGCGATTAATGCTACATTTTCCAACACAAGATGGCAGTATTTATAAATGTTCTCAAGGAAAAGTCTATGTTGTTCTCTTAAACATCTTTCTCTCTTTTTAGCAATAACCTAACCAAGCTTTTAGTCACCAACTTTGCATTTCTAGAAGTTTCTAGTTTGAATCTTGTTTTATTAGGACTAATAACTAATAACACCACAGAGTGCTGTGTGTTTGCCATTGGAGGTGATATTAAACACACTTTCATTTCTGCTACAATGAACAGATAAATATTTACATTCTTTCTAATTTACAATGCCAACTGCTAAATATCAGTTGCTTGGATGCGTTCTTGTTACTCATTTGCAGATACTCTAAATACTGGGTTTAATGTTTCTATGGTGTATTAAGTAGGACTAGAGGTAATAAAACACTGCTAAGGATTTTAATATATTAACACAATGTATTAATATGAATAGTGTAGCTCTATATTAAATAATATTTAAGATGAGTAATCTAGATGAGCAATAAAATGTATTTAAGCTACTATTTTTCAGTAGAACCAAGACAAGAACCGCACTTACATTTATATAAAGAGCTGTCTTGCTACAGCAGCACTTTAAACACATAAAAATGAGCTAAAGGGATGAAATGACTATTATAAATGACCACCATCCTCCTTATCTGACAGCAGATGTACAAATAGACGTGACTGCATACTAACTTAACTGATGCATCTGATTCAGCATAATCTGTTTAATTTTTTATATACAGAACTTTCACCTGTATGTTAAAAAATCCTAGAAATATCATGTCTGCACAGACGGGGAGAGTTATAACTTTTTCCAATGTACTGTAATTCTACTAAACTCACAAGGATCGCACAAAACTGTATATGCTGACATTTGACACAATTGTGAAAGTGACCAACATGCACACTTTCAAATTTTAGAGTTGTAAAACTATCTATTGTGCATTGGTTTAATCATTTCAATAACTATATTTTAAATATATATATATATATATATATATTTTTTTTTTTTTAATTTTAAACTTTAAAAAGAAATGTGTAGCCAGTTTATCAACAATACACAATAAGTCATACATTTCAAAACTACTAATTTAAAAACATATAAAAACATCTAATTCCTCTTCCTCTTAGTTAAACGGTTACTAAGAAAGCACTATGCTATACTATATTTTCACGCTATATTAGCAACTTGCAAAACTGTCCGCCTTTTTTAGACTCTTTTATACCTTTTAATAAGTTGCTGTGCATTGTAAATGTTTAATCACATCATAAATGTTTGAGAGAACTTTACACAAATCACATTCAGATTATCATGTCTGGAGCATATTTTGCAATGCTTCTCCAACGATGCCGAACTCTCTGTGCGCTAATCTCCAGAGATTCATGTCTGTCTGCTAAAATTTCAGAGTATGTGGATTTATATGAGAGCTTAAACAACAACATATGGGCAGAGATATGCCTAGGTAGCTGTTCATAATAATGTCAAGATATAGCATTTGATATATGATACAAATTTAGTGTGCAAACAATTATTACATAACAATTGGTAGTAAATTTTTTAATAATTACAAAGAATTGGCAAGTAACACACTGAATTAAACATGCAATTTTGAAGGAAAAAATTTCAATAATTTACAACTTTGAAAAACTAATAACTTATCATTTTATTAGGTTATTTACTACAAGTTACTTTTTAACCAACTATTATGCCAAAAAACATTTGTGTAGGATCTCCTTTGAAACAATTTCCACTCAGAAAATGCTAGTAAATTTCACAAATAATTACAAATAAATTTGAATTAAACATTACATTTTGAAGTAGAAATAGAATAGTATTTCTCGTAAAACGTAACATCATTCATTAATAATCTTCCAATAATTACTTTAAAAAATATTCTGCCAAAATCTTCTTTTTTTATCCTAATAACTTAATATAATTAATAAATCTTATTTTATTATTCAGTTTATTTTTAATTATTTTTATTTTTTTACTTAAAGTTACTTTTTTAAACTAACTCCACTGATAAAAGTTGGTGTAGGATTTAATTTGAAATAATTTTGCAAGTAGATTTCACAATTAATTACAAAGAAATGACAAGTAATGCACTGAATTAAAGTTGAAAGAGTGAAAGTACTTTTCTTGTAAAACAGTGTATTGACTACAGTTTGCAAAACTAAAAACTACAAAATGAAACATTTTCTAAACACTTCTGAAGTCATTTGACAGTGATGTGTAGAGGTGTATGTGTGAATGAATATCATTGACTCACCTGACTGCTGTAGAGGAGCACAATAAGAGTCCAGCGCTGAACTCTGAGCGCCGCTCTTCTCCCCGCGAGCAGCATGAACACCATGAACACGGCTCAATATTCACCTGCCCATGAACATAGCTCCAGCACGTCACGCCGCGTCCCTCAGGCCACCGCAGCTCCTCTCACTCATAGCGTTTCCTGTCCTCACGCTGGATTTCCTGTTGATCATCCGACGCGGCTGCTCTGGTCTGGATGAGAGCGAGAGCCTCAAGAGTTCACAGACTCCGGTCCTTCTGTTGCCTAATCTCCAAATGAGAGCGTCTGCGCTGTTTCACTCAGTCCTGCTTCACTTCTGGCCCTTCCCAGCCAATCAAGATAAGGCAAGAGACGGGAACTTCACTGTTACGGCTTATGAAATGCAAAACAAGCAGAGACTTTAAAGACAATTCAGTTACAGTATCTGAGCATTTTCAACATTTTTATATGTATTATTACAGTAAATCATCAAAACTGTAGTAAAATGGGAGAAAGAGAAATACTGGTCAAAGAGTCAACATTGTTTTAATACAGACTGCAAAAATGCAAGAACAAAAAGATTTCAAAAGGCTTTCTAACTATAATTAAAATTAAAAACAACAAATAACACGTTCCACATAGGGCACAAAACAGGGCCTGAAAATAGTCATTTTTTAGCACATTTAACACATTATTGCTAACATTATTACTATTATTAAATTAATAATAATAACAATAATTTTTATCCAAAGCATTTTTTATTCGACAAAAAAAAAGCAAATAAAATGAATAAATAAAAATAATAATAACCATAATAAAAATATGATATAGGTGATATAGTTAAATATTATACAAGCTGTTTTGTTTCCTATTACTTGAAATGATGGTTGAATTTTAACACTTTTACTAAAAAGTAGTAAATTTTAAACCCTGATTTGTGTGATTAAATAACAAAATTAAACAAAAAATAATTTAAATAACAGCAACAAAAACTATTCCAGAAACAGTAACAAGGTTGCAAATGTAGTCTAAATGAACTTTAGCTTATTAAGGGCATGTTTTGAGACCAAATGTTTGTTTGAAGCTACTGATGAATTTATATTTGCAGTAAATTGAAGAAAAATATTAGTTTTAACATTTTTTCTTATAATAACTTGGGCAACACGGTTACATTTTTGAGCTTGTGGACTGCAGTCGACACAAAATTTGTAAATATTTAATACTTTTAATATTTATCAAAATATTAAAAGTCTAAATATTAATAAAATGGAAAATCTATCAGAACTTGTTATGTAGTTTCCCTATTATCCCGTATGTCATGTTAGATAATACTTCAAAAACACACACATTTATTAGTGTAATGCTTTAAAAGCATTTATAGGACTTCAAGCCTTACCACGTTAAACATATGCACAATAAAATACACAAATCACAATAAATCACTGTTATGAGCCAGCTATCATCTAAAAGCCTGTGGGTTAGTCTTCAAACTAAACTCACCTTGTTATGTGCCAGCCATTTGTCAAATAAAACTAATAAATAACACCAGACGCCTCTTCTCTTATTGTACCGCAGCCCAAGCTAATAGAAATTAACTTCACTAGACTTTCAGCAGCATGTAAGCACTTCATTTGTTAGGATAATTACCTGCCATAATGTATAATTATCCGCTCTTAACACAGTCTGCTAATATGGATAGGAATTTAATGTTCTTCATTCAGGAAGTCAATTACGATGCATTAACAAAATGGAAGTGAATTGACTGGCTTGAGCGTCTGCTGCACTAATGCAACATTCACATCATCATCAGACGAACTTACACATTTGCATAGATTTTTTTTACTTCAATGACATGCACATTATGCATATGTTAAAATATCAACATCTTCCACTGCTATTAAGTTTAATATCTAAATCTCTTAGTAAAGACTTTATTAGCACTTTGCAAAGGAGTTACTAATGCAATTCAAACTAATGGACAACGAATGAAAGATAAAATTAAAATGCCATACTTACATGTAAGAGCTCGTCTAAACTGTGAAGAAGACTACTGAGAATTTGAGGAACATCCTAAGCATCTTCTGTTAAGATATTCAAATGATGATCCCCGTGATTTTGTCATTTTGAAACCTAATAGTTTAGTGAGCAAACTCTCTGCTCAAAAATGGTTTGCTTCTGAATTCCTGTGACAAAGCGTCTGCCTGTATGAAAGTTAATCACGACTGCTGCATGCATATGTCCGGTCAGATTTCTTGCGTTTGATGCTACGTGTCCCACAGATGTAAACAAAATGGGCAACGAACTCGTGCAGTCTGACAGTCTGAAGTTGAAGTGAGTTCTCATGATCTCTCTCGCAGGGTCAAGATGAGCGACAGATATACAAAACAGAACAGATGATAAACAAACGCGTTGAAACATCGAACTTACTCTTACATCACTGACGGCCCGTGTTTAACATCAAGAGCTTAAAAAACTGCCAGATCAGAACTGCTGTAGGATGAAAGATATGCACTACTGGTCGAATAATTTTTTTTTTTAAGAAGTCTCTTCTGCTAACCGAGGCTGTATTTATTTGATCAAAAATACAGTAAAATTGTGAAATATTATTACAATTTAAAATTCCTGTTTTCTATGTGTATATATGTTAAAATGTAATTTATTCCTGTGATCAAAGCTGAATTTTTTAGCATCATTACTCCAGTCTTCAGTGTCACATGATCCTTCAGAAATCATTCTAATATGCTGATTTGCTGAAGAAACATTTCTTATTATTATCAATGTTGAAAACAGTTGTGCTGCTTCATGTTTTTGTGGAAACTGTGATACATTTTATTTTTCAGATTCTTTGATGAATATACAGTTCAAAAGAACAGCATTTATTTGAAATAGAAATCTTTTGTAACATTATACACGTCTTTACTGTCACTTTTGATCAGTTTAATGCAGCCTTGCTAAATAAAAATATTAATTTCCATAAAAAAAAGTACTTATCCCAAACTTTTTAATGGAAATGTATAACGGTTTCCACAAAAATATGCACTGTTGCAAGTTGTTTCAACTTAAAAAATTAAGTGTTTGTGCTGCCTTTTAAATTTTAAGTTTACTCAACTCAAATTTCCACATTTTCACGTAGTACAACTTAACATTTCATGCTGACTAAACTTTAAATTTTAAGGCAGCATGAACACTTACTTTTTTTACAGTGTGAAGCAGCACAACTGTTTTCAACACTGATAATAATCAGAAATGTTTCTTGAGCAGCAAATCAGCATATTAGAATGATTTCTGAAGGATCGTGTGACACTGAAGACTGGAGTAATGATGCTGAAAATTCAGCTTTGATCACAGCAATAAATTACTTTTTAAAATATATTCACACAGAAAAAAGTTATTTTAAATTGTAATAACATTTCACAAATTACTGTTTTTACTGCCTTTAAATAATATGATTTTTTATATGGTTAAATAGTTTTAGTAGTATGTGTTTAAAAAAAATATAGTCACTTTATGTCATCAATACTTCCACTTACAGCATGCACTATATGAAAATGCAGGGGTTGTTGGTAGAGAGAGGGGAAGCATGTATAACAGCACGACTCACACTCATAAATCTCTCGTGTTGAATTCCAAATGACCTTGAGAGTAATTTTTCCTGTTTTTTTCCAGGCTATTTTACTTCCCATCAGGACATGACCAGGGCAGCTATGCACACAATGCTTGTGTGTTCATTTCAGCCACACGCCGCATGCTCATCTCCAGCACATCACTGAGATAAATGACCGCATTAGCACCGATGAGGTGTGTGACGCTGTATGTAAACACAGAGCAGTGAGCATGCTAACAACCACATCTGAACTTCAGAACGACTTCAATCAAATATCACTAACGAATCACCCAACCATCAGCACATATAAAATGAAACCATTAGGTTTACTTCGCATTATGTGAACATTTCACTCCACAACTTTAATGCTAATATCCTGTGTTGGAAGCCATTAGCTTAATGAGGCTAACGTTAACCAATTTGCACTGTGAGAGTAGTAGTTTCTCCAGTAGTTTTTTCTTTTAAAACCAACACTTAAAAGCTTAGTTACACAACGCACATTTATTTCGGTGTTCATATTACATACGAGAAAGATAAATCCAAATAAATTTCTGGCATTGCAAAAGGCTGATCGAAAAAGCACTATAAACCTATTTATCAGCAAAATATTTCACAATATAGGCTTTTATAAAGTAATCTAAAATATCGGAGCGAACTACTCACTCACCCATTGTTTGACAGACACACAAACAGCACTTTCTATTCCGTAAATCCGACTGAATCCAGTGATTTAAGCAGTTTATAACTGCACTGTGGAGTTTGGCGTCCATTCCAATGGCCGACTGTATTATTCATGGATGTTATTAGAGAAAAACTAGATGTGATAATCAAATCACTTTATTTTCTGATTAAAGCCTTAGAAGAACCTTTAACATCAATATAACTCTTTCCAATGCACAAAGGGTTGAAAAAGGTTCTTTAGATTATTAAAATGATCTTTACAGTAATAAAAAAGGTTGTTTTAACCATTACCAGCGTGTCATTGAAAGGTTTTTTGGGTAATTCATCACTGCGAAAACTCTAATTGTTTGAAAAACATTTTAATAACCTAAAGAACCTATAGTGGAATGCAAAGGTTCCATTGATGTTGCAGGTTCTTCATGGAACCATCAATGCTGAAGCAAAATTGATTTTTTAGAAGAATATACTTGGCTTCCTTAAGCTACATACATCAAGTTCTGGGAAAGCATCACAGTAATCATTTCTGATCAGCAGAAGTCCATGGCAAGCACAATTACCATGCCAAACTAACAGACCTTTTCCAGTCGTTCTTCCAATAGTGATGTAACATTCATCAAGATAACGATCTAAAACTCATCAAATGTTTTGCAAGAACAATTAAATACAGAAAACACTCACAAGTAGCACTCAGTAATGACCCGTACCATCCCACTCCAGATTCCCTAAAACTAATATGGGACAAACTGGACAGACATGCCAAAGGCCACTCAGAAGATTTGAGAAGAGATTTCCTGCTGCTAGGAGAACGTGATGTTTGTAAAAGCTTTTATAGTGACCCTTACATAAAGTAATGGTGGTTAGATAAACCAGACTCTTACTGCAACCGCATTAAAGGAATAGTTCACCCAAAAATTAAAATTTGCTGAAAATGTGTTCATAAAAATGGGCTATTCAAAATAGTAGATGAGTTTGTTTCTTCATCAGATTTTAAGAAATGTAGCATTCCATCATTTGCTCACGAGAAGATCCTCTGTAGTGAATGGGTGCCATCAGAATGAGAGTCACAATAATGCACAAGTTATCTGTTGCTAAAAGCTGAGTAATCCATAATAACCACCCACATATTTGTTTAGAGCTGTTTTGGCTTAATCTGTGCATATTTCTCTCCTGATTCAGAACAGACCACTTTTCACTGGAGGAAGACCTATTATGGATTATGGACCTGTATTTTAGCCAGAAGCAATGGTTTGAAGTTAAAAACATCTTAGTGCTGCATTTGTTTCTTATAAACACACAACTTTTGGGTTTACAAGACATTTGGAGTGGATGGACTGGAGTGGTGTGGATTACTTGTGGATTACTGTGATGTTTTTATCAGCTGTTTGGACTCTCATTCTGACGGCACCCATTCACTGCAGAGGATTCGTTGGTGAGCAAGTGATGGAATGCTACATTTCTCCAAATCTGATGAAGAAACGTCATCTACATCGTGGATGGCCTACGTGAGAGTACATTTTAATTTTGGGGTGAACTATCGCTTTCAAATTGTTTTTTTCGGAGATAAAATTAACTTTTCCTTTTCTTGTTTTGGCCATTTTATCAGCAGTGTAAGTTGAGAGATGACAGGAACATTTCTTACCACAGGACTGTGCAATTTTACAGGGACATCTCTGCGTCTCTCCATTTTCAGTCTGGCAATAAACATAAACCTCTCTGTAATGCAGTTTTAAAACTGCACACCATGTGCTCTCCACTGTAATGTTCATTTGTAGTCCTAAAATCTAGTTTATGCGTAGTCTGTTGCTCTCTGTCCTGTGTATATCTGAAATGTTCTGTGAAGAGTTTTATCTGTGAAATTAGCTGATGTGTCCATGTTATGCAAGCTTTCGTGCCTTGAGGAAAATATTTAAGAAGTGCATCTGAATTATTCACGGCTGAATTTTTCCTCAGGTTTCAGCTTTATCATCCTTAAGTTTCGGCGTGATGCTTGGTAAACACATGACTTTGTCGGGGAGAATCTTTTCAGCTCTTGTTTCAAACTGTTTATGGCCAGCTGTAAATGGGTTAAAGTGTGTTTGGTGCTCTGGACAGGTGGTATCTGGGAAATGTAAACAGGTTGCATGATAGATGCATAAATTGTTTGGCGAGCAAAGTCATTAAAATGCAGTGTGTGTGTTTTGATCTGAATCTTTTTCCTTTTCAGCTCCATGTGTACCAAGTGTGTTGACAGCATTATGCATCATATATTGCATGCAAGTGTGCAAACTGTTATCCATGTGTGTATATAATACCATACTAATGACGTAAACAGCTTCATTTCAGAAAGAAAATTAAATGTGGCTTTTCTTAGAAAGCTTGTGAATGCCTGTGTTAGTTCAAGGAAGAGTTCATCCAAAAATAAACATTTGCAGAAACTCACCCTCAGGCAATCCAATATGTAGATGAGTTTGTTTCTTCATCAGATTTGGAGAAATGAATGAGAGTTCCGTCAGAATGAGAGTCCAAACAGCTGATGAAAACATCACAATAATCCACAAGCAATCCACACCACTCCAGTCCAACAATTACCATCTTGTGAAGAAAAAAGTTTGGTTTGTAAAAAACAAGTCCAACTTCAAACCGTTGGCTAAAATACAAGTTTGTAATCCATAATAACACTTCCTCGACTTAAAAAGCTGTCTCGACTGAATCAGAAGAGAAATATGCACAGATCGATCACCGTTTACAAGCAAAAACAGTCCAAAACAGCTCAAAACTAATATGATTGTGGATTTTGATGTGAGAGACAACAGGGGATGGACTTTTACACTGGAGGAAGCGTTATTATGGATTATGGACTCGTATTTTAGTTAAAAACATTTAAATGGTGGATTTATTTCTTACAAGCAAGCAGCTTTTGGCTTCTCAGCGCATTAATTAATGGACTGGAGTGGTGTGAATTACCTGTGGTTTATTTTGATGTTTTTATCAGCTGTTTGGACTCACATTCTGATGGCACCCATTCACTGCAGATGATCCATTGGTGAGCAAGTGATGGAATGCTACATTTTTTTCTAAATTTGATGAAGAAACAAACTCACCTACATGTTAGATGGCCTGAGGGTAAGCACATTTTCAGCAAATTTTCATTTTTTGGTGAACTATTCCTTTAGCATACAGCCCAGTGTGATCTTTATGACAATTCTCATCAGTATCTCCTTGCAGAGAATGGTGAATCTCTAGGCTTACATGTGTAACCCGTCTGTTTACATTCTCCAAGCAGCAGAGTGTGTCAATGGGCCCCCGGCGGTCAGACCACCGTATATGTCCAATCCAAGTAAGAAAAACAAACAAGCTGCTGAACATCCTGTCCAGCCTCAGTCAACAACACACTCCAGATCACCTGAGGGCACAGGTCCCCTCCATCTCCACCATGCCTCATTCCTGATGAGGTGCTACTCTCATCATCGGTTTAGGGACGGCCGTTTCTGTGGTTACAATCAACAAAGACTTCACTGAAATATTGCTTGATATAGAGTGAGATATAATAGCCTCATGCATTCATTCACCCAATGGACCCTTTGACATTTCTGGGTTTGCAGCTATAACAGGATAAACTTCTATAGAGATTAATGGAAGACTGTAGCAAATACAATTCCTGTGTTCCCATTTACTCCAACAGAAAAACAAAAAAAAAAATCCACTATTACATTTCCAAAATCATCCAAAAAAAAAAAAAAAAAAAAAAGGTTTACTGTAGTAGGAAACGAATTTTACAAAAGCTACTCCTCAGCAACAGTATTAGAAGGATTGTGTACCAGAAGGTGAAGTATTAGCGTAATAGTGCTTTACTGTACTTCAGTATTAATTTGGGGAATCTGTACTTTACTGGAGTTTTGTTAAAACTGAATACTCCACATACCTAATTACGATTTCATGTAGACTTAAAAGTTCAAATTACATGTGTAGTGTGACTTGTAAAAAAAAACACATGTGTAGTGTGAAAAAAAAAGATTGTTTTTTTCTAATGTGAATTTGTAAGATTATGGTGTTTAATTGATGACAGAATGGTCATTTTTGGTGAAGTAGTCCTTACAGACAGAATGAATATAGATTGATGAACTTGGGTCAAGTGTAAACACGGTTCATTGATTAGTCTAGATTATTAGTCTAAAAATCATCATATTCCAATTTCAAACCACTGTAAAATCATCTGGTGAAAATTTTAGCTGCACAGTCATTTTTGACAGGTTTTATTACAAAGATTTTGCATCAAAAATACCAAAATGAGAACATTTCTACTGCCTCTTGTTTTCAAGTCCATTTAAAGCCTAGAAAAGTGTTTAATATTTCATATTTTAAATACTTAAGTACAATTTCAGTCAAGTAGTCTATTTTTGCAGGTAGGTACTTAGACTTTTAAGTACATTTTTGACATAGCATCTGTACTTTATCATGGGTACAGTTTGTCAATACTTCGTTTCACCCCTTTTGAAATGAAAGCTATTTGACTAGCTTACCTGACACCCTGTGAATCCGCGATCTGCACAATTCCCAGTCCAAACTGTGCCTTCATGCCATGTCAGACTCCGAAATATAAAAATTAAGATTTTCTCTGTCAATTGGCAAGTTGCTAGGTTGTATTTTTCTAGCAGTACAACAGCGTTTCCCGCGTTTCACTCACGCAAGAAGCGTTTCCGCTTCAGCGGCTCTCCGCATAAGCTAAAAACAAAAACATACCTACAACACGACATGTGAAGTTTGATTCCCGAACAAATGACTCTTATGCTCAATGAATCGTTTTTAACCGATTCATATATTCAGAAATCACCGGTTTGAATCAGAATGACAGATATCTTCCATCAGAGCGTCTAAAATGTATTCTGTCTTTATCTAAACAGCTTACTTCAAACTATTTGTTAATCCTTGTTTTTTTTTAAACTGTATGGTGATGTAATGAATTTGATAAGTCTTATCCAATAAAATATTTTTACAAGGGACAAAAAAAAAAAAAAAAAAAAAAAAAAAAAACAACTGAAGGAGAACGAATGTATAAACGACTATAAAACAGCACTATAAAAAGCTATAAAGCTACACAGTAGAAAAGTTATTGGACCCCAGGTCTGATGTAGGTTTATGTGAACTCCAGTAAAGTTGTCAGTAGAAATTAATGCAATCCATCTTAATATATACTATCAGTGATAAATATTTTGCAGCTTTGTACAGATACGTTACAGCTAATTTTTTTTTTTTTTTTTTTTTTTTTTAATATAATGCATTGCTTAAAGGAATATTTCATGAAAAAATGAAAATTTGCTGGAAACTGCTTACTCTCAGAGGCCACGCAAGATGTATATGAGTTTGTTGTTTCTTCATCAGCTTTGTAGAAATGTAGAGTTCCACCACTTGCTCACCAATGGATCCTCTGCAGTGAATGGGTGCCGTCAGAATGAGAGTCCAAACAGCAGATTAAAACATAATAATCCACAAGTAATCCACACCACTCCAGTTCATCAATGTATGTCTTGTTAAACCAAAAGCTCTGGGTTTGTAAGAAACAAATCCATCATTAAGAGATTTTAACTACAAATGGTTGCTTCCTTGGTTGCTAAAATACGAGTTCATTATAACACTTCCTCCAGTGAAAATGTAGTCTGGTCTGAATCAGGAGAGAAATATACACAGATCAAGTACCATTTACAAGCCAAAACAGTCTTAAACAAATATTGTTTTGTTTTTATCAGCTGTTTAGAATCCCATTCTGACAGCACCAATTCACCGCAGAGGATCCATTGGTGAGCAAGTGATGGAATGCTACATTTCTCCAAATCTGATGAAGAAACAAACTCATCTACATCTCGGAGTGTCACTGAATAACCTGCTTTATGAAAACAGCTCACAGACAAATCCAAGTGGTGCTCTGTGCATTTCAAGTTTTGGTAGTAAATCTGAAGGGATGCTTATACTTTAACAACACAGTGAAACAGATGTCTTCTTCCCAGTCATTACCTAGATACTTCGGTAAACAGATGCCGTGAATATCAATGCTTATGACGCAGGTGTAAAGAAAAGGGACCAGTGGGGCCTTTTGGAGAAGTGTGAAAACAGTCCAATTCACACATCAGCTCCTCAGGCTGACTCTCTGGATAAGAGAGAAGATGAATGCAGCTCTACAGGCCAATAAAGCAGTGATGGGAGTCCTGAGGTGTAATGATTGGCAGTCTGTGTCAGAGAAAGACTGAGTGAAGCATTCACAAGGAATTATCCGGCAGTGACACGCCACTCACCTCTCAATAATCCTGTTAAAGGACATGCCCTCGAGTCCCTGAGGCCAGAACACGGCTCGCCCTCTCTGGGTTTCATCTGCTTTCACATCAAGCGATACCCACACTCACCATTAACTCACAGATGGTGACTGAGATGTATTTCTCCATGGATATATTGGCAATTTATTATTCCCTCAGTGGCAAATGACTTTGCTTCGGTCGGTCCCTTGAACCACGGCGGCCTGCTGTGGATATTGCAGTTGTGTTGTTGGTTTGGAAATGATGAATTAAGGAAAAATGAATTCTTGGAAGAGGGTGTGTTCGTGGCTAACAAAATACGGAATTTCTTAGGCAAGATCTTGGCTGATGGATTTTATATTTAGACTGTCTCGCAGTCGTACTAAGCTCATCTAAACACTGTGTGCAGATAAGTCAGCTTCATTAATTTTCATCCCAAAAGACCTTTCTGCAGCATACTGAGAGTGAGCTGAAATGTCAGGACAGAGTGAAACAGGATCAAAAAGATGTACTGAGTTCAAATGATCATGCAGATTTCCAATACTTACTGACAAAGTTTCTATTAAAAGAGGCTTCATCTTAAATTATGTCTTATGGCTTTTTTGTTTTGTAATTTAAATTGTATATTTTTATAGCTTAATTTTCTAACAATTGAACATAATTTAATATAATTAATATAAATGTATTATAATTAAATATTAAATACATATATATATATATATATATATATATATATATATATATATATATATATAATATATATATATAAACTTTGGAGGGAAAAGTTCCATTACAATGTTCAAAAATATTGGTCTAACCGGGGTTAGGCTAATATTTTTTTGTTAATTTAAATGAATCTGAAATAAAATAAAATATAAATATTACAATAAAAAAAAAAACTAAAACTTACTTCAAAGCAAGATTTCTTTAAGTTGAAGCACTAAAATTACTGAATGGAAAAAAACTAAGAACTAATACGGAACTGAAACCAAAACTGAAAAAAAATAAATAAATAATTAAAAAGTAAAAAAGAAAGAAAAATGGCAAAAACAAATCAAAATTACAAAAAAAAAAAAAAATAAATAAAATAAAATTAAACAAAAAATCCAAAGTATAACAATAAAAGCTAATTCTAAATATGAATGAAAACCGTAACAGTATAAAAAAAATAAATAAATAAATAAAAATAAAATAACAAGTTTCAGTTACCCGGATAAATTAACAAAGAAAGAGCTGATTTATAAATTAAAATTAAACTACATTAACATAAAGAAACTTATTGTAAAGTGTTACCAATAATTTCATATTTTCATTCAAGTCATGTTTGTTTAATCATCCTTTAATATTTAAAACATCTATTTGTAGCATCCAGTTTATATATACATACTGTACACATTAAAAGCATTTCTGTGACGCAGCATTTCTTCTGGTCAACTATTAAATCAAAGCACAGAACAAGACGTTCACACTGCCTATTTTCATCCGCAGATGCTTAAGAACCATCTGGTCATTACAATTCCTCAACCGAGACACACAGACCCACACAAATTAGTCTGACACAAAAGTACACAGATGTAAGAACTGGGAAGCACTGGAGCGAATTCCACAGAGAGAAATAGATGCTGCTTTGCATCAGTGAATATTTCTTCTTTATTGAAAGAGAGCCAGGGGACAAAATGCAATGTAAAAAGCCAGAAAAACCCTATTAGTCTTGTATATTTACTAAATGAGCTCCAAACTCAAACCTTGCATTTGGTCGCATGATGTACTGTATGAAAGGAATGTACTGTACAGTTTGTTCTCGGTGTGATTCTGTAGTGTCATTGCTTATAAGACCATGGCATGGAGTAAGTATTTTTATAAACCTTCTATTTGCCCCTAAGAATGGACTGAGATAAACCAGAGACGCTCACAGGATGAAACGCAGTCCCAGCTGGTTGTATTCACACATATACAATATCCTTCAACGCGCACAGCCTGCTGAAATGCTACAGATAAAAACATCCAGACATGCAGCCTTATTTTTAATGTCTGGTGAATCAAAGCAACACAAGCGTCTGAGAATGTGTCTAAACGTACCTGGACATCTGGCTACTGGACGGTTGATCTCATAGGGATGTTAGTTATGAAAACATATATAATTAATCACAATTTTATAGTGGAAAAAATGTTTAGAGAGCTATTTAATAAACTATGTGTTAGTGTGAGATCAGAAAGCACTCAAACACTTAAGATAAACGTATTTCTGTTAAACAAGTTAAGCTCAATCAACATAATTTGTCACAATGTTGATTACCACATGATAACCTCAAATAAAGGTCACAAGGTCACTTACAATTAAAGTAAATGGGGCAATTTAAAGAAATTTAAAGCAGGAATGTGAAGTGTACTCAAATAATTCTGTATTAGAAACGTTCTGTCTTATTTGAGGTTTAAAGCTGTTTAAACCTCTGGCTGTGTTTGGGTCAAATTGACCTGGAGAAGATTTTCTTTTTCCCGAAAATACTAGTTATCGCATTGGACTCAAACTTACTGACTTTGTTCACTTTTTTAGATTTCCTGTCATTTTTTGTGGGTTTTCACCTAGTCACACTTGTGGTGTTCCTGGTTAAAAATGAACAGACTCCAAACAATTCTTATAAATCTCTCATTTTGCTATATTATCACCAAATATTGGATTCATTCTTTTTGTCAACTTGTTTTCTTTCATTTAGGACTGGTTTGGTGTTTCTATTTGTATCTGATTAATCATAGTCCTCATTTATCTGAAAGTAGGCACTTTATTTTTTTAAGTGAAAAAAAGCATTTTTTTATGAATAATTTACAGAATATGAGATAAAAAAAAATGAACAATTGCACTGTTTCTCACACTAGTGTGCTTTAATGTTTAATCAGGAGGTTTACTTTTAAATGCTTTTATTTTGTACAAAATTGCACAAAGTCACACCTGTAAAAAATGGCCGGCCATTGAAAGTGAATGGGGAAGGTCACAAAAAACAGCACCAGTTATCTGTGAAAACATGACAACCTCAAAACCTATTGTTATAATGTTTTGTCTGGAATATGTGATGAAAGAAAACATTCTCTTGAAGTCAATGCAGGCTAAAGATAAGGCAGTTTGAGTGTGTGTGTGTGTGTGTGAGGGAGAGAGAGATATCATAAAAGCATATTGCATGCAGTTCAGGGTAGGATGAAATACAGTAGGTGTAATACTCACAATAGTTTGTTTGCATGGATGTGTGTGTGTGTGTGTGTGTGTGTGTGTGTGTGTGTGTGGTGTGTGTGTGAGAGAGAGAGAGAGAGAGATATACATGCATCCACACATGCACAGGTCTAAGGCCTTTATGTTTGCAAACACCAGTGTTCGGGAAAGTCACTTTTAAAAGTAATAAATTACAATATTGAGTTACTGCCTAAAAAAAGTAACTAATTACGTTACTTAGTTACTTTTTATGGAAAGTAATGCGTTACTTTACTTTTGCGTTACTTTTTAAATCTAGGCAGGACCTGCTTGTTTGTTTTTAATATAAAAAGTTCTGTTTTTGGCAAATGTAAAAGCCTTTTCACACCAAAAGCCTCAGGCTTTGAGAAAAGTAAATTCACGTCTGAATAGTAGAATATCACACATCAATAGAATGCAGAAGAAAAAAATGTCAACTCTTCAGCAATAAAAAAAAGAAAACAAACGTTAGATTATCTTAAGTAATTTTTGCTTATTAGTATGGTTGAATTGGATCATCGAAGGTCAGCAGCGAAGACACTGGTTAATAAATTGGGATTAAATACATTTAACATATTTAATCATTGCAGGTTTGCGTCATATTCTGAGTTGAATTTCACTGTTTTTATTCATTTTGAGGAACACTAAATCTGTTTTTTGTGAGTGAGATTAATTAATGCATGTTCACATTTATTCTAGAACTAATATCTTACTCCCAATTTCTCTCAACATGGGGACAGGAGAGCTTTTAATCAATAAATGGGGGGAAAAGTAACTGGCGTTACTTCTTTGAAAAAGTAACTCAGTTTCTTGTCAATTAAAAAGTAATGCATTACTTTACTAGTTACTTGGAAAAAGTAATAATATTATGTAACTTGCGTTACTTGTAATGCATTACCCCCAACACTGGCAAACACAACATGCTTCTGAACACTAGCTGTTTCACTTACTTTCAGTGAATACAGTGAATATTTTCTTTTTTTTTTTTAATCTCATATTGTGAAAATTATTCATAAAAAACTATTTTTTCACTCAAAAAACGAGGTACCCACTCTTAGATAAATGAGCCCTACGATTAATCAGATGCAAATAGAAACACAAAACCAGTCCTAAATGAAAGAAAACAAGTTGACAAAAAGATTGAATCCAATATTTGGTGATAATGTAGCATAATGAGAGATTTATAAGCAATTGTTTGGAGTCCAGTCATTTTTGACTGGGAACACCACAAGTGTGACTTTTTGCAATTTTGTACAGAATAAAAGCATTTAAAAGCAAACCCCCTGATTAAACATTAAAGCACACTAGTGTGAGAAACAGTGTAAATTTTTAAGATTTTTTGTTTAATATTGTGAAAATTATTCATTAAAAAATATTTTTTTCACTCAAAAAAAGAGGTGCCTATTTTCAGATAAATGTGGCTTACAATTAATCAGATGCAAATAGACACACAAAACCAGTTCTAAATCAAAGAAAACAAGTTCAAAAATAGATTGAATCCAATATTTGTTGATAATATAGCATAATGAGAGATTTATAAGCAGTTGTTTGGAGTCCGGTCATTTTTGACTGGGAACACCACGAATGTGACTTTTTGCAAAGCACACTAGTGTGATAAACAGTGCAAATTTTTATGATTTTTTGTTTGATATTGTGAAAAATTATTCATAAAAAATGATTTTTTCACTCAAAAAACGAGGTACCTACTCTTAGATAAATGAGGCCTACGATTAATCAGATGCAAATAGAAACACAAAACCAGTCCTATGAAAGAAAACAAGTTGACAAATAGATTGAATCCAATATTTGGTGATAATGTAGCATAATGAGAGATTTATAAGCAGTTGTTTGGAGTCCGGTCATTTTTGACTGGGAACATCACAAGTGTGAAAGGAATCCGAACACAACCAGAGGGTTAAATGATCGTTTTTTCATCGTTTTAGAGTTTTAGGTCAGTGTCAAGTTGAACAATTGCAAACAAAGTTGCACAGAAAAGACTGTAAGTGATTTTTTCCACACCGAACACATATTGTTTACTTCTTTTTAAACTGTTTAAACAGTGAATATTATAATGTTGACAGATTGGCCCCAATTCACTTGCTTTATTTAATTAATTTGTGTGGTAATTAACATAATGCCTCAAATTCTGTTGATTGATATTAACTTTCATCGAAAGGAATGGATTTGGTCTTCAAGCACACACTGCGCAGTCATTTTAGTTCACTTCCATGGATTTACATGCCTTCTCATTCTTTTTATCTCACGGTTCTCGATTGTGACTGATACGGCACCCGATCGAGAGCGAGAAGATCAGACACACACATCCACCATCTTGTCAAAAAATGCAAGCCATGTATTCTCCCGTATAAACACTATAAATTCTGCCTGTCTTTTCTTGGTCTGAGTCCAGACGGAGGGAATCGGAGGGTTTGTGAACTTTTTGCTACTGTATCATGACCAGATTTGGACACACGTGTCTGTCGAACAGGAGAGTCATGTTTTGAGGAATGAAACAGCACCTGGAAACCTCTGCGCTTCGCTCTGTTTGGCCCAATCGTGCTGGAAGATGGAAACTCGTGGACAGCAGAAAACCATCAGCTGAAGTTTATACAGTAAGTGCAGACAGAGAGCTTTTCAGGCATTACATAATGCCAAAACAGGATTAACTCAAGAAATACTTTAATCCGAAAGTACAAACTTCACATGGACAAAGACCTACACGATAAAAAATAAACATCTGCATTATTTTGAAGACTTTTTGTCTTTGGCATATTTATAAATCTTAAACTTGGTACATTGGTAATAATTGGTCATGTTTTGCAATTGTTTCTGATGCACAGATGAAATCATTTAATTCCGGACAAGCTTTGTGAATTGCATGTGAAATATTCTAATAATCTTTCCTATAAACACCTTGTATATCACATCATTGCTGGGAATAGCAGATGAAGTCATGGCACTGTCTCTTCTCTCAGTGTCTGGATTGTTAAAATGCTCGAGGTCAGAGTGTGATGAAACAGCGCTGCCCAGTGATGTGCTCAAGACATGCACATCAGTGTCTCATGCTACAAAAAATGCAGCAGCTAAATAATGCATTAGCAGTTCCATTTAAATGATGATTATATTGCTATGCTTTGCACGTTTACTAGAATATTTTAATCGTAAGATAATCATTTGAACTTTAATCCCCACGTTGGATGGCAACTGCCACTTAAATGATCAAATTATGACAGAGGATAAAGGATTGAGTGTAAAGCAGTGTCTCTCTGCCAAACATGAGGAATCTGATAGTGTTCAACAGGGGGCAGTACAATCTAAAAAAACAAATCAAATATAATATATAAGAACTAGATTTTTAAAAAAGTCTGTAAAAATAGGGCTTAGTGTACTGTGTTAATATGAAGGAATTGACCATTTTCATTTTTCACAGGTGTTTTACCTGTATTTTGAATTATGCATGCTCTGTCAACTTAACAAATGATGTGCTGGCTTTTCTGTTTTTCTACTGATTTTTTTTTTTTTTATAGTTTGTGCAACCTCACCACCACAATTCAGATTAAACTGGTTTCTACCTGGTCTAAGTTGGTCAGTAATGTTCCTCTAGGGTGAGGAACATTACTGACCAACATCATGTTTTTCATGGACACACATTTGCATTGCTTTGACGTTCTCTGTAGATCCAGCCTTCTCACACACCATGATTGGTCGATTATGTACAATGCCTGCATGCTATTGGTCAAACTAAGTGTGTTGTTATGTGGTTGCTAAGGTGCTCTGTGCATTGTTGAGTGGTGAGTGGTGTCTGACTATAGTCTTTTGACTGTTTTTAGTGGATTGTTATGGTGTTGTTAGAGTATACTGACTGTTTGTAATGCATTGTTATTGATTGCTATTCTGACTGTTACGTGGTTGCTAAGGTCTTTTGACTGTTTTAGTGGATTGTTATGCTGTTGCTAAGGCATTTTGGCTGTTTTAGTGTGTTGTTATGTGGTTGCTAAGGTGTTCTGACTGCTTTTAGTCAGTGTTTTGTGTTCTGTAGTCAAGTGTTCTGACTGTTCTTAGTGCATTGTTATGTGGTCGCTAAGGTATTCTGACTGTTTTTAGCGCATTATGCTGTTGCTAAGGCATTCTGGCTGTTTGTAGTGTGTTGTTATCCATCCTAAGGTGTTCTGAATATTTTTAGTGCACTGTTATGCTGTTGTTAAGGTGTAATGACTGTTTTTAATGCATTGTTATTGATAAGGTATTCTGACTGTTACGTGGTTGCTATGGTCTTTTGACTGTTTTACTGGAATGTTATGCTGTTGCTAAGGCATTCTGGCTGTTTTTAGTGTGTTGTTATGTGGTTGCTAAGGTGTTCTGACTGTTTTTAGTCAGTGCTTTGTGTTCTGTCGTCAAGTGTTCTGACTGTTCTTAGTGCATTGTTATGTGGTCGCTAGGGTGTTCTGACTGTTATGTGGTTGCTAATGTGTTTTGACTGTTTTTAGCACATTATGCTGTTGCTAAGGCATTCTGACTGTTTTTAGCGTGTTGTTATGTGGTTGCTAAGGTGTTCTGACTGTTTTACTGCACTGTTATGCAGTTGTTAATGTGTACTGACTGTTTTAATGCATTTTTATTGATTGCTAAGGTGTTCTGACTATTTAGTGCATTGCGTGTGGTCGCTGAGGTGTTCTTACTGTATTTAGTGGATTGTCATGCTGTTGCTTAGGTGTTCTGGCTGCTTTTAACTGGTTGTTATGTGGTTGCTAAGGTGTTCTGACTGTTTTAGTGTATGGTTATATAGTCCTTAAGATGTTCTGACTGTATGTAGTGCATTGTTATGTAGTTTCTAGGCTATTCTGACTGTTTTTAGTGCATTGTTATTGGTTGCTAAGATCTTCTGACTGTTACTGCTAACGTGTTTTGACTTTTTAGTGCATTATGCGGTTACTAAGGTGTTCTGAATGTTTAGTGCATTGCTATGTGGTTGCTAAGGTATTTTGGCTGTTTTATGCTTTGTTATGCAGTTGCTAAGGTGCTCTGACTGTTTTTAAAGCATTGTTATGAGGTTGCTAAGATATTTTAACTGTATTTAGTGCACTGATATGCGATTGCTTGAGTGTTTAGTGCATTGTTATGAGGTTGCTAAGGTGTTTTGACTGTTTTAGTGCATTATGTGGTTGCTAAGGTGTTCTGACTGTTTTTAGTGCATTGTTATGAGGTTGCTAAGATATTTTAACTGTATTTAGTGCATTGTTATGCAATTGCTTGAGTGTTTAGTGCATTGTTATGCGGTTGCTAAGGTGTTCTGAATGTTTTAGTGCATTGTTATACTGTTGCTAAGGTGTTCTGGCAGTATTTAGTGTGTTGTTTTGTGGTCGCTGAGGTGTTCTGACTGTATTTAGTGCATTTTTATGCAGTTGCTAAGGTGTTCTGACTGTATTTAGTGCATTGTTTTGTAGTTTCTAGGGTATTCTGACGTTTTTAGTGCATTGTTATGCTGTTGCTAAGATGTTCTGACTGTTTTTGGTACATTGCTATCTGGTTGCTAAGGAGTTCTGTTTTTAGCACTTTTTTATGTAGTTTCTAAGGTTTCAGACTGTTTTTAGTGGATTGCTTTATGTGACGTAATGTGGTTGCTAAAGCATTCTGACTGTATTTAGTGCATTGTTATGTGGTTTCTAAGGTATTCTGACTGTTTTTAGTGCAGAGTTATGCTGTTGCTAAGGTGTTTTGACTGTATTTGGTTCATTTTCGTCTGGTTGTGTGTGTTCTGACTGTTTTTATAGCATTGTAATTACAGTTTCTGAAGTGTTCTGACTATTCTTGGTGCATTGTCATGTGGTTGCTAAGGTATTCTGACTGTTTTTAGTACGCTGTTACGTAATTGCTAAGGCATTCAGACTGTTTGCAGTGCGATGTTATGAGCTCATTAAAGAATTCTTAATGTTTTTAGTGGGTTGTTATGTGGTTGCTAAGGTGTTCTGTTTTAGTGCATTGTTATGTAGTTTCTGAGGTATTCTGACCGTCTTTAGTGCATTGTTATCTGGTTTCTAAGGTGTTCTGACTGTTTTTAGTGTGTCGTTATGTGGTTGCTAAAGCGTTCTGACTGTATTTACTGCATTGTTATGTGGTTTCTAAGGTGTTCTGACTGTTTTCAGTGCATAGTTATGTTGTTGCTAAGGTGATCTGATTGTTTTTGGTGCGTTGTTTTCTAGTTTTTAAGGTTTTAGTGCATTGTTATGTGGTTGCTAAGGCATTCAGACTATTTTCAGTGCATTGATATGTGCTCGCTAAGGCATTCTTAATGTTTTTAGTGCATTATGTGGTTGCTAAGTTCTGATTTTAGCATAGTTGCTGGGGTCATCTATGTCTTCCTAATGATAATTGTCTTAATGTAGCACTTCACATCAATACTGTAATTTATATCAAATGTAAACACTAAAAAAGTCTGAAACCTTCAAGTCACATTTGAAATCACATTTGAAACAGACTTCATGATCGATTCGTCCACAACGATAATTACTCTGACTCTTTATAGAGCTACAACAGTGCAAGATGTTATTGTGTTGACAATCAATAAACAAAGGGCAGATAGCATATTGTAACTCATAGCAAATCCTAGATTTGATCAGAGAGAGTGCTGATGTAATTAATGAAAGCAGAGTCCAAATGGACAGCCTTCAATTAACACCAGGGCCTGTGGTTGTAATTGAATGACCCTGATGGCAGACGACTGAAATGAAGGGATGATTTATAGCGCCGGGAGAGGACAACATGGGCGAGAGCTCCGTCACTCAGATTTAGGAGTGTCATGGGAAGAGCATCTCGACTCATTAACCCAATATGTCTTTTTGTGTGGGTCCCCGCTGCTTCCACACTCTTTAACCGTAGATGTGTGATTAGCGATTCTGATCGACATCCAGGTTGTCCTGCCCACTTTCAAACCATGCACAGTATTTGAAAAGCCTTTAATCAAAAACAACATGTGAGTCATGCTATGAAAGGAGCATCATTTGTGGCCAACATATAAGCACACTATACACACAAATGTATATTTTTGCAATATTTGTTTATACAAATAATTACCTTGTTAAATGTACTTTGAGGAAATAAATAAAAATAATAATAAATAAAATAAAACCCATGATAAATGTTCTTTGTATTCTCATTCTGCAATAGTTCACATATATGCTGTAGGCACAAATGCTGTAGAATATAGTGACAGAATGGAGAAAACCTGGGGAACAAGATGAAAGGAGTAGGAATTTGTTAGAACATATCAAATGAAACAGAATTGTATGTTTCCTGACCAGGTTTCCGCTCTAGTTTTGAAGCAGAAATGGTTTCCAGGACAGGTTCCAGATGTGCAGGTGTTCTAGCATTGTGAATCCTGTTATAGAGACATTTCCTGAGAGAGAGGATGAATGAATAGTCTCTCTGAGACTGATTGCTGTGGTGTCCTTGCTCTTTATCCCACTGACAGCTGCTGATTCCTTCAAATGGGATGAGAGAGCGCAAGTGCTGTGAGGTGGGCTGAGAGTGGATTGTGTGAGAGGGTCAACAGGACGAGCAGGACGAGACGGCAGCCTCATCAACAACGGCTAGTCTGTATTAAAACCCTGGACCGCAAGGGATTTACTGATGCAAAAAAATTATTTGATCTAGATTTAATAGAAATAGTTCCAAGCCTGTTTTTTGTTACAGCACATAAATAAAACAGGTTTGGGTAAAAAAACCTAAAATGAAATGTTAGTGAATGGTGAAACCAAGACCTTTATAAACAACATTATTCTGACCTACTTGTCATAACAGAGCAACTGCTAGAGGAAAATGCACAATGATGCAGCGCTTTGTCAAAAATAGACAAGATATTTCAAGAAATGCTTCAGGAATTTAACCTGAATTTAATTGTTGTGTTTTGTCATTTTACAAGTTAATGTCATTGCATTGGACTAAAACTTAGCTGAAAATGTGCTGTTAATATATTCACCCTCAGGCCATCCAAGATATAAGAGACTTTTTTTTTTATCTTAAATAAAACAGCAAAGAAGATTTTTAGCTGCAACTGTGGTTCTTGGTGATTCATACAATGCAAGCCCACGGCTCCCCATTATTGAGAACAAAAAAAGCATATACAGGCAACACAGAATTAATACCCATGTCTCCTGATGATATATTTTGAGGTCTTATGAAGTGAAATGATTGGTCTGTACAAGAAGGCAACCTACAAGTTACTTAATCAAAACTCAATTTCAGAAGCCTGACAGTCACTCAGTTAGCCAAAATATCTAATCCTATGATGAATGAATCATTTAGCGCTCCAGTTCCGTCAACAGTCACTGAACTCATGCGTGAACCGAAAACTTTAATGAAGGAGCCAAATGAAGCTTTTTAATATTTCTCTATTTTGCTAAAAAGAAGAGGTGATGAAGAATAATTTATTCACTTTGTATGCTTTAGCCATGTAAAACATCAACATTTTCATTATTGGGTACTTTATTTAATATAATTGTGTAAACGTTATGGCATTGCATGACTATGTAAACAAACTAGTGAACTGAGTCAGTTCACGGAATCTAACTGGTCAAAAGAATCAGTTAAAAAAAAAAAAAGTCAAATTTTCACTTTTGTATGAGACTCTAGATTACTGGTAATAATATTGTAAATAATGTTCAGTTTCTTGCACAGACAGATCGTTTTGCTTCATAAGAACTCAATATATCGTCAGGAGCCATGGGTATTTTGTGATTCTTGCTCTTTTTTATTCTCAAAGACTAAGGACCACAGTTCCAGCTAAAAATCTTCTTTACTTTTCTACTGAAGAAAAAGGTCACCAACATCTTGGATGGCCTGAGGATGAGTAAATTTACAGCAAAATTTCATTTTTGGATAAACTCTTCTTTTAACGACATTGCACACACAGTGTGTTCCACACAAAAACTTCTGGATATTTTTTGTACTTTTTCTTTACCTTGTCACACTTGTGGTGTATCTGGTCAAAAATGAGCAAGCTACAAAAAATTGCTTGGAAATTAATTTCTTACAAAAAAACAAAAAACAAAAAAAAAAAACCCTGTGCTAATTGAAAGAAAACAAGCTGACAAAAAGATTAAATCCAGGATTTGTGATAATATAGTATAATGAGAAATTTATTTACAATTTTTTTTTTTTTTTTTGTAGTAGTAGTAATTTTTAACCACCAACACCACAACTGTAACAAGGTGGAAAAAAGTCCCAAAAGAAAGAGCAATTTTTTTTTAAAAGCTGAGTGATTTTTGACAAGGAACACTGAATTAGGTATAGGATTTTCAGTGCAGCTTAAGGGTTAATACTGTATGGCACGATCCTGACTCTGAAAACACGCGGTGAGTTACCACGGCTGATTTATGAGAGCACAGACAGGTGTTGGAGTGATGAATGCACACATCAGCTCATCACGCTGAATCAGTCACGTGTCCGACCGGACCGCCGGTCCTAAATGTGTATGTTTGAATAGTAATATTTCAATGGAACAACCACACATTTTCTATCCAATCCCTGCACTATGGGCTGATGGGTTTCTGATGGATGAAGGTTTGTCTCAGTTGGGGATACAGCCGTATCTTTAGCATCAATCATTGACAGTGTACAAATGAATGGGCACTGAGAACACACCAACAACACAGAATAAATATTAGACTTGAGCATTATAGTTTGTTTTAAATGAATGAATACTGGGCTCTTGATTTGGTTTATTTCACACCCAAAATGCACAAAGATTTAAAGATTAAACTTTTTTTTGTCAATTCATATTAGTCATCAGCAATGCAAAATATATCTGTCAGAGATTTTAATGTATCAGTATTGGTAGATCTTGCTTATGTCAGTATTAAATACTTACGCAGGCTGACTGAAAATTAATGCTCACTGAAAATTAATCTTCAAAAATATTACTTAATAACACTTTTAAATGTAATTTAAATCTCAAAATGAATATGTATTTTCATACTATACATTGTTAGGTTGTTATAGCTACATTCACTTTTATTTGAGCTTTTAATGCTTTATTTTTATTTATTTAGACAAAGTAGTTTAGAATTTATAATATTTGCTATTTTTCAGTAACATGATAATTATCGGCTTATAAGCAGCAGTTTTTAAATTGGTGCATCCACGTCAGTGACTCTATTATCTCTGAAATATTCTTAATCATCAGTAAATATGTTTAGAAAAATATAACTATATGTTAATGTTGTTTTAAATTCATAGGACGTAATTGTTCAAAGAGCTGTAGACTGTTTAATAATAGCATAGCTCTGGATTCAGATTGGAGCTGGATCAATAATAAATAAAGACTTCTCTGGGAAATGTGATGATCATCTGATCTGTTCAATCAGAGGCTGAATTTTGAGACTTGGCTTATAAATTTTGTATTACTGCTCAACAAGTTGGCACCTAATATCACATTTACTCAGCAGAGGAGAGTGGCAGTCAGTCCTGACAGGAATGTCTCCAGTAATGGTCATCATATAGGCTATATATATGGCCATGACCAATACTGGGGACATACACATACTTTTTTTTTTTTTTTTTTTGTACAAATTGTATTTATTCATTTTATTGCATTGTATTTCTTATAGCATAAGAGTTTTAATCGATAAAGCCTTCCTCCTATTGTCTGAACCAATCAGAATAAAAATTTAAATAACGCAACATCGTCTGCTCCCGTTCAAGCCAATCAGAATTCAGTTCCACTTTACTGCGTCATCAAGCCTGCGTGCGGTTACGTCAACAGGTGTACAAACGCTTTCAAATGCAGCCAAAATATCTCGAAAACAAGTAAGACTGAATGACAAAACCATATACAAATGTTGTTATATGAAGGAGTAGAGGATACGGAGTAATTCTTCTCACAGGTGAGTAGATGTTCGTTGGAATTGGCCTCTCAGTTAATGAATAAATGTGAAATGTCTGCATATGACGCTCCGAGATTCGTTCACGCCCGTCTCCTCTTTCTACAATAATCTTTGTCGTCAGTTCTTTCATTCCCGTTAATGGTTCTGCTTTTTGTTCACTTACCTCTTGCTTTAGAACAGTGGATGGCTTTGAATGACCAAGAGTTGCTCACAGATACTCCAGATCGGCGCCAGAATCAGATCAGGAGTGAACGAAGCAGTGAGAGTCTTTTTTGCGAACAGAATCAAATGATTCGAATCCAAAGTCGCAAAAATGAATTCCCAACGTATCGAAATTGATTCTTTTGTCTCACAGTCCTAATAAGCTGCAAGATAATAAAAAGTGAATACTTTTAAGCACAAACTATTTTAAAATTATGTAATGTTTGTCATGATTAAAACAAGAAAAATAATACTGGCCAATGGGCTAACAAAAATAAACATATATTATAATATACTCATATTTTCTGGAAACAAGTCTTTTCTTAAACAATTTTGCTTATAAAGTACAGTACGTTTTTTAATCATTTATTATTATTATTGCAGTCCAGTTTTATATATTTTATCCACATGTTATTTGAGCTTGTTGTCTTAATGTTTGCTGCAGTAAATCAGTACTGCAGTTTTTTCACTCCCATATGCCTAAAGCAGATGTTATTGATTGCTGAAAGTCAGTTTTATTCTCTTGGTGTGAGCAGACTGATGTCAGTGATTGTTAAAAGTGGCCAAAGACAACATGTTCCTGTTCATACTCATAATTTGAGCAGATGAATTCCTGTTATGAATTATGCTCATTTCTCAAGCGTTAGCCTATTCTACAACAGAAAAACTGTGAAAAAATATTGATTTTCCAAAGCTTTGTGATACACTAAGAAAAAAAAATAGCCTACAGTCTCAGCTGTTGAATTTATCACTGTTTCTGAATCATTAGGAAAACATTAAAAATTATATTCAACACAGTAGGAACTGTTACTCCAAATGTGAGTTGCGTGCATCCATAAAATGAATACGTACTGAAAATCCGTGTTGTGAAATGAGTAAGTATCATCTTAGTGTATTAGGCTGAAAGATTTGACGGCGCTTCATTGGAAGCAATTGCCATATATTGCATCAGGAAACGCTGAAGTTACACATACAGTATGCGAGAGTGGATCGAAATGAAGGTCTGTTGGCATCAACCTACACAGTCCAGCACTGTACTAATGGGTGAGGAAATAGAGGTGGGCCAGACTGACAAGGCAAACACAAAGGTTGATATTTTGCCTCGCAATCTGACAGACAGGATGTGCAGTGACACCAGTGCACTCATCAGCGTTATTCAAAAGCATGAGTCAGTCCGCAGATGTTGCTTGAAGCTAAAGTACCTGTAAAGAGGCAAGGAGGTGAAACTCCTGGGGATTCTGTTGAGTTTGCATAAGGAGATGCACGCTCAGGTTGGTAATTAGCACTCTGAACGGATCCAGAGGCATGTCTGAACTAGAAGCAACCACAACACCTGTAATTACACGTGGATCAAAACAGGCAGATTTCTGTGAAGTCCTCAGCATCTAAAGCACTGTCTGACAGGGAGCAGGGTTGCACGCCCACAACCTGAATCGGTGCATCACAGAGGGGGATATAAATAACCAAATTAGTGGATGAATTCAAAGAAGGAGCTGGGAAAGTTTTCATAACAGCGGATCCGCAGCTGATTGCTTAAAAACCCCAACAAAATGTACAATGGTAACCATAGTTTCTGCCTAAATATTATCACTTGTACAGTTACTGTTCTTATTAAGTTATTTTTTATTTTATTTTATTTTTTTTTAAAGCTACCAATGTCACTGTCAAATACACTAAGTAACTAACCGAATTGTTGACAAAATGTAATGTTAATGTGCTGGGAAGCATTTTGTAGTTTGAAATCCTTGAAAAAGTGCAAACATTGTGTATCCTCTCAAAAAGTTTTAAGGAGTATCTTTAAGGAATAGTTCATACAACAATGACAATTAGCTAAAAATGCACTTACCCTCAGCAGGGCTCTAGACTAACTTTTTGCACTGGTTGCACTGGTGCGCCTAAGAAAACCTAACAAAAGTTTGGTGCACCCAAATTTTCGACCGCATCGCATTTAACACTTTACAGGTTCACTTTTTTTAAATCGCTGTCCACATAGACAATATTGATAGGGCTGTGACGGTCGCAATGACAACCGCGCCACCACGGTCGTCGGTTGCCATCCAAGTATGTATAACTGCAAACTGGAGATCTCCAAATGGGGGCAGGAACTCCAAAAGTGGGGTCTCGTCACGCAAAGACTTTCACCACTGGCTCTGGCTTCAGCCAATTGTAATGCGACTTGCCTTTCAAAATAAAACTTTATAAATTAGACATTGTTTCTAGTTGCTCTAAAATAAAATAAAATATGCTACATAAATAAATATGCTCAATGAAAGCAGAAAAGCTTGTGGACAGTGGTGTTCGGACTGGAGTTGGAACTTCTGCTTGATGTAAACGGGAATCTCCCGCGAGCCGTCACAGCGCAGGGGAAAGGTTTTACTCTATCGCTTTGTTTTAAAAAACGGGGGCATCCTGGGACTTGAAATTCGCAGGGTAGGATGGGGTAGTGACGCTGAGTGTAACTAAAAAGGTCCCATTGTCCGGTGAGGTCCGGTTGGGGAGTTACGGAACGTCCCGGCGATCTTATATTGCATAATCTTATTAACTTTTTATCTGCCATGCTATTCAGCGCCATTCCCACCGTGCTGTCAATTTCACTCGTTAAGGTTAGGGTCAGGTGTGGGGTAGGTTTAGGGGTCAGTATTGTTTGTAGCATAGTGTAGGAAATCAACACTGTGATTGACACAACCAATAAAACCTTTAGAAGCAGCCGTGGGGCAGAGTTAGCGCTGAAGTGGATTGGGGGAAAAAATTGCGCATGCGTGTCATGTGCCTGCCTGTCAATGGGAGGAAGCCACGCCCTATTTTGGAGCTGTCACCCCGTTTTGGAGTTCCCGCCCCCATTTGGAGATCTCCAGGCTGCAGTTATACCCTTCTCTTGCCACCGGCAGTACTGCACGTGACGTCACACAATCTATAACAAGCATAAAATACAGTGTTTCTGCAAAAAATTTTCTGCCGTGTTTAGTGTCCCCGCCGCCAGCAGCAGCAAGCACAAGTGCCTTCGCAGCTGCTGGAAGAAAGCCGCGTTTAAACGCACACAATAGGCTAAAGCTTGCAAAGCTCCGGGAAAAGTAATTTCCATGAATGTATCAGGGGAAATACGGAGATACTTGAATGAATTATTAATAAACTAGTGCTTTCTGAGCCAGTGTCGCAAGGATGACAATCCTTACTCGACATTTGCGTATTGGACATGCCTTTAGAGAGAAATGCATCTCTGCGGCTTTTATTATGAAAGAGTTTTTGTTTTTTAAAGCAGTAAAGTAATAATTTAAAGCTTTCTATAGATATATTTATCCTGACTGTAAGGCAAGTATTCGCTGAGTTTCGTTTCATTTTTGTGCAGCGCTCCTGTTCAACAACAAGACACCAGAAAGCGCATCTTGTTTGTTTTCTTTATTTTTTATAAAAGCACAACATTTTGTTGAAATTGTGAGTGCACGCAAATAAAATTAGACCCTTTACAGTTCCGGATGATATATTACACTTACTTTTATGAGCAAAGATTATGGCGTATTTAAATTTTTTGCAAGTGATTGCACTGGTGCCTCCATGTCATGCAAAAGCGCATTTAGCTTCCGCTCTACAACAAATGATTGTATGCACATAATAGCGTGCATTTATCTAAGTTAAACGTTTAAAAACATCACAGTAATCCACAAGTAATCCACAACACTCCAGTTCATCAGTTAACATCTTGTGAAACCAAAAACTGTGTTTGTAAGAAACAAATCCATCAAGATGTTTTTAACTTCAAAGTGGTGCTTTTGGTTAAATATGATAATTCATAATCCATTATAACACTTACTTCAGTGAAAAAGTTCCAGTCAAAAATCAACGGTTTTTTCCATTTACATCAAAATCCACCTACATATTTGTTTAGAGCTGTTTTGGCTTGTAAACAGTGTTTGATCTGTGCAGATTTTTCTCCTGATTCGGACAAAATCACTGGAGGAAGCATTTTTATGGATTATGGTCACAGCTTTTGGTTTCACAAGACGTTAATGGATGGACTGGAGTGATTTTTATCAGCTGTTTGGACTCATTCTGACGGCACCCATTTACTGCAGAGGATCCTTTGGTGAGCAACTGATGCAATGCTACATTTCTCTAAATCTGATGAAAAAACAAACTCATTGGACGACCTGAGGGCGAGCACATTTTCTGCACATTTTCATTTTTAGGTAAACAACCCCATTAACTTGAGCTTTTTAGAATGGCTTTTTAGAAAGTTACGCAAGAGATGCTGCAAAAGACATGAAGCGTGAGTGCACCAGTATTAGATGTCCATTTAGCATCTTTCCATAGACAAACAATGGAAAAGCAGTGCAGTGAAGTGCAAAAACAGCCTCTTAGATGATATTCATTTAAGATTTTACAGTAGTATTCAGCAATTTTATTGCATTGCATGTTATTTTCATTTTATAAATATTTATGCAGTTTAGTGAGGCCATTAATAGACACAGCTATTAACAACTGTTGTATCATAGATAAAATGAGCAGAATCACATTGTGAAAAACAGGAGTAATAGAGGCAACAGAAAGCGAGTGCTTTGTAGCAAAGTACTGGAGATGATCAGTTCGGTCATTTGAACGGTGCAGACAAATACTATTGTGATCCATAATGAATAAAGTCGCAAGAGTTGTCGCTTTTGATTTGTCCATGAGAGTGCAGTTGTGCTCAGGTGGGTGAGAGCATTTGCATGGGTGACTGAAGTCAACACAGATTGCATTGAAGGCAAAGCCTATTGCTGTTTCATCCTGAAGTAAAAACAAATGACTTGGCTAATGTTGCTGAAAAGAACCTGCAAACCCTTAAGCTAAAGAATAGGTTCGCATTGTTTCTCTGTGAGGGATGGCAGTGGTGAGAACATAGTTTTTGAGACATTTTTCTGTAATGGAAAACGCAAAATATTGATTTACGGTAAACACACAAGATGAAGACACAAATTGCTGAGCCTCAGAAACAGCTGTAAGGTCATCGATCCCTCTAATCCTCCCTAAAGCCCTCAGATAAATTCAGGAATATTTGAGGAAAAACATGACATTTCCTGAAGGTCTCCTGGAGGGTTTAATCAAATCTCAGTTTCTGCAGACATTTTAGTCCCTTAAAAGGAAATAACAGTATTAGTGTGGTATGCTCATGTAAATACCAACGCTATCTCACGACCAATTTGTACATATTTTACGAGGTGGCTAATTTATATTAATGGCATGACCTCACTCATACGAGGTTAGGGTTAGTTCATTTGTACGAATTCATAAGAATTGGGGAACTTGTAAAATACGTACGATTTAGGAAAATTCGTACGAGGTCGTACAATTAGCCACCTTGTAAAATATGTATGAATGGTTACATACAGGCTTTTTGGCTTGAAGAGAATAGAAAATGGGTCCATGAGAAATAAATACACAATAAAGAAAAAGAAAAGGTCTTTTCTGGGTCTCGCATACAATTCACCAACGTTTTCAGCTGAAATGAACACTAGTGGCAATAAAACAATGGGTAGATTATTGATTACTAAAGACTTATTTTCACCTTTCCTTGCACAATACTAAGCAATGAACTCAAAACACTTTTACCGTAGTGCATGATTTGTAAACTAATACATTTTGATGTTTGCAAAACATAGAAAGCTCCATGTATTTGACTTTTCTGATGCAGTAAACTTGCTCGCATTACAGCATTGCACTTGTGAATTGAAGCGCTTCTGTGAAACACAAGTCATGATAAAAAAGGTCTGACTTGTAAAAGCAAGATAAAATGGCACGGTTGCTTCAGCAAATGTGTTTTTATCTCATGTTTGCTTTTGTCGGTGAGGTTGGGTCGGGTTTAGTGTAGTTGGTACATCATTTCAAACTAGGTTTATTTATGTAGCGCTATTTATGTATTTACATTTCTTTAGTATCACAAATTACAAATATTAATTAAAAATATTAATTCAAATAATTAATCAAATTAGGGAGTTGCACCAAAGGACAGTTTTACAACTAATCTTGACTTAAAATGGTCAAATGATCTCATTTTTTAAAAGACTTTTTGATCTTGATACACCTTGTTATATACTTTTTCAAATATTAATAAGCAATGAACCATTTTTTTTGTAGTCATAATATATTTAGCCAAACTATATTTTTTTCTCCCTTTTTCTCTGTCAACTCTTTGTTTGCCTCCTTTGTTCTTCATTATGAAATCAGATATCACCCTGACTTTATGAGTCCAAAATATACCAATCGCATTTAATTAAATAAAGACATACTCGCCATAAAGGATGTGTATTTTAGCTGTTGCATGAATGAACCACATTTGTAATGTATTTTTGAATAAATCTGACACAAACTTACGTCACTGACCCAGATTCCAGGAAATTCTGTTACTTGAACAGATTATGTGAAGATGATTTTTCATGCTAGATTCAAGTGCAACCAATCAAACACAGCACAGCTTTTGATTATAAAACAAAGGCCATACACTATTCCATATATTATTATTCAAATTCAGCATCAAAAATAACAGTGACTATGAATTCACATTGTGCATGTCACCAGCCTGGCCACATGAAGGAATATTATATATGAGATTAAGGGGTTTTTACATATGCAAGCTCCTCGTCATTTGGGATTCACCCTCAGAAACCTGGAAAAAAGTTGAGTTGAAAGAGAATCTCCTCCTCAGTGAATTTCTGCAGTCCCTGAGCGCTGAGAGAAAGACGAACAGAAGCGCTTCATTAACAGCGGCGACATGATTCTCTTTGTGTGGGGGTTTCCACTGTTTCTCTGACATTTTTGAAAAAACTCAAGCCACAGCGCATACACACCCTGAGGATGCACTTTAAAGTTTCAGTTTTACAGTGGGTTTCAAACAGAGGAATAAGGAAGAAGAATATTCTCAACTCTAGTATATATGGCTGAATCATGCTCTAAATTGAATAAATAGTAGGAAGTTGAAAAGTAGAGTTGAACACATAGCAAAAATCTATGACTAGAGGTCAGCATGGAAAAGGTCTGATGAGATAGTAGTTGATGTGGTTTGCAGGCTGTATTCCTGTGTGTAATGCCTATAGTAGCACCAATGTTATTGGCACTTACAATAAGAGAGATCATTAGATTTCTAAGCTGGAAAATGTAGGACTTTTTGTACATGAAAGAAATGTCCTTATACGATTCATTATTCAAATTAAAAGTTCTGTTACCTGCAAACTAACTGATATGCTTTTGAAAAAAAAAAATTATTTACAATAAATAATTAACACAAAGATGGAATTGGTTTGGAGCTTTTTCAATATGTTGTTGTTTGTCTTTGGTAGGACTTTTTGCCAGCTTTTGATAGGATGATGTGAAACAAGTACAATATATCAAAATGATTTGTGTTGCATAAAGGACAACATTTCAAAGATTTCCATTGTCTGCTGGCTTGGATGTAAAGGCTTAAACTAATCTTTACAAAACAACAGCGATTTCAGAAACCAGAGAGACCTGTCAGCTCTCCAGATCCCTTTTGACATTTACATATATCCTATTTTCTACCTCTAATTTCCTTAAGAAAGAGAAAGACGGATAGAATAACAAAAATACTGTTAGAATTAACAAGATGTAAGCTTACAATGACTTCAGTCATTAGGGAGTTATCATGATGTTCACTTTAGAACACTTATCCAAATAATTAGTAATTCCTTCTGAAGGATTTGGGTTACCATAGTGGTTTACCATGATTGTAACTTTTAAGGAATTAATTATACATTATGCATTATTCATTAATCAGACTTTCTTGTTAGTTAATAGTGACTACTAAATATTTTAATATTGTGTTGTTTCATTTGTCCCTATGTACATTTTCATTAATGACAGAATAGAATTCCATGTTTTTTACTCAAAAACTGAGGTGCAGATCAGATCAATGAGGCCTACAATCAAGCAGTTCCAAAGAAAAACAGAATCTGTGCTGATTGAAAAATAAAAATGAGCTGACAAAAAGATTTAGTCCAAGATTTGGTGATAATATACTGAGAACATAATAGGAAATTTACAAGAAATTTTTGACCAGGAACACCAAATTAGGTAGGGGATTTTCAGCACAGCACAAGAGTTAATGAAATATAATTATAAAAATGCCTTCCCACAAAGCCTGAAGTGCTTTCACCATATATCTTGAAGTGAATTTCATAGAGAAATAAAAGAAAGAAACATCGTCTGACGTCTGCCACTACTGCAGTACATGATCATTTTTGTCATTGTGTCAAACTCGCATTGTGTATCTCGGTGCATCTGAATGGCTGTGATGCAACACAGCTGCCGTTAAAGTCGGTCTAGTCATAAAGCACATCTCCTGCCAGCAAAGCTCAAGTAGATGACAGGTATTACCAGGGATGATTTACCCGAAGAATAATTGAGCATGCAAGATTGATGTTTTGCAGATGTGTCCCCTCACGTTCATCTGTATGCATTCTATCACGCCGTTATCGGATGCGTAAGCGATAAGCAGCAGAGTGCAGTATTCCAGCAATGCGACTCCACTCACGTCTTCAGTATACGTGCTCACGTTGAAAGTGAATGGCCTAATTATAGGCGTGCGGCGGGAACGTCTGCACAATGACAAGGTGTCAGCGCATATTGACTGCTGGGCTCCTTCGCCTTTTTTTTAATCAATTACAATTTCCCTAAAGCCGCTTGTCTCCTTAGTCTGCCGGTTAATAGAGAAGTCACTTCAGACGAGGCCATCTGTTGCATAGCTAAACAGACTCTACCTGAGGCTCATTTTGCACCATGCTTATGCTCTTTGTCTCTGACATTTTAGCATTCATTATAATGCTGTGGCGTACAGATGACTTAAAGGTGCTCTGAGTTGGATTAAACCCAGAGAAAAGCACTCACTGTTCTTTTATAACCTACTTTCTTTGATTTATTTTTATGCACTTTTAATTGAATAATGCAAACTAGCCACGGCACAATCTATTGTAGGCGTGTGACATTTTGAGTGTGCTTTCATCACACTTTATACGTCCAACACAAGGTCAGTAAGTCTCTTAAAATATCAGATAAATTGACATTGTAAAATATTGTGCAGTGTGACAAGACCACACACTTATGAATTAATATGATAAGTGATTTCTAGTGGTCGACCGATATATCACCAGTGCAGATATTTGGCCTTTTTTACGTTGTAAAATGTCATGCAGTGTGCCGAGACCACAAAATTTAGTGGTTAACTGATACAATGTCAATGCCAATATATCGGCCGACATTTGCCATTTTTTGGCATTGTAAAATGTTGTGTGGTGTGACAAGGTTGTGATACAGTATTTAGTGTTCAACTAGTATAGCTCCATTTGCGATATATCAGCCAATATTTGCATTTTTTGACATTGTAAAATGTCACGTGGTGTTGCAAGATGGTGATATTTAGTGGTCAACTGATATATCGCCAAATACCGATCTAATAGCTGATATTGGCCTTTTTGCCATTGTAAAATGTCATGTTGTGTGACAAGACCATGCACTTATAAATTAATATTTTAGACAAGGCTGTGATATTTAGTGTTCAACTAATACAGCACCACTTGTGATATATCAGCCGATATTTGTCATTTTTTGGCATTGTAAAATGTCATGTGGTGTGGCAAAACAGTGAAATTTAGTGGTCAACTGATACATCACCAAATGCCAATATAATGGTTGATATTTGCCTTTTTTTGACATTGTAAAATGTCATGTTGTGTGACGAGACCATGCACTTATAAATTAATATTTTAGACAAGGCTGTGATATTTAGTGTTCAACTAATACAGCACCACTTGTGATATATCAGCCGATATTTGTCATTTTTTGGCATTGTAAAATGTCATGTGGTGTGGCAAGACAGTGAAATTTAGTGGTCAACTGATACATCACCAAATGCCAATATAATGGTTGATATTTGCCTTTTTTTGACATTGTAAAATGTCATGTTGTGTGACAAGACCATGCACTTATGAATTAAAATGATATATTAGCCATTAACCAATATATTGCCAGTGCCTATATATTGAACGATATTTGCCTTTTTTTGACATTGTAAAATGTCATGTGGTGTGACAAAACTGTGATATTTAGTGTTCAACAAATACAGCACCAATGCCGATACATCAGCCGATATTCGCTTTTTTTGACATTGTAAAATGTCATGCAGTGTGACAAGACCACGAAATGTAGTGATCAACTGATTAAACGCCAATGCCGATATATCGGCCAATATTTGTAATTTTTTGCCATTGTAAAATGTCATGTGGTGTGACAAGACTGTGATATTTAGTGTAAATAAATATAGCACCAATGCTGATATAACAGCTAATACTCACCTTTTTTAACATTGTAAAATGCTATGTGGTGTTGCAAGACTGTGATATTTAACGATCAATTGATATGGTGTCGATGCTGATATATCAGCTGGTATTTCCCATTTTTTGACATTATAAAATGTCATGTGGTGTGACAAGACCATACACTTATGAATTAATATGACATTTTAATGGTCAACCGATATATTGCCAGTGCCAATATATTGAACGATATTTGCCTTTTTTTGACAATGTAAAATGTCATGTGGTGTGACAAGACTGTGATATTTAGTGTTCAACCAGTATGGCACCAATTCCGATATATCAGCTGATATTCACCTTTTTTGGCATTGTAAAATGTCATGTGGTGTGACAAGGTCATACACTTATGAATTAACATGATGTTTTATCGGTCAACGGATATATTGCCAGTGCCAAAACATTGGCCAATATAGCCTTTTTGATATTGTAAAATGTCATGTGGTATGGCAAGACTGTGATATTTAGTGATATTTAGTGGTCAGCCAATATATTACCAAGGTTAATATATATTGGCTGATAATCGATGTTTTTTTTTTTAAATTACTGGTATTGATAAGTTTTTCTGTTTGTCCAACAAGTGTTGAGACTAGGACTCTTATTTCGAAAGCCGGCAAACACACAAAAACAGATTTATATAATTTAAACGTCTTTAAATATATAATAGATATTTAATTCCACAAACCTCACAAACCTTAGTGAATCTAGCTGTTAAAGGGTTACTCCACCCCAAAATTTAAATTTTGTCATTAATCACTTGCCCCCATGTCGTTCCAAACAAATAAAAGCTTTGTTTGTCTTCGGAACACAATTTAAGATATTTTGGATGAAAACCAGGAGGCTTTTGACTGTCCCATTGACTGCCAAGTAAATACCACTGTCAAGGCCCAGAAAAGTATGAAAGACATCGTCAAATCAATCGTCAAAAGTCCATGTGCCCTCAGTGGTTCAATCTGTAATTTTACGAAGCTACAAGAATGCTTTTGTACGCAAAAAAATGACTTTATTGATGAGTTCATTTGTCATAAGTTGTGAGACAAAAGTCTGAATTATAAAATAAAAACACAGAAATTGATTTTAAATATTTGTTATTTTAGAAGTATATTTATTTGGTAAATTTATATGGTATAAAAGATTTTAAAACCACCATGAATACAATGAGTAAGTAAGAACTTGGCATATATACACGTTTCCTTTTCTTTATAATGTATACTCTTCTTTGTCATTAATCTATTAATGAAGGGTGGAAAATGGAGTTTATATTATTATAATGGTGACTAAACAAGAACTGTCAGATATGTTGTATTATTATACAGTGAAACTATCTAAATACAGCAATTATTCAGAGTGCAGATGCGTGATGAATGAATATTACATACCCCATATTCTCGTATTATATCCCTGCATAATTAAGGGATTATAATGTGAACATAATCAACCATTCCTGAAAACTCTCTCTCACATAGCAACACACAAAAACAAAAATCTTTTCATGAATGCACACACATTTTTCACTCTCCTTAAAAATCTAGTAAACATCCAGTGAGTTCTGTTTGGGTCTAAAGGAGAATAATATGTAAGCTGAGAAGAGAAGGGAGGATTGATCACACATTTTTCTACAGCATTATGGAAATATTCTTGCAGGACAAAGCAGAAAATATTCTATCTGACATTAAAGTGTTCGAAGAACCATTTTAGCCTACAATATCCTTTTTAAAGTACCAAGAGATGCTTTTCCAGCCCAAGGCATTTGTCTGTGTGTGACATCTCTGATCAATCAATGGAAATTTTCCATCCTCTTGCCAGGAAGGAAATCAGGGACAAAGTTTATGTTAAATTCTGCTCGTGTACTCAGAGTCAGCACAGCGCGAAAGTGCAGGTCCGACCTTGTGTTTCGACCCCATTACTTTACAGACCTTCAAACTTACAGGACTGACGGCAGGAGGCGTTGCATTCTGCTGCCATCCTCTCCTGCACAGATACACTTAAACTACTGATGGAACTGTTGAAACTCTCCATCACCTTGGTAAAGCCGTTAACCCCAGGTCATTCTTTACCCTGGGGTAAACCCGAATCTGGGTTATCGTTTTCCATCTCATACTGTCATCCTTGGGTAGTTATTAATCTTGAGTAGTCAGTTCTACAGATTTCATGCTGTACTTTTTTAAAAAAAAAAAAAAAAAAAAAAAAACTGGTTTAACAATTTTAATCACTGTACAAAGCACTGTATAACTCAGGGTTAAAAGTAACATTTACCTGATCATAATTTATCGTTCAGAACTGAATAAAGAATCCTTTTAAATTCAAAAATCAATTCCTAAAATGTATGAGGTAGCAAACAGTATGCAGAATGGACAGACCAACGGATGGATGATGGATAGTCGGATGGATGGATGGACTGACAAATTAATTGATGATGGTAGAATGGATGGATGGATGGATGGATGGATGAACTAATAGATAAATGGATGGATAGATGCACGGACGGATGGACAGGCAAATGGATTGATGATGAATTGATGAAGGATGGATGGACGGATGCATGGATGTATGGATGGTAAAAAATAAAAAACACAATTTGTTGAGTCAGCTTAAAATAATTTGTTACCCTGCTGCCTTAAAATTTTAAGTTCAGTCAACTAAAACTAAAAGTTTAGTCAACTTGAAATGTTAAGTTGTACTAAGGAACAACTTAGATATTTGTGTTTGCTAAACTTAAAGGGGTCATCAGATGCTAAGTTCACTTTTACATGTTGTTTGCACATTAATGTGTGTTGGCAGTGTATGTACACATCTACCCTATAATGATAAAAATCCATGCAGTGGTTTTTAATTAATCTGTAAAAATAATATCCCCTTTTTCAAATCGAGCCGTTCTCAGATGCCTGTCAGTGTGGTGTCACACCAACAGAGGCCGCTCCCACGATAGTTGATTGACATGAGCGTCTTACCTTAAACCAGTTGTAACAGTCCGCCCTCTTTGTTTCAATGCCGGAGCAGGGAAGAATATATCCGATTGAGGTGTTGTTGCTGGATGTAATAATGAACATAGTGGTCGTCATTTACTCCCGACATCTGAGCCACTGAAGATGCAGTAGATTACCTTTGTTTGTGAAGGGAATGAGCCTCCCGATCTACATATATCCGTCTATGTTCGCGCAAATCATTCGTGATCCAGCTTCACTTACAGCAGAAGTGAGTATAAGGGGTTTTTTTATGAATCTTTGCGATCGTCTTTCCTAATAATGTGCTATTTAGCAAGTTAAGCAGCTAAACGCGGCTAAATGTGGCTAAAGTAAACAGACAGAGAGTAGAGAGGGGCGGGGCGAGCAGAGCTCATTTGCATTTAAAGCATCCTCGACCAGAATGAGATGATTTTTGCAGAGCTGATTTTGGCAAGGTAAAAAGGGTTAGTTTACACTACCATTGAGAATTTTTAACCGAAGTATATTATAGACTTTTCTTTAAGACCCTAAAGAATCATATCAACTTGTAGAAAATGGGCATCCGATGACCCCTTTAACAGATGGATAAGTAACCCAGCTTGCTTAAAATTTTAAGTTAATTCAACCTCAAATATCTAAGTTGTCACTTAGTATAATTTAACCTTGCAAGTTGAGTTGACTGAACTTAAAATTTTAAGGCAGCCGGGTTACAAATTATTTTAAGTTGACTCAACAAATTGTTTTTTACAGTGTAGATGGATGGATGGATGGATGGATGGATGGATGGATGGATGGTTGGATGGATGGATGGATGGATGGATGGATGAACTAATAGTTAAATGGATGGATAGATGCACGGACGGACGGACAGGCAAATGGATTGATGATGAATTGATAAAGGATGGATGGATGGATGGATAGATGTATAAAAAAAATGGATGGATGGTTGGATGGGGGATGGATGGATGGATGAATGGACCGACAAACCGATTGATGATAAATGGTAGGATGGATGGATGCTTGGATAAACCAATGGATGGGTGTAGGATGGATGGATGGTCGGATGGGGGATGGATGGATGCTTGGATGAATTAATATATGGATGGATAGATGTAGGATTGGCGGATGGATGGATGTAGGTTAGATGGATGGATGGTCAGATGGGGGATAGATGGATGGACCAACAAACAGATTGATGATAGATGGATGGTTGGATAAATGGATGGATGGATGGATGTATGGTTGGATAGATGGATAGATGGATAAACCGACAAACGGACTGATGATAGATGGCAGGATGGATGGTTGGATGAACTAATGGATGGATGGATAGATGTAGGAAAGATGGATGGATGGATGGATGGATGGACTGACAATTGGATTAATGATAGATGGTTGGTTGGATGGATGGATGGATGGATGGACAAACAGATTGATGATAGATGGGTGGATTACCTAATGGAGGGATGAACTAATGGATGGATGGATGGATAGATGGACCGACAAATGGATTGATGATGGATGGATGGATGGACAGATGGATGGATGACAGATGAATAATTGATGGTGTAACGAAGCGAGGGAGACGTGAAGTGGGCGGATCCATGTGCAAAGCTTTATTGGAATGAGACAGAGACATCGTAATAAACAGGCAGGGTCAAACAATAGCAAATAGGTATATAAGGGCAAGACACAAGAGTAATCCGTGACACAGGCGAGGGTCAATCAAAGGCGAACATAATCCAGGGGTCTAGGCAAAAGGGTAATCCGATAAACATGCGACAGATCCACAGAGCAGGCAGCGAAACAAGATAACTAGGCAAGAATACAAAACTATGAAACTAGGAAATGGCTCCGTAAAGGTTGCTAACGCTAGGAGAGTGCTAAACGCAACATACACAATCCAATACTCAGCAACATGCAAGAGGAAGTCCGGGGTTTAAATAGTGTGCTTGATTGTTTACAGCAGTGTGTCATAGCGCAATGTATGATGGAAAAGGTAGTCCGGGGTGTGGTGCAACAGTCTGTGTAATGTGGAAAGCACAGGCTACCACTGGTGGCAGGCAGACCGCACAGGATTCTTGACAGATGGACAGACAGATAGATAGATAGACATGTCTCTAAATGTATCTAGTGTAACTTTGTTAAAAGCACGTCTGTAATTTTCAGTGAATCAAATTTAAATTCAGCCCACAGATTATTGACAAGGGCTAATCCAAATTAACGAGTCTCCAGTATGGAATATTTGTGAGAGAGATGTGCATCAATATTGCATGAGGTCATTTTAACCTCCTTAACAGCGCTGCCCTCTTTATGTCTGAAAACGGAGGCTATTTTCTCCTGTGCACAGGAAATAGAAAGCTATTCTCATCTCGGTATTTCCTGGGCTGATACCTATGGACAAACCTGTCTGCAGGTGTCATGTGTTCCTCTCAGCAGTGGACAGCTGATGTGCTGGAGGCTGACATGCTGAATAATTGATGCTCTTGATTTAGTATGTTCTGGTAAGCCAGGAGAGGAGTATTAAAGGAGGTCTGGGCTCCTGCTGCCTGTACATGTAAAGGATAAGAGGACTAAAGCCATGGGGGACATTAGCATTTCACAGACACATGAAGGCATTACTGGTAGCCTACCAGTGGATTTTTCTTCTCGTTTTTTTTATTTTTTATTTTTTTCCCAAGTTGCCTGCATGAAAAATGTATTAGAATGTGCATGTAAAACTCGGTCGGATTCGCTTTTGTTTATGGCTGCCAATGACCATGGGATAATGATAAACGCTAATGAGAAAAGAGTGTTAAACAGCTTAGAGGCTTTTTGAAATGAGTTTGCACGACAGTTCCTATTACAATACATTACAAATGCACACTCATTTTTTATTCATTTAGTTTCTTCTTTTTATTTATTTATTTTTGCTATTGCCCTTTATTTCATCTTTGAATGCTTGTCTCTTCCAATAATTCTCAAGAATCTGGACATGGTGTCACAGCGTCTATGGCAGTGTTTCTCCAATACGTGTGGCACTCCCTTTTGCCAAAAAAAATCAACACCCATAATGCACAAAATGTTTAGAGCTGTCAAGAGTCCACTGGATCATACAAAATGAAGAGTTTTGCATCATCCAGTGGACAAATAAATAGGAATATCTGCCGGCAATGCTGAGAAAGAGTTTACTGACATTGCAGCAATACTTAGCTGGTTAAAAAATCAGCAAACTTTTCCTTTGAAAACTATGCATTCAATTATGCATTCAAGTATTTTGCCAAAATTTATGCAGTATGTCACTTGGTAGAAGTAGCCAATTTAAAAATATGCAAATAAATATTATGCCTTACATGATCTCATCCTCAAATCATGTATGAAGCTACACCTGATTATAACTGTGCTACATTATTATTGTTCATGATTGACTTATTTTGCATAATTTATGACTATTATATGAAATTTAGATGATTGCATTTCAGCTGAGTATGATGATGAGTTTTTGTCCATATAATGCATTGGACCCAAATTACTTTAATTTTATGGGCCAAAAAAGCTCTTTCTTTATTTCTGTTTTTATCTTTTATGTCCCATATAAAATTTGATGTCCAATTCAAAATCCTGGAGAAAACCACTGATCTATGGCCAACAGCCAACTCACTGAACCCATGCAACTTGTTCCCGGGCTCTATGACTTTTTACCAACGCAATGAATCTGGATACATCAGATTTAAAAAAGAAAGAAGAAAAATGATTCAGATGTCCTCCGTCATAAACAGATGTGTGTTATGCTTCAGCAGAAGCTCTGAAGGAGTAGCCTATAGGCAACCGTGTCAGGTTACATTCGAGTACAGTCTAGTTTAATTAATTTGAAACAGGTATAAATTGATCGTCCTGGGACAGGTTAATGGAATCATAATTTCCTGTGTGAACTCTAATTTAATATTAGGAAGTGCAGTGTGATTACATGACTTGCCTCAGGTCTGAAATCTGATTATTTACATAAATCTTGCATAATATTTCAAAAGAGGAACAAAATTTCATTTTGCAGCCATTTGCATCCTATCTGAATGCCTTATTATTTAAAGGGGTCATGAAATGCATTTTTTTTTTTTTTGGACCAAAAAAGGTCCAATATTTGTAAAAAAAAAAAAAAAAAATTTAGTTCTGTTCCATGAAACGCTTAATTTAAAAGGGTGTTTACTCTTCCAGAAACAGAAGTAAACGCCCACTGCTGTGATTGGCTGACCTCATCACACCGCAGCCATCCCCTCCTTTACAGTATGTCAACATAAACATAAAATATCTATATTTTCTAAAAGACAGTGACAGTAAAACACTAGCTACACACTTTTGTGACGGGTTAATAATAGCAATGGTAACAAACTAGAATTCATATATTGAATTCACATAACAATATTCACCTCAAGCATATGTTTCTGATGTTTGGTCCGATTTTATTATCAACACTCAAACATACTGTAAGACTAAAAATAAATGAAGAGTTCAGATGCAAAACCAGTCAAAAATGAGATAATGATATTGAGTGAATGCTCTCGACACATATTATACGTCCATCAAATACTTTTTCTTCAAACTCGCTAAAATACCAGCCTCAGCCCAATCAGAAGTACCAGACTTACATAGAAACCTATACATCTGAGCCTGATAAAAATGTATTTTTTAAAGAAAGACGTCAGATGGATTTAGCTGGTTTTACATCTGAACTCTTCAAATGTACTTTTGATTCCTTAGAAGATAAAATGCTCAGCACTGCCATATCTTTGAATTAAAAGACATTGTAAAAAAAAAAAAAAAAAAAAAAGGAAAATCAACAGATAAAAACTTTCAGTCACTTTCAGGCACGTCATTAAAAATAAAATTCAGCCTGCATATCTGCTTTCTCTGTACTCTCAGAAAAAGGTACAAAAGCTGACACTGCGATGATATCCTTTCAAAATGTACACATTTGTACCTTATTAATTTCTAAAGGGTGCATTTTAGTACCTTAAAGGTACATATTGGAACCTACAGTGTACATATTTGGTATATTTTAGTAGGGACATCACACTGACAGCTTTTGTACCTTTTTTTTCTGAGATAGTAGGAAGGCTATTCAGAGGTGCAGTTTGAATTTGACGCTCTTATTTGACATCATTATGGCTCTTGTAATTGATGGACAGAGATGAGTTGCTCCTCCTTAATTACTTTTGTTTTAGAAGGGTTTGATTCTCCATTTCATTACTTTTTAAAGTTAAAACACATGCTTGTGAAGCACATCAGACAGTCTGGCTAATGGTAGACAGACAAGACTCATTTGTACTACAACTTCCCACTTGCCCATCGATGATTTGTTCACGTCTGCTGGACACGAGACGAATGCTGGAAGAAGAGTTGAATTCTGTGCCGTGACTGTATATAATGATGATGAACACGGGTATCAATCGCGGGTCATCTGAGGCACATCCAGACCCTCAGAAATGGCAGCATATTGATTTCCTGTTTTGAAATGTCTGTGGCACTTAGCACTCTGCCATTATCCCCAGTTTAAATTAGGACCTGTCATAGCGCGCAATGGAGCGTCCTTGCGGGATAGTCGTAGTAAAGCGAAGCCGTCTGAATGTTGACTTTGAAACTTTGTTTTCAGGGAGGGATGTCATCCTCGGCTAGGTCAGAAAACACATCAGAGGGCTCTGGTGCCTCTATGGATGATTAGCTCCAGAATTGGTTAACTGACATCCATTTTGTAAGAGATCAAACCGGCAGATTCCCTCATTAGCGCCGAAGCTGTATGGCCTGTGTGACTCTGGGTTAATGTTGATGCTCAGAGGCCGGTTTTCTTCCATTATCATGTGGTTGTTTATCATTAGCCAGACCTGCCTTGTGTTTAAAACCCAGCCTCCATTTATAGGCCGAACAGCACCTCAACCTTGTGCTCTTGTGACCTGGAAACTATAATGAAAAGTGGCTGGAGGTAAAAGAACTCAACTTCTTTCCTAGAGAAAACCATTGGGAACACAGTTTCAGCTTTAACCAGACTCGATCATCCCATTAATTAATGACCTTTAATTTCCATGACATACTGTAACACCTCTTACACTCTTAAAAATAAAGGTGCTTCACAATGCCATAGAAGAACCTTTTTATTTAAATGGTTCCATAAAGAACCTTTAACATCTGAAGAACCTTTCTGTTTCACAAAAGTTTCTTTGGGGCAAAAGAAGGTTCTTCAGATTATAAAAAGTTAAGAAAGAGATGGTTCTGTAAAGAACCTTTGACTGAACGGTTCTTTGTGGAACCAAGAATGGTTCTTCTGTGGCATCACTGTGAAGAACCTTTTAAAGCATCTTTATTTTTAAGAGTGTAGTATGTGCTACTGATCAATGCTGAATCAAGCCCTCTAATAAAAGAGCTAACTTTGGTGAATAAAATAAGCTACACTGCTCCAGATGTCTTTCTCCACTGATGACCATTCAAACGTGTATTCTGATGAAATATTTTGCAAGCAACATGTACATCGCTAATATTTCAGTGTTGTAGATGTTTTTCCAGTGCCTGGTTTTTAGAGGGCTTTTAAAAGTGTAGAACAGGTTTATATAATATTTATGTCATTTGAATAATTAATTTTATATAACAGAAATTAGTCACAGCTTGCGAAAGCTGCTAGTGAAGGCTTAAATATATGTTCCGGTGGTTTAATCAGTCAATGAATGCTATCGTGCAGCTCACAATAATTAATCACATGACATTTATGCCTTGATAACAAGTATATTTTCCTTGTGTCATACAGACATTGCAAAACAAGAGTTATTTTTTAAAAAAGTTTCTTCTGCTCACCAAGCCTGCATTTGTTTCATCAAAAATGCAGTAAATTTTTTTAAATATTATTAGAATTTAAAATGCCTGTTTCTATGTGGATATATTGCAAAATGTCATTTATTCCTGTGATCAAATCTGAATTTTCAGCATCATTACGCCAGTCTTCAGTCACATGATCCTTTAGAAATCATTCTGATATTCCAATTTGCTGTTTAAGAAACCTTTCTGATTATCACTATGTGAAAACCCACTAAGAATGAACTGTGAACTTGTTTATTTGCATGTGCTTTCTGCATTCCCTCAATGCTGGATTCACTAAAGGAATGATGCAATATTTAATAAGGACAAAAATGCGCAAAGCAACACAGCAACTGTGCCTATTTATTAGGCAGCAACAACAAGCCTCAGATATTTGAATGCTGGTTTTGTGCCATTTAGCTCATTTGCTCTAATAGTTCGCGTGAGCTTTGCTGAGTCTGGTTTGGTACACCATTAGCGCAGTGAGTGGACAGTGAGCTGCAGTTTGTTTGTGGGCTGATGCCAGTTAATTGCTGAATGTCAGGGTCTTGTTTTAATGGTGCTGGAGCTCTAACTGGATGGAGTCCACATAAAGGAGTCATCGTGATGTGAACCACATTACGACACATAGTAACGAGCAGAGCAGCCAATCAGAGCTTTCTGAACTGGTCACATGCTCATTTCTGTCTCATAATCTGACATTTTACTGTTTACTCTGAGTCAAATGATTGTAGCAATGAATTATTCAGAAGAACATCATTGCATGAAATAACAAGGATCACATTCTGTTTTCAAAAAAAGTTAATTGATCAAAAAATACAGTTAAAGTTGTGAAATATTATTACAACTTAAAATAGCTGTTTTCTATGTGAATATATAGTGAAATGTAATTTATTCCTGTAGTGAAAGCTGACGTTTCAGCATCATTACTCCAGTCTTCAGTGTCACATGATCCTTCAGAAATCATTCTAATATGCTGATTTGCTGCTTAAGAAACATTTCTGATTATCAATTTTAAAAAGTTCTATTTTTGATATTTTTGATTTTTTTTGATGAATAGAAACTTCAAAAGAACAGCATTTATTTGAAATTGAAATCTTTTGTATCAACTGTCTTAACTGGCACTTTTTTATTTAATGCGTCAGTTAACGCATTAAATAAAATTTAATTTCTTTCAAACTAAACTTTACTGTTTTATATAGAAATAACATATTCTTTGAGCAAACATCCATGTGCTGTTAGATTTCCCAGGTTGCTCTGATGACAGGCTTTGTATTATCACAGTAATGATGCTGAGGAAATAACGACCAGGGACTTTGATCCTCAGGTCGTGGTACAACAGCAAATGTGAAAGCAGTAAATGGGGTTGAAGGAGAGGTCTAACTCCTGCTCCTTTTGTGCATTGTGAACATTTCCTACTTTTAGCGTGAGCTGTGCTTTGTCCCTCGAGTCTGAATCTTCTGAGGTATGTGTTTAAAGTCATGAATCAAAGGGAAAAATATATGGAAGCCTGTTTCTGCTTTGTTGTAAAAGAATAAATAAATAAATAAATCCAAAGGTTTTTGCAACTTTGTATCCACCAATTCTGACTGTACAGTATGTCTTACATATATGACTTTGTGACTTTTTAACTTACAACGTGACTTTTTTTTTTTCCACACACTGGGTTTTTTTCTTATTTTATGATTTTATATATATATATATATATATATATATATATATATATATATATATATATATATATATATAAGGAAATGATATATCATCTCTACTCTACTGCTACAGATGGTTGAAATGTCATTGTCATTTTTACTTCAACAATATGTATGTTTACATAATTACAGTATATGTACTCTATATTTAGCTAACATTCTAGAAACATGGAGTTCAGGATATTCAGAACTGACTACTGTAATGGAAAAAATGACGAAATAACCATGTATTCTGGTGAATGACTTACTGAATCTCTTTGATGGAGATAACACAGAATAATCTGACATGTAACTTCCTGTGGTGGTGAGTGGGTCAAACACAAACCAAATTTGAGAAGCACACACTGTCTTGAAGGAGGCTTTAATGCTCCATTTTTATTACCATTGAGGACACCGGCAGCTTAACAGATCCAGAGTTTATACTGGTAGAACGTTGGATCAGATCCAGGCATGCCTTGTGAAAAGAAAGCTTTATTTCCTCAGTCTAGCTGGAAATATTTATTACGAAGCGGAGTAAAATCATCTGTGCACATCACTCAAGCTTTTGAGAGTTGGACGTTGTGCTGAGCCACTATAAAAGAGGATGGAATAGAGCTTGGTTTTGTACTGGTGTTATGAGGTTTATGGACCAGATGGAGGGTGGACTAGAAAGGAAATGTTCCTCGCTTCTTTTAGGAGGTCATGTGGCAAAGATGACTTATTAATATTATATTGCCTTATGCAGAAGGACACTCAACGCTGCCAGAGGTGATCAGACAAATTACATTAGCTGTTTGGTTGTGCTTTAAGATTTGTAATGTAGAATGCGTTGCTGTCTCAGACGGATGTGTGATGAAACAGCAGCAAGAATATATAGGCTACATATTAAAAGAGATTTCGTAATAATAAAAAATGATATTCTGAAATTAAAATATTAATTCCCCAGACATCAAAAAAAAATTTACTGGAAACCATGTCATGGGACAAATATGTATAGTGGAAGAAATCGTTCAAGATGTTTACTACTTTGCATTTTTAATTACCAATGCAAAACATACTAGAGGAAGGCAAATGCGAGTCAGTCATCGGAACGGATATCTGTGGGTGATGAATGAGCTGTCATGTCCAATTGTTCCAGGCCCTCGCTCTCCCTGACATCCACTCTATCTCCTGAGTGCTGAGCCACACGCCTGGGGTCAGAGGTCATCTGAACACACTTATCTGGGAGGGGCAGCAGGTGAGCGTTTGTCCAACCTGAGCTGCCTATCTATCGTTCTGTCTGTCTGTAGTTCTGTCGCTCTGTCTGTTGCTTTATCTAACGATCTTTCCGTAGTTCACTCTGTCTGCATTCATCTGTCACTCTGTTTTGTTCCATCTGTTGCTCTATCTGTCTGTCACTCCGTCTTTCGTTGTCACTCTTTGTTGTTCTATCTGTCGCTCTGTCTGTAGCTCTGCCTTTCGTTCTGTCACACTCTTTTGTTTTATCTGTTGCTCTTTTTCATTCTATTTGTCACTCTTTTGTTATATCATTTATCTGTCTGTCACTCTTCCTTTCATTGTCTTTTGTTCTATCCTTTGCTCTATCTGTCGCTCTGCCTTTTGTTCTGTCACTCTCTTTCGTTCTATCTGTCACTCTTTTTTTATCTCTCACTCTATCTGTTGCTTTGTCTTTCATTTTATCACTCACTTGTGTTCTGTCTATCGCTCTGTCACCTTCTTGCATTTCACTTATCAGTCTCTTTTGTTCTTTCAATCACTCTGTCTGTTGCTCTGTCTTTCATTCTGTCACTTTTTTGTTCTATCATTGCTATGTCTATCTGTCCCTCTGTCTTCCATTCTATGTCATTCTGTTGCTCTATATCTATCACTCTCTCTATAGCTCCATCACTCTGTCTTCCTTTCTATCACTCTTTCTGTCGCTCTATATCTATCATTTTTGTCTGTCTACAGCTCCACCACTCTGTCTTTCGTTCTATCTATGGATCTATCTGTTGCTTTATATCTATCACTCTTTCTGCCTATCACCCTTTGCTCTATCTATTGCTCTATTTGTTTGTTTGTCTATCTCTATCTATCAATCGCTCTGTCTATCCCTCTGTCTGTCGCTCTGTCTGTCTATCACTGTCTTATGTTCTGTCTGTGGTTCTCTTTTGTTGTATTTTTCACCCTATCTATAGCTTAATATCTTTATCTATCTATCGCTGCATCTGTCTATTGCTCTGTCTTGCTCTATCAATTGCTCTATCTGTCTGTCACACTGCCTTTCATTCTGTCAATCTTTTGTTCTATCTGTCACTCTATCTGTCTCTCTCTTATGTTCTCTCTGTCGCTCTGTCTGCTGCTGTTTCATTTTATCACTCTCTTTTGTTCTATAACTCTCTGTCTGATGCTCTGTCTTTCATTCCATCTGTCACTCTCTTTTGTTCTCTCTATTGCTCTGTCTTTCTGTCACTCTGTCTTTCATTCTGTCACTTTTTTTTGTTCTATTGCTGTATCTGACCCTCCATCTTTTTATTCTATGTTGTTCTGTCACTCTATTATCTGATACACTGGCTATAGCGGCATCACTCTGTCTTCCTTTCTATCACGTTATCTGTCGCTCTATATCTATCATTTCATCTGTCTACAGCTCCATATTTTTCTTTTTTGTGTACAGTCATTCTGTGTATCGATCTTTTGCACTATATCTATCACTCTGCCTATCACTCTTTGTTCTATTTATTGCTTTATTTTTCTGTTGCTCTGTCTATCTGTTTCCATCAGTCGCTCTATCGATCCCTCTGTCTGTTGCTCTATCTATCAATGTTTTTTATTCTATGGCTCTGTTTTGTTCTTTCACCCTATCTGTCGCTCTATATCTATCACTCTGTCTATCACTGTCTTTTGTTATATCACTTTATCATTCTATCGCTCTATATCTATCTATCTATCTGTCTATCTGTCTGTATGTCTGTCTGTTGCTCTGTCTTGCTCTAGCTATCATTCTATCAATTATTAGTCTGTCTTTCACTCTATCTCTAAGTACTGTTCTATCTGTCTAATGCTGTTCTATTTATCAGTCTATCATCCTTTTTCATTCTATTCATCCTTCCACCCATCCATCTTCTTGTAGACCATAAATTTACCACTTACTATGTGTAATGTACCCATTGCAATAGCGTGATTTATTATTCACCTAAAGCTTCTTTGTCTTTGAAAGAGTGAAAGGCGTAAATACAAAGAATCACTGCACAGAGCATATCACTTCAATATTCGAATATTAGTTTTCGCTGTGTGAATCAGACAGTCGATATAACACTGACTCTCCAAGGCCATAGACGAGAGCAGTCATTTTTTAAGTGTTTAGGAGTTTGAAAGAGCCATTTCAATTTTACTGTTAAGCTGTTGTATACTAAAAGAGAGCCATTTCACTATTGTGAACAGTAAAGTGGAATCGATCCCAAATGCATGCAACAGTTGAGGGATTTTATGCTTAACAGAGAATTACAGAAGGCTGCTATGTACAGCATTACTGAATGGAACTGTCTCATATAATCCTTGCAAACTGGATTCAGAGCTCACAGCTCCACATTTAATAGAATGCATATTTTGATAACCCTGTCCTGGAAATCCCTTCCGATATGACAGTTTTGATACTTCTGCATTAATTGAATCCTGGGATCATTTGTGTCATCTGGATGCAACGCAAAGCCAGTAACTTTCATTACTTAGATACTGAATCCTGACATAACCTGACATAACCTGTAATACATTTCTCTGTCCTGGAAAGGTGTTTCAGAGATAGATTTCTCCTCATAGCACCCATATATTCTCAGTGACAATGCCCTATAGGTTGTTGCGTAACAGTAAAATAAAAGTGATTTATATATCAGTACCTATTAATCATTCTTCTGGAGTACCTATTAATCATTCCCTTCTGATATATTATAGAGTCTTACATAATATGTTGTAAAAATGCAGCTGTTATTACAATCAATTTGAAGTACACAATAGGCAGTGCTTTATGAGTTTCACCCCTAGACAGAAACAAAAGCAGATTCATTTTGAGCCATTGATCATGTGTCTGGTTTTAATTTTATAAAGCTCAGCTGTACACTGAGATAAAGCTAGTTAGCACTGCTTATTGAAAACAAAGGAAAAAGCAAAAGAGAGGGAGCAAGAAATGTAACGACCAAAACATGCACAACATGAGGATAAGAAAGCAGTCTGCAAGTGCAAAGTGCAACAAAATGAAAATATATCTGTCTGTCTATCTCTCTTTCTACCACATTGTCTATTCTTCTATCTGTCCATTATTCTGTCTATTTGTCTATCGCGCTATCATTCAGTCACTCTTTCTACCACTCTATAATTTTAGCATTCTGCCGCTCTGTCTGTTGCTATCTGTTGCTCTATCTATGGCTCTATCCATCTGTCACTCTTTGTCTTTCTATCTATCTATCTATCTATTGCTCTATCGCTATTTTGCTCTGTTGCTGTCTACCACTCTATTGTATTATTGCGCTATCATTCTGTCTGTCGCTCTATCTATTGCTCTATCACCTGTCATTCTTTGTCTATCTATCTATCTATCTATCTATCTATCTATCTATCGCTCTATCGCTATTTTGCTCTGTTGCTGTCTACCACTCTATTGTATTATTGCGCTATCATTCTGTCTGTCGCTCTATCTATTGCTCTATCACCTGTCATTCTTTGTCTATCTATCTATCTATCTATCTATCTATCTATCGCTCTATCGCTATTTTGCTCTGTTGCTGTCTACCACTCTATTGTATTATTGCTCTATCATTCTATCTGTCACTTTATCTATTGCTCTATTATTTGTCACTCTTTGTCTGTCTGTCTGTCTATCTATCTATTGCTCTACTGCTCTTTTGCTCTCTGTTGCTCTGTCTACCACTCTATTGTATTATTGCTCTATCATTCTATCTGTCGCTCTATCTATTGTTCTCTCTATCATAAACTCTATCATTTTATTGTTCTGTGTACTGCTCTGTTTTTTTGTTTTATTGCTCTGTCTGTTGTCCTGTCATTGTCTGTCCTCCTATCTAAAATGAATTCATTTTTAGATCACTACATAAGAAAAGATAAAGAATTCACATTTTGTGGAGAGTAATGTTTGCTCTAACTCCCACATTCCCAGAATGCCTCACTGCCACACATTTCATATTTTTCAAGAGGATGCGCTGGCTAATTCGTCATGGCTGATTGTTTGGATATTTGGCATGGATAAACACAAGCTGTGTCGCCTGCCTTGCTGCTTATGATCTGGGTTTGTTGGAGGCTCAGATCCAGAGAAATATTCCACAGTAAAGGCTTAAAGATTGTCTCTGATTTCCATTCCTGCATAAACACACAGTCACTGAGAGAATGTGAGCATATCCCTTTACACCCAGGGTTAATCCTTCATATTTGCCTAGAATTTGCTGACAGGACACACTAACACAATGCAGCATGTTTTTGTAACTTTATTTGTTCAATTACAGTGACAGAAGGTGGAAAATCATTTAGGTGGCAAATACAAAGAAAGCCTGGATGTTACTTTTATAAGACATGGCCTGTTAATGGAAAGCAGTTGGCTTTTAATGGCAAATTGTATTTATATGTATGCATTTAGAAGACACTTTTATCCAAAGTGACTTATAAAAGAGGCACAAAATCGATTTGCTGTGTACACAATTATTGTACATGTATATTATGTACAAAGGGGTCAACAAAATATCCAGAATATTTCTTCAATAATTAATTAGACCTATTGTTTAGCATGGACCATTTCCATTTAAACATGTTATATAATTTAAGTTCATATCATATTTATTATTTTGGATTCTGAACTAGATCAAAGCTTTTATTTCCTTTGATCAGCTTTCTTGATTCCCATGTAAGACTTAAACACATTTCCAAACCTAAAGCAAGTTTTTTCTTTTCCCTTGGTAAATTGACACAGTCATTCATTCATCTCACATCTGGATTGAGATCACCTACAGTCATGACTGACCTATTTTCCAAAAAAACAGAGCAGTTTCCTTTGCGAGAAGGTGGTATGTCGGGTCTTTGACTCTTCCCCTGTTCCTGTTGAAAGATTACGCTCCATCAGTAAGCGTCTGGAAGGATTTGTAATCTGAACATCAGCCCAGCTCTCACACTGATAAATGAGATGAATGGCGATTCGCTTCTGTCTGAGAGTGCTTGATAGGAAAACCGTGGCTGGACCTCACAACATCTCTCATGCCCACTGGACAGGCTGTTTGAAAATAACCCTCCACAATTCACTACAGCTGATTTGCATGCAATAAATCAGTGTTTGTGTCTGCATGAACAGCTCTTTATGCATTTAGCATATTTTTAAATGTATTTTTTGCACATAGGAATAACAAAACAAACTGGTGTGAAAACCTAAAAATTAAGGCAACATGTTGCATGTCTCAGTCAACTAATGAATTCTTGAAATGTAACAGTTTATTGAACATTTAGATTCAATATTTTTAAAAATCTAAAATGTTTGCGTATGTGTTTTATAAATGTGATTGTATCATATTTGGATCCATAAGGATTTTACAGCTGTTATATTCTGATAAACAGAATAATGCAAAAACAGCCCAATTTTATTCAGACTGAAACTGAGCAAAAATGTGCAATTTGGTGCAGATGTTTATAAGTATAATACTTATGAATATCAGTATAAGTATTGGAACAGTACGGATAAAATTGCTCTGTTTGCTGTGGAGTCAAGAAATCTGTAAATATGATTAAAAGATGAATATGAGACAAAACTACAGAATGTCACATTTTATTATTGGGTGTTTTAATACATAAATGTTTTACCCCACTATCATCCCACTATCTGATGTAAGCATAAGTATTGGAACAGTTGCCTCACAGGTCTTTCTGAGTAGTCAGATGTGTCCTGTTGCATTATTTGTTCAGATATTAAAAGCAGGGAATGTGTCGTATCAGTTATATCTATTGCTTCTGCATTCTGAGTCTTGCATTCAATGACGACACACACAAATCAGGATGACTCTGAAAGAAAAGCAAGCAATTTGGATGCTAAAAGAAAAAAGGAAGTCAGTTAGAGCTATAGAAAAAAAAAAAGGGCATGGAGAAATCAAGAGTTTGGAGACCACCGGAGACATCAGCAGCCAACACTGACCAGATCAGCTGAGAAAAGCAACAGGAGTTGATGACAGGCAAATCATAAAAGCTGTGAAAATTAACCCTAAAATACTTGTCTGTAAAATCACCAACAACCTCCAGGAAGCTGGGGTGATGCTCTGACAATCTACTGTCCACAGGAGACTTTGACATAGAATTACTGAAGCTATACAGCAAGATGCAAACCTCTGACCAGCACCAAAAATAGAAAGGCAAGATTAGAGTTTGCAAAAGCCAGTAGAGTTTTAGGAGTTTTATGGACAGATGAGACAAAGATGAGCCTTTATCTAAGTGATGGGAAATCAGAAGTGCAGAGAAAAAAGGGAACTGCAAATGATCCTAAGCATACAACCTCATCTGTAAAGCATGGTGGAGGTGGTGTCATGGCGTGGGCATGCATGGCTTTCTCTGGAACAGGCTCTCTCCATTTTCATGATGACTTAATGTATGATGGCAGCAGCAGAGTGAATTTGGAAGGGTACAAAACCATCTTGGCTACCAATATTCAAGAAAAATATTCAGACTCATCAGAAAGCGCTTCACATTGCATCAGGACAATGACCCAAAACACCCTGCCAGTTCAGCCAAGGAGTTTATAAGGGCAAAAAAATGTCAAGTCTTAGAATATCCAAATCAATCTCCAGATTTAACAACACGTTCTCACTCCCAACGCATCAGTTTTTGACATGCAGGGTACCCCTTTAGCGTAATTTTTTGACACAGGGTCCTCCATTGTTTTCAGTTGTTTGTCTTAGTTTAATGGTTTGCATGCATTTGTAAAAATACAAATTATTTTATATAAATGTATACTTTCATTGGAGCACCTAACCCCACCCCTACCCTAAACCTACCCACTTCTGAACAATATAAAGCACGCAACAGGCAAATATAAGTACAGTCACAGGTATTTATTGCAAAAACTGACCATAAACAAGCAGTATAAATGCATTACAAACAAATCCTGTTGCATTCCGTGTCTTCTGAAGCTGTATGATATCTTTATGCAAATAACAGAATGTTTTAATCTGCAAATGATCCCGCTCTGTTAATGCGCTCACATCTCATTCAAAAAGATACTCCCGAACATTAGCATGACGCAATTGGTCACGAGACACATAAGAGCCAATGGCATTTCCGAACAGCATGACGCAATTGGTCATGAGACACCCAAGAGCCAATAGCATTTCACAACCAAGGCTTACTTTTTCTTGCGCCATTTTTTGAATTCGCGCACGGACAGACTGCAGTGCAGCACACAGAACGATGGACGGAGACGGCGATCGCATCTATTCTTCTCACAAATCAACCGTTTTGCTTCGGAACCCTTGGAATATTAATACATTTTGGATGAATTCTGAATATAGTTGTGTCTGCTTGTTATATCTTGTGTTTTGTTAACAAATGGTTAGGTTTAGGGGCAGGGGTTGGGTTTAAATGTATAAATAGTGTAATATAAATTAAACTGTTGTGACTGTTTGCATTGAAAAAAAAATCACGCCCCAACATATATGCAATAATAGCAATATTATTACCCAATATATAATTTAATCATGACGATAAAATTCCCAGTGCCTTTCGCGCCAGCACATTGACGCCAAGGGTTTCTTATGTAAAGTACTGGAGGACCCTGCACGTTGAAAAATTACGCTAAAGGGGTACCCAAGAAGTGACACCAAAGGGGTCCTGACCAAGCATCAATATGTGACAAGTTAGGAGTGAGAACGTGTTGGATTTAAATCTGACTGAACATGAATTTCACCAGCTAAAGAGGAGACTAAAGGCAGAAACTTCCCAACACAAGCAACAGTTGGAATTGGCTGCATTAAAGGCTGGGAAAAGCATTTCAAAGGATGAGACCAAGAATCTGGTGATGTCTATGGGTGGCAGATTCACTGCTCTGATTGCACGCAAGGGATCTACAACAAAATAGTCTTAGTCTTAGTCTTTTACATCTGCCTTAAGTTCAACTGTCCCAATACTTCACATCAAATAGAGGGATGAACTCTAAAAGTGCTGTCTTTTTTATTTGGTAAAACATGTATGTGTTGAAACAGCTAATAATAAAATGTGACATTCTGTAGTTTTGTCTCATATTCATCTTTTAATCATATCTGCAAATGTCTTGACTCCACAGCAAACAAAGCAATTTTGACTTTACTGTTCCAATACTTATGGAGGGCACTGTATATATCATGTATATGTCGTCACTCTACATCTCCAATAATATGTCTTTGTACGATAATGTTTAAATGATCAAAACATATATGCAATGCAATACAATAATGACTGAGAGATGAACAAATAAACGTTCCTCAAAAGATGTGAGATGTTTTGGTGGCTTGGGAAGATCATTCCTCCACTGAGAAAAAGTGAAAGCAAAGACTCACTGATTTTTCTATAAAATAATTCATGGAGAATCAAGTAAAGCAAAGCTGCTTCAGTCCAGGTAAGTGTTCATCTGGAAATATTACTAACAATATCAAAGGTATTCCTACATTTACAGCAAAAAGACACGTGAAGCCTGAGCTGCAGGTGGATGTTTGTACAATCATACTAACAGACCTTAACTTGCTAAAAAAGTTTAAACTATCAATCAGATGACAGAATGTAGTAGGTTGTGTGCAACAACAAAGTTTAGAGGCCTTCTGTGCAGTAGGCTTTATAGCAGTGGTTCTCAACCTTTTTTCCCACTGGGCCGCACTATGGACCAAGTGCAAGTCTCGCGGGCCGCATATCATTTACATATTACGTCACCAATACAGTCCAACCAGATTTATAATATTATAAATATTATGATATCTAAACGATTACATTTATTGAAATAATCAGTGGTGTAGTGGTGCCTGAGGAAGTGGGTATACGCAGAATTTATCCCCCGGATTAAATTATTAACTGGTTTAAGAAATTTCTGATCGTAAAAAACTGTTTTCGTTTTAATGTACTGACTCAAATTAGTAATCAATAATAATTATTATTATACCAGTCTGCGCGCCTCCCCTGACATGCTCTCGCGTACGAACAGGCAGCATTTGGGGTGGAGGAGTGGACGGAGAGGGCGCGGGCACATCAGGCGCAATCATCAAGCCGGCGCCACGGTCCTGACCGGGTGTTTTAGGAAATATATGCGTTTATTCACATGCGACTGAAATAGCTATTCATGTGGTGGACTGTCACGATTTTAGCTAATGCAGGACACTACTGAATGATGCGCATCAGAGGGATTTAGAAATGGGTATGCGCAAAGTCGACTGATAAAGAAGAGGCTATACACCTGCACTACACAACTGTAAAAAATAATTCTACTTACTATTAGAACACTTTTAAAAGCTGACCAACTTTGTAAAATTCGCCTCGAAAGGAGTAACAGCACAATGAAGTTGGGATTGTAAAATGTTGTCTGTAAGACGCGCATGGAAGCGTGACTTGATGCACGACATTGCAGAAAATGTGTGTTCACAAATGTAGTCTATGTTGATCCAAATATGGAAAGCACTTTCAAACTTAATCTGAGGATGACTGCTGTGTAGTAGGTATGGGTGTACCCTTTTGCCAGAACATCTATCAATGCATCTTTTAAGTGAGCGGCGGGGCAAACCAAAAGTTGATGCCGAAAGTCCGCACATTCCTACCTTCACTATTGATACTGTGACTTTTTTTTGTTTGAATGTATTCCTTTGTTGGCATTTCCACACTTTGTTTTTCTCCTTTAATAACAAATTTGTTCATTCTGATGCTTAATTTTACCGAAGTAATGGCTGCTGATGATGACTACTGAATTCTATAAGTGCGCACTTGTATATGTTCGTTAAATGTGTAATTAGGCCTACACAGGTCTGCTCATGTCTGAAAATAATATATGAAAAACAAAATTATTTCATATAAAAACATTATAGTTTATATTTCTTTAGTACATTTTTAAATTAATGTAAAAATGAAAAAGATAAAGAAAAATGAATAGTAAAATTGTATTTTGTAATGGCGGGCCGCATTTGGATTCATGACGGGCCGCAAGCGGGTTGAGAACCACTGCTTTATAGGATTAAGATTTATTAACGGTAAGAAAAACTCTTATATAGGGACAAAATAAATGACAAATAACTGAGCATGTTCCTGTAGGGCGCTTGACGTAAACGTGATATGAATTTGATGACTTCCCATAATTCTTTCCCAAACCTGTACTTTCTCTTCCGAGTTCCAGAAGAAAATACAAAAGCCCTCGAGTTAGTCCTTGACTTAGAAATAATGAGTTCACCAACAGCAAGTATCGGTTTCTTCCGGCGCGGCAGAAAAATCTCTCCGATGAAGTTGAGATGGAGCATCTAAAAGTTGATGTATTTTGTTGCGTACCAAGACTCGATATATCTGGGTCATGGCTCCCGACCTCAGGTAATGTTTAATGAGGTCTGGTGCTAAACTCATTAAATGACTAGTCTTTGATGTAGAAGTCAGAGTTTAGCAGTAATTACCGCTATGGATTATAAATCATGATTAAACGCGTGATGGCGGTGAGGTGCGGCGTGGAGCGTGATGCGTGTCGGCGGAGAGGCTGAATCCCTGCGGCGTGGATGGAGGCTGGAAAGCGGCAAATTAAAGGTCTCAGGCAATCAGCCGTTCTCCACACGGCAGCCGCTTCAGGAATCCATTTCATTCCAGTGATGGAGCACGGCCACCAGCAGATAGTTGAGTCTGATGAAGTAGGTTTCTCCAGGCCGCTTGTGACTGCTCTCGCCCTGAGGTGAAGGTTCGAGCTCCGAGTTTGACTGATTTGACTAGCGGTTTTAATATATCATGACTCGAGACGGTTTCTGTCGTCTGTCAGTGGCTAGTTCCTGTAAGATCAATGGCTGCGACGTCTCTGGTGCGTCTTTGTTTCTGTCTGAGTTTTCCTCATCGAAACCCTCCAGCATTCACTCTTGATCTTGACCCACATAAAGTCTCTTTTGTCAAGTTTCAGATGAGCGGCTTTGTCACCAGCCAATTTAAAGTGTGAACCGAACCTCAGAAATGAAGGAAAGTTTTATGTACATTACACACATCAGTCACTTTTACATATATTCCACTCCAGTCACAGTGGGATTTAGACAGTCATCTCATTAGTATTCAGAGCTCTTCTTAAGGGTCTCAAAAGATTTTTGCAGCTCCTTCATTTTACTTAATTAAAATGCAACAGAATTCTGCCACATTTGGTCAACTTAATTTATTTTCAAGCATTTAAGTTTGTAAAAGATGAACATGAATTATTTTTGTCACATTAACAGAAACCAAGCAAAATACAAGTTTTCAGCATGCTTTGCAAGAGACTAAATGAAGGAAGAAAATTATTTTTAAAAAAGGGGGCACGTTTATTGTTCTGTGTTTTGGCTTTGAAGTTTCTGAAATGGTTTTGTTTTAATGGTTTCCCTTATGGCGATGAATGCAGCTTGTGTTTCGGCTGAGTTCAGGTACAGTATATAGAGAGATTTATTCATAAAGCAGTTGTTATGTAAATGTAAGTGCTGCATTAAAATGTCTCAAATATTCAGGCTATTTCCAACAAGATTTGTAAAAATGTACTACTGTTCAAAAGTTTGGGGTCAGTAAGATTTTCCAAGCATTTTATTCATCAAGGATGCATTCAAGTGATCAAAAGTGACAGTGAAGATGTTTATAATGTTACAAAACATTTCTATTTCAAATAAATTCTATTCTTTTGAACATTCTATTGATCAAAGAATCCTCTAAAATAAAATGTATCACAGGTTCCACAAAATTATTGGGTAGCACAACTGTTTTCAACATTGATAATAATCAGAAATGTTTCTTGAGCTGCAAATCAGCTCAAGAAACAGAATAGAATTTCTGATCATGTGACACTGAAGACTGGAATAATTATGCTGAAAATTCAGCTTTGATCACAGCAATAAATTACATTTTATAATATATTCACATGGAAAATGGCTATTTTAAATTCTTTATAATATTTCACAATTTTTACAGTATTTTTGGTCAAATAAACGCAACCCTGGTGAATGGAAGAGGCTAAAAACTTTTAAAAATCTTACCAACCCCAAATTTTTAAACAGTAGTGTGTATATACCTCTAAAGTTGTTCCACTGGTGACAACACATTGATATTGTGCATTTTTGTCTGAATTTTGTACTTTACATAGTTATACCTCCAAATACTGCAATTACACTGATAGGGTTGGGTATCATTTGAATTTTTTTTTAATTCCGATTCCAATTCTGCTTATCAATTCCGATTCTTAATGACTCCTAGTTTCCATTCCAATAACATAAAAAAGTCAATAAAAAATGAGGTGAAACATTTTTATTTTGTATTTTTACAAAGCTTTCTGTTGCAGCTGAATAACATGAGCAAAAATCAGCAGCCTACTACAAAACACTTTTTTAGTGTTTTAACAAAAAATACCACAGCAAAAACAATTAATAAACGACAAATATAAACTTCAAACATTACATTGTTAAAGGCAAGTAAACAGTAATAAAATAGGAACAAGCAAATAAATTAGCATAAATATAAACAGTTGAACACATTAAAGTACAGAAATTTAAATCAAAAGCTTAAAAACACTGCATAGTTTTCTTTTCATAAATAAAACACTGATTATCTCATTAAAGTTACGAAAGATATTCAGTCAAGATCAATGAATAATTTTTTTGTTCATGCATTAATATTAATGACAGGCAGCAAGTTTATTAGGCTGCTGTCTCTTTAACACAGAACGCATGCGGATCTATAAATACTGTTACACGTGCGTTTTCTTTCTTATATGTTTACTTTCACTTTCAACAAAAAAACGGCTGTGTTTATGATGATATACTGATGCATTTTGTGCATAGTGGGCGGTAAATGTGAAAGAGAAGTCACATCTGGCCCAGATTGACCTTTCCTGCGGTGGAAATGCACAGAACGGCTCGAGGACGGACACAGGGGAACCCTAACCGGGACCGTTGTTCATTGTGCTAACGCTTCAAATGTGTGCGTTGTTGAGGAAAACATTTCTGCATTTTTCTCCATATAATGGACTGCTACGGTCCCCCGATTTTGAAATTCCAAAAGGCAGTTTAAATGCGGCTTTAAACGATACCAAATGCGATTGTAAACGATCCCAGCCGAGGAAGAAGGGTCTTATCTAGCGAAATGATCGGTTATTTTCATAAAAAAAATACAATATAAATATTTTTTTTAATCTCAAACGCTCGAGTTGCCTTTCTCTCCCTGAACTCTGTGTATTCTGACTCAAGACAGTTAGGGTATGTCGAAAAACTCCAATCATATTTTCTCCTTCAACTTCAAAAATCATTTCAAAATCATCCTACATCACTGCAGAAGTACCGACCCAGTCTTTGCAAAGTGAACATGCAAAGAAGATCAAACACCCTTAACAAAAAAGGTAAAACAGCGATATAGGACGATTTTGAAGTTGAGGGAGAACATGAGATGGGAGTTTTTTGACATACCCTAACTGTCATGAACCGTAACAAAAACAGTCCAGGCAGAGTAAGACAAGACGAGCGTAAAAAGTATATAGATTGTATTATTTTTATGAACATAACCGATCGTTTCACTAGATAAGACCCTTCTTTCTTGGCTGGGATCATTTACAACCACATTTGGGATCGTTTGAAGCCACATTTAAACTGCCTTTTGGAATTTCATAATCAGGGCACCATATCAGTCCATTATATGGAGGAAAATGCTTAAGTGTTTTCCTCAAAAAACATAATTTCTTTACGACTGAAGAAAGAAAGACATGAACATCTTGGATGACAAGGGGGTGAGTACATTGTCTGTACATTTTTGTTCTGGAAGTGGAGTTCTCCTAATCTGCCTCTGTTTCAAATACAGAAACTCTTTCACATTCAAATGTTATTCATTTACCACGAGATGAGGCTGCAATAAACTTTCAAACCATCCATATGTTTCAGACCATTCAGCAACATGACATGCATCTATTATCCCAGATGTCTCATGCCATATTTCCTTTAATAACATGACATCTATTATCATCTAGCTCAAGGCGAATATAAAACAATCAGTTGCTCATTCCAAGTTTGAAGTCTTGCCTAATTGAAGTGTTTTGACAGTCAGCTGTGATTGTTTTCCACCACAGGTGTGTTTATCTCATCGCCTCCTCTGCCATTACTCTTCAGGTGTCTCTGGCGCTCTTCAGCTCATCCGTCCAGCGCACTGACTGCTCTTCATCACCGCTAACATGCATTATTTATTTGCTCGGCCCAGTCCTTAATCCAGCATGACTTACATGGAGTGTACACGTTTGCCAAGGGCTAACAGCGAGCTTTTTAACCCTCTTATTCATGAGTGCGGCTGTTGTGACTCACACTGATGCTCTGAATAATCATTTCATTGTGTGTATTAACATTCAGTCAGCACAAAACAAATAAGAAGAGGCAGTGCAAAAAGGACTCCAAATGTTTAGTAAAACATTTATTGATGTTTAATGACGCCCATATTGTCTCATTTTAATGACGTTCGCAATAAATTGAGTTTTTATTTGTTTTAATCAGAGGCTTGGAGCACCTCTAAGAAAACAGTCCTCATGGGAAAGATAACTTAGCAATTGCAATGTACTAAAACATGCCTTGTTTTCATCTGTATTGCTAATCTCAGGATGAAATAAGCTATTAAGCAGGATCAAGAAATGTGAGAACATGCAGCGGTATTCAATTCCACAGACTCCTCATTGGTTCCATGATCTTTACAGCACTGGCTATTTCTCACCGGTATGAGTCTGGCTGTCAGAGAATAGTGCCTATTTACTAAATCAAACTTTAGCCCAGATATGTCAGTCTGACATGCTGCCTTTAGTAGAAAAGGTCTCTTTTGAAAATGAGTTCCTGACACGATTCAACTGAGACGTTTCAGAAGGAGCCTTATGTTAAGATACGACGCGTACTGGCAAAATGTGAAGCTCAAATGCACTTCAAATTGCTTTGGATAAAAGATGTTTCTATATTTTGATATTTTTGAAAACAAATGTGGAAAAAAAGAGAAAATGACCTGCAGTCAGTGAGAATTTTTTTTAAAGATTTCTAAAAGAAGTCTCTTCTGCTCACCAAGGCTGCGTTTATTTGATCAAAAATACAGTAAAAATTGTAAAATATTATTGCAATTCAAAACAACTGTTTTCTGTGTAAATATATGTTAAAGCATAATTTATTTCAGTGATCAAAACTAAATTTTCAGCATCATTACTGAAAATGATCCTTCAGAAATCATTCTAATATGCTGATTTGCTGCTCAAGAAACATTTCTGATTATTATCAATGTTGAAAACAGATGATACCATGATACATTTAAGAATAAAAGTATTAATTTCTTTCAAAAATATTTTTGGACATTAGTGTTCATGTATTTAATATTTAAAAACGCTCACTTGTGGTCTGATGCATCATTGCACACATGCATTTCTCTGCTATTTTTATTACATCCAGAACTTCAATGTACCTTGATATAGCAAAGTCCTTTCATTGCCACTGGAATAATATCAGTGAAGTGATTGGGAAGTCTATTCAGCCACCTGTGGCCCGCTGTAATGTAAGAAATCTTTTCCATTCTCTCTGAGCAGAGGTTCATCCATTCAAACTTTACAGGCCAATGCTTTAAAAACAACCCCGCGTCCTCACGGTTCACTGTTGTGACTCATAAATCATATTCAGATTAGTAACCTTAAGCAGTTTCGCCTGCCTGGTGGAATACAATAACAGTCCCATCCAACCTAAATTCAGTCTATCGTATTCTCCGAGGCCATCTTGTAATTGTAACTCACCATAGAAGATTGATAAATGGCATACTTATTGTAATGAGCTTCTATGATAGCGGGACATAATAATGAGCTCCATGGCTTGCTGTGAAGGAGACACAACTAGGAGCACGAAATGTCTCCATTATTGTCAAAGTTAACGAGTAAATAATGCACTTTTGCCTTTAGGGGACACAGTTAATCAGAGCTTTAGCGTAGATATTGCGGCAGAAGCAATTACACAATACGGATTTTTCCTGATGAAAATGCACTATGGAAGCAGGTCTTTTTTTCCCCAAGCAGTGATGTGAGAATCCGTATTGTTTTGTTATGATATATAGCCTGTCTTATGTGACCTTGAGGTAAATTGAAGGACACCGAGCGCAGGTGTGCAGCATCATCTCCAGCGACTGCAGCTCATCACAAGAGCGCTGGACATGAGAACTAATGCTAGAATAGAGGACGCAAAGACGCTCTGACCTCCACCTCGTCTCGCCGGGCAGAACAATGTGTGTGTGCTGTCAGCAAATGCTGCTGTTCTCATAACGAGTGTGAGAGCAAACTTTGGCGGACAATTAAAGACATAGTTGCTGCGACTCAGTGTGCAAATGATGTTTCGGCTCTGTCTGCATTCCCACAAGCATTCAAGGCAACACAAACAGGACTTTTGGGGGGAGGAATATGAGAGTGTTGCTTCTGTTTTTGAAGATTTATGGAAAAATAGTTTCTGTTATCTCCCAAAAAAATCTGTCATCCTATGTTCTCATTCCTCAGAGATGTTTACTTGCTATGAATACACACATACAGCAGACAAACACGATGGAGACTGTGGTGCTGCACTGGAAAACAATTTCCACCTAAAGCGACTCAACTTAAAGGGAACATTCAGCCAAAAAAATGAACCCTTGCTGTGCTGAAAATCGGTTACTTAATTTGAAGTTCCTAGTCAAAAATGGACAGCCTTTTAAATATGCTATATTAGGACCAAATCTTGGATTTAATCTTTTTATCAGCTCGTTTTCATTCAGTCAGCCCAGGTTTTGTATTTCTTTTTAAAAACTGATTGGATCTAAGCATATGCACCTTTTTAAACAGTGAATATTGCCAAAAATGTCCACAAATAATGTTTTTTTGAGGAGCATAAGCACAGAACAATTAACACAAATTTTTATATTATCAGTACTTACTGATAATATAGCATAATTAGACATTTACAAGCAATTTTTACGGTAATTTTTGAACAGGAACTGCACAAGTGTGAATGGGAGAAAATTAAGCAAAAAGTGCAAAAATTATTACATTTTGGGTAGTTGTTATACCCTGTATGTGCAAAATCAGCAACCATTTTAATACTTGAGGGTTAAATCTATTCATTCTCTTTGCAAGACTTCACTGTAAAAAAATGACTGTGAATTTAACGGTAAAAAACTGTAAAAATGCTACAGTAAAAACCTGTTAAATGTTTAATGGTAAAAGACCAGGGAATAACTGTAAATTGACATTCTCAGAATTCCCTGTGTTACATTTTTTTTTATTTGATGTTTCTTTGTTGAAATAACTCTTTCTTCTTAGTTTTTTTCTTAGCAGTTTTGTACATTAGGGTTGTATATTACATCTAATGTTGTTAAATTAATGTTTATTGCATTATATGCTGTTTAGTGTTTGTGTGAATGACACTGTGCACCTTCTATATATGTTAGTATTTAAAAGCTGTTTGTGATGGGCTTTGGTTCATCATGTGACTTTCTCATCACCACCTGCTTTTGGTGGTTATCAGTGTATTACAAAGGTACCATTAACATTATATCACTTAATGAAATCATGGTATTTACCTGTATATTTAAGTGAAAACCATAAAACGTTGCTACCGTATTATTTACGGTAAAATTCCGGCAACCACAGCTGCCGTGTTTTTACCGTAAATTTTACAGAAATTTTTTTTACAGTGTGTAGATTAACCGCTCGATTCATATGGATTGCTTTTACGTCTTTACAATGCCTTTATTTATTTTTGTTTACCTGGACTTTCAATAGAGAGACAGAAACATGTCAGGTTTCATTAAAAATAACTTAACCTGTGTTTCAAACTTTAACCAGAGAGTTATGGTTGTGAAATGAAAGTAAATGATGACAGAAACTATCCCCTTCAAGCTGCTGCCTTAGATTTATGTGATTTCACTGTAATATACTCGTTATTTTGTTGCATTTATGTCCTCTGTTCACTCAACCCTGTTGAAAAAAAAAAAAGCGTATGCTGGTTAGGTAGGTTTTGATGCTGGGATGCTGGTTTTAGCTGGTCCTTAGCTGGTTTATGCTGGTTCTTTGCTGTTTTACGCTGGTTCTTTGCTGGTTTATGCTGGCTCTTTGCTGGTCCTTAGCCGGTTTAAGCTGGTCCTGGACCAGCACATGACCAGCCAAGGACCAGCATAAACCAGCAAAGGACCAGCATAAATCAACTAAAACCAGCATCCCAGCATCAAAACCTACCTAACCAGCATATGCTGTTTTTTTTTCAACAGGGAATACTTCATAACCTGATGGTCTATAAGTTATAAGTGCTATAAGTTCAACAACATCCCAGAAGCATTTAATAGACACAAAAAGAGCATTTTGGGGGAAATAGGAGAAATGTTATGGAAAATAGAAACTTTATATTCAACTTTAAAATGAACCAACTGGCTGCACAAGTTATAGTTGAATGCTGTTTAACTTTACACTGATATTTGTTCAATTATTTTGATGAGTTGAAGTAATGAAAAAACATATGTGACCCTGGACCACAAAATCCAGTCTTATAGCATGGGTATATTTGTAGCAATAGCCAAAAATACATTTTATGGGTCAAATTTTTCTTTCTTTTTATTTTTTTTTTTTATTTTATTTTTTTTGCCAAAAATCATTAGGAAATTAAGTAAATATCATGTTCCATGAAGATATTTTGTACATTTCCTACCATATAAACTTTTTTTTAAATAGTAATATGCATTGCTAAGAATTTCATTTGGACAATATCAAAGGTGATTTTCTCAATATTTAGATTTTTTTGCACCCTCAGATTCCAGATTGTTGTATCTCGGCCAAATATTGTCCTATGCTAACAAACCATACATCAATGGAAAGCTTATTTATTTGACCCTTATGACTGGTTTTCTAGTCCGGGGTCACATATGTTGATTTATTACTCATATAATTTTTACAGTGTACCGCACTGCATTAGTATCTACATACATTCTGCAGAATATAAAGCTGTCAACATAGTAATAAAGTAAAAGCATTCAGATGGTAACCGCCCACCATTTTAATAAACTATCCTCTGTAAATGGCTAAGCTGCACCTAATTAAACAAACAAATGTCCATAAGACACCCTCAAGTCATTTTATATGACTGACAAAGAGTTTTACCATTCATTAATGGTCTCGTTCAATCACTTCTGCGGTTCTCCTTAAAATATTGATCCTCATGTCACATGTGAATGTATGTGAGTGTGTAAACCTTCCCAGCTTCTCCCGTATCCACTTATGATGGGTCTGCTGTGATTTCCCGAGGGTCAGGTAAACCGTAATCTAACATTCTTCTCGCTGATAGTTTGTACCGTTCTTGCTGCTCGTTGCTGGCCTAGTGCTCTCTAGGCCACAGATACATCAACCTAACGATAGCAATAATGAAACACAATTATGTTTTCAGCAACAACTGTACATACGGCGAGCAACCGCGCACCGAAATCCACTGCACATTCACAAATCACAAGTCTTGCTTCTCTCTGTTTTCAAAGAGACACTATCCACCTTTTTTTTTTTTTGGTAAGTCTACTGTGTTTTAGATTATGAGAGTCTTGTTTGGGGAGATTCTCAAAAAGACTGAAAGAAATCATGAAGTTATGCTACAAATAATCCTTATTCATCAGTTTGAATAAATGACATGTTCCCTCATGTTCTGTTTTCAGATGTTAGAAGAAAAGCATAATGCTTGGTATTTTAATGTGACATTAATAACAAGAATATCTGCGTCTAAATAGCTCTGCATCTTTTCCTCCTGATTATTTCTTTTTTTCTTTGTATCCTGTTATAACAATATGAAAAAGACAACATTTGCTGCACATTTGTGGTTTAATGTGCGATATATTCCATGAATAATTCACAGAATGCACTAAGAATCTCTGTTTTTCTCCCAAATCCTCACATCTCTTTCCAGGTTTGTTTTCACACAGATGTTTTTAAAATGTCATTTTCTTTCACTTCTAGTCCATATTAGCTGTGTTTACTAAAGCAGGTAAATACAATACTTGTTATCTATCAAAATGATGGAAATCAGTGAAATATTATCACTCAGTGTTCCAGCTAATGAACATTTTTGATTAAGGCAACATATGTTACATAATACAGACATTTTATACTACAGTGATATTAAATACATCTGTAATATTGCTGCAGAGTTTTTTTAGTTTATTCGTGGTCTTTTGGTAGTCAGTTGTTCATGCTTTTGCACTTTTAAAATTTCTTTGTAATGCTTTTAAATTTCCTTGTAATATTGAATGGCTGAAGTGTAGAATAACATCACTTCAAAATGAAAAATGGTTATTATTGCATTCATACAGCAAACCTTTCACTGTTTGTTTATAGTTTAACAGAAGATGATGAAAAACATCATGAGGCATAGGAAAACAGTGGATTTAAGATTTAGGAAGAGTCTGGGACTCCAAACGACGTTCATCATCGTATGGACACCGCGTGCGCAAAGCGTAACGCATCTGTTACGCACCGCTGTAAGTTTTCTGCCCTTGGGTGTCAGCTTGTCAGGAACGAGGACTTGTGAGCTCCACAACGTGACGCTGACTACATTCTCCAGAGACGTCCAGTCGACACGAGGGTGTTTCAGATCCTTCAGCGCTCTGTCACTAATATTGATCAGCCGGCCTCATATCCAACACACAGTAATGAATTAGGTGGCAAATGAAGCAGTTTGTTTTCCACAGTGTCCTTCATGAGAACCTGCAATTAAACACAGTCCCACAATTTCACCAGCCAGCAGTTTTTCCACTTTGAAATAAATCAGATTTGGTAGAAATGCAAATTTCATTGGCATTAGATTTTTATTCTCTACCTCTAAATGCTTCATTCCTCTGTCCATTACTTAATACTTCGCAAAGATTTATTCTAATTGTCCTCTTTCCATAATTCACCTGATGTGAGCGCAACAACATCTCCAGATGCATTCAATAGACACAAAAGGAGCCCTTTGAGGGGAATAATTACAGAAAATGAGTCAGATATGGTAGCTAGAACACTCCTACCGAAAATGTATGGTTTCATTGTAATCTCTTGTTTTTCTTGAAATTATGACATTTATTCACAACCACTTCAACCCCCTGTCCTCTGAGCATTATTCAGTACTTTTTTTTACTTCATATAGATTCATCCTGATGCCCCTCTTTTTATGGTTCACCTGATATCAACTACATCTCCAGAAGCATTCAAAAGACACAAAAGGAGTTTTTCTGAGGGGAATAAGAGAGTGTTTATGAAAAAAATCCACACTTTTACATTTCCATTTTTAAATGAGTCACATATGGTAGAAATAGTAGCTATTTATTTTCTGTGCAATGCACTTTTTTTGTTAATTTTACAGTTAAAAGTTAGCTATGTCTGTTAACTGTAAACATCCAATGAAAATGTTACAAGCATTATGAAATTGCTTTTTCATGACTGTATGTTGTACAGTTCATAACTGTACAGTCAAAAGTGTTTTCTTTATTTTTTTTTCTGTATTTATTTAGAAGCTGTAAATAAAGATTATTGTACTATATTTTACAAGAAAATACTGTTTCAGTTTTAGTTTTTCTACTTCAGTTGTTTTAATCACAGAGTAACTATTTACCATTTAATTGCAAAACTGCATTACTTTTTTATTCTCAAAAAAAACTTAAACCACTATGCATAACATTCACCTGCTATGAGCTCAAGAACATCACACAGACTCTGGTGAGTTTATAGTTTGTGTGTGTGTGTAATAATTATTTTGATGTAACTGAAAGTAATTGTTTTTGTATTTTCTGTCACAACCATAATATATGAACTTTGTCATGCAGAGTTGCTTGGGATTTTGTGAAAAATCAGTCTTCTTTTGTTTAGGTACTACTAGCTTGCAGCACCAGCAAAATAAAATGGCTACTGCATTTAATATGTGTCATGTGTAAAATACGATTATTTTGTCATCCCTGTCAGACTGTGGTGACATTTCAATAGATGGAGATGAAATCAGTCTGAAACCATCCTGAAATCTCAACTCATTCATTCATCAATGTGAACGGATGTGATTTGTCAATAATTTGACATCACAGTACACACTGCTTTTGTGTCTGACAGCGCTGACCCATATTGAGAGATTACAAGGGGGGAAAATACTTCAAATATGAGATTAATTCTAAATCATTTCTTTTTTTTTTTTTTCACTTCTGTAGCCTATTTTGTCTTTCCATCACCTTCACTGTGTACATAAGGAAACAATGGAGTGCCTTCCCAGGTAATGGAATGTTTTTGCAACATTTATTCATTTTTTTGTTAAATGTTAAGACAAAATGCTACTAAAGAAATATACTCTTATAGCTTTATTAATACTTAATATATGTTCTCATAACATTGAGAAAATATTCTGAGATCAACATCCTCAAAACATCCTTATGATGCTACTTGTACTTGAAGGTTCTCAAAATGTTAAGTGAAAACTTATGGTGTGCGGGATGTATTTTGTATCACTTGTGCAAATAAAAATACATTGCATAATGCTCTCCTCCATTTTCTGAAATAACCTGACGTGTCAAACCAGACGTATCAATAATGTCTTCGCTGACTCGCTTGTGCGACAACATCTCATTGCGTGGAAGATATGATTGAGGCATATATGTGTATGTGTATATGTGTTTGTGGCAATCACATTGCTCAATTTGTGTCTATTCGCATTTTGCATTGACTTTGTATGTAATCTGCTTGTACGAATAATTAAATTAGCTTTTGGCGTGCACACACCATTAGAATTTTAAAAATAAAAGTTCAAACAAAAAACATATTTTGGCTGTAAGTAAAGTTAGTAAACTGTTGTAAGGAACGTTTTTGTAACCTTCAAATAAGGTTCAAATAATGACAATAAAATGGACATTGTTGGCGAATATTTTTATCACGTTACTTGCTCTAGTTTACTTGCGGGATGTTTTTCGCTTCACTCACGCAAATAAAAGTATAAAAACAATAAAAACATATTCTGATAAAACCAGATGTATCAAACTGGACATGTCAATAAATTCTTTGCTGATTGGATTGTGCAACAATGCATTATGCAAATTTTCCGCTTGAAATTTTTCAGCTTTTCAGCTCAGAAAGACATGTTTGAGGCATATATCGTGCGTTCGTGGCAATCACGCCGCCAAATTCATATCATCCGCGTCTATTCACGCCTTTGCATTGACTTTGTATGTAATCTACTTGCTCAAATAGTTAAATTCACTTTTGGTGAGCACACACCTTTAGAATATTAAAAATGAATGTTCAAATAACATTATATTTTGGTTGAAAGTAAATCTAGTAGAACGTTGTAAGGAACTTTTTTGTAATCTTCAAATAATGTTCAATACCGAGTTTCGTTCCGATCGGCCTCCATTAACCTTGTCTAATAGGTGCTCAAATTTCACCACCAATGGCATCCATGGTTTTTTTTAAGATACTCATTATAGACACTTGTGGCACTTTGGACCAAGACCATGCTCAGCGATTTTCATGTTGATAGAACAAATGGTTGCGTAGGTAGAGCAATTTTTATGTTTTTTCCCTCTTATAGACCACTTAGTGTCTAAGCGCAGCGATTTTTGTCCTGTGACCTCAGATTGAGCTCTTACAAAAGTGTTCTGACTTCGGCAAAGACATCTCATTCCATTCAGGAGTTATAGGCATTTTACTAAAAGCGGCCCCGCCCCTTTCGAATGTTTTGGCGTCCCTTTGCAACGGTGAGCCACAACTTTTTCTTGAGAATTGTTGCCATTCATTCTCCAGAGAATCTTTCTGCACTGGTTTGGTTCTGATCGGGCGAAAAACCAAGGATTAGTTCGCAAAAGTAGTTTTTTTTTAAAAAAAAAACAAAATACCCGAAAATTTCAAGATCGAATCTGAGACATACGTTTTGTCCGGCGTGAGCCAAGGATTCCAACAACATAAGATGCTTGAGCCTGTGACTGATGGATTAGGAGTTATTAGCAATTTCGAACTTTTGATCGCTGTAGCGCCCCCATCAGGCCGATTGGGGCAAGCCTTGGTCACATTGTTGGCACTGTGAGTGCTACCATCCCTCCAAGTTTCAAGTCTCTACGACTTACAGTTTGGTATGCACGATCAGTTTTACATGGATATTGCTGATCCTTGGCCATTATAACAATTACAATAGGATTTCAGCACTGTATACTTGAACCCCTAATAAAAACCAGATGTGTCAAACTGGAGGTGTCAATATGCTCTTTGATGATTGTCTTGCGTGACGACACATCATTGGAATTTTCCACTCTAGTTGAAATTTTTGAACTTAAACTTTTGACCTGGCATAGCAGGTGTTAGCAGCAATCGTCACCCAATTCGCATCATTCGCATCGCTCCGCGCAAATTATTTGCAAATTATTCAATTCGCTTTTGGTGTGAACACAGCATTAGACTATTAAAACAAATGTTAAAATAGCGTTATATTTTGGGTGAAAATAGTAGAATGATTTGTAACCATTAAATGTTATAATCGTCATAAACTGGCCATTTCGACGTTTTGGAAACATTTCAAAACACTATTCCTATAACGTTTTTAAAGCCTAAACCTAAAAATTATAACCTAAATCTAAACAACGACAGAGATAGGAAACACTTGTTATATTCCACTGAGTTCAATTTCAGCACATGAGAAAGGAGATCCAGATGTTGTCAGGTTGCTTTGTGAGCACTGGATCCATGCTGATTTACATATTTGACGGGGAATATCTGACTGGGCGCTGTGACCTCGCTGCTTTCATTGTGTGTCTGACATCACATGAGAAATGAAGCGCGCAGGAGCTCAGCTCGCACAACTCTGTGAGAGGAGCGAGAGAAGCACTGCACGCCAACACATGACAAACCACCGGGGTTAAGCACCGGACGGGACTCGAGCAGCAGCGGGATCTGTGTTCATCATCATGGGGATGGACCGGCGGCGGAGAGCCTCGCTGGCGCTCACCTTGAACTTCCTCGCGTTGATCCTCGCCATATCCGCGCTGACCACCAGCTACTGGTGCGAGGGGAACCGGAAAGTTGTCAAGCCCTTCTGTACCGGACCGGTGACCGTCAAACAGACGCACTGCATTAGATATAACAGCTCGAATATCAACGACAGCCGGCTTGTTCAGTATATCTGGGAGACCGGCGAGGATAAGTTTGTTCTGAGGAAGTTCCACACCGGCATCTGGTTCTCCTGCGAGCAGAACGTCGACCTTGTCGGTAAGGATGCGGTTTTTCTTCCTGTCATCCCGGCAAACAGCAAAGAACGTTTCCATAACATTCCCATTAAGTTAGGAAAACGTTACTTCTAATTGATTTTCAAACACAGTCCAGTTTTTTAAATGTATTTATCATGTTTTTTTTGGTCATGTACGTTACAGGACCATTCCAAAACGTCATGATGTTCAAATGTTACATTTTAATCTTTTCTCAGTGTTTAAAATACCCATTTTTTATATTTACTGAACGTTTTTCTTGGTTCTTCAAGTTTATTATTTTTTATTATATATTTAAAAAGTTGAGAATGTTACATTTGAATGTTCTCTCAACATTCAATACACACATTTTTTTTTATTATTATTATTTTTTTTTTATTTTACATTTAAAGAACATTTTCTTGGCTATCCGAGCGTTGGAGGAACACTCCATTCTATAATTTCAAAACAATTCTGAAAATGTTATTTCTGAATGTTTTTTAAATGTTCAAAACGTCAGTTTTTTTTTTTTTTTTTTTTTTTTAATGTTTCTTCTTGGTTACGCAAATGTTACAGAACATTCCATTCTATCACTCTGAAAACTTTATGAGAATGTTACATTTAAATGCTCTCTCAACATTTAAAACATCCATTGTTTACATTTACAAAACATTTTTTCTTGGTTTTTCAAATGTTGGAGGAACATTCCATTCTATCATTTTGAAACCGTTATGAGAATATTACACTTGAATGTTCTTTCAATGTTTAAAATGCCCGTTTTTGCATTGTATCGTTTTGATGAATGTTATGAGCATGTTACATTGTTATTACTTAAGAATGTTATTGAACATAGTTCTGAAGTTCTGAGAACGGACAGATAACATCATTAGGATGTTCCAAGAATGTTCTTTTCAGAACGTTTCCTCTCAACATTATCAAATATTAATATAATGTTATAAGAACATTCTATAAACATTACGAATGTTTTGTCATAACATTTATATAACCTTTAAAAAATATTAGTGAAAGTCAGCGTTCCCTGTTAGTTGGGTTTGCTTCATCCATAATTCAAAATCCATCACAGTGTGAATATTCCTTATCATTACCGCTTTTGAAGTGCATAAACCTTGTTTTTGCCTTCCTAACATCACTAAATAAATGACGATGACTATCAAACAAGCCTGTTTCCTTTTTGAAAATTCATTAATATCAGGGGATGCTGTAGCCTGATTAGCAGCTCAAAAATGTCTTGTTTTCATCATTGTGATAAACTATTTGACAGATGATCTGGTTTTATTAGGCTGTTAACTAGTGCTGTACATCAGTTACTGGATGCACCTCTAAACCTACTGACCTATATCCATACACATTACTCATTCCTCTAGGACTAGAAAATAGTTATAGTTGTTTAAATAATGCCTCTTTCTTTCTTTCTTTCTTTCTCAGTTTATAGAGTTCCATTTGTTAACATTAGTTGACAATGAAAACATTTACTAATACATTATTAAAATTAAATACTAATATTATTTAATGACCCTGAGCTAACATGAACTAACAATGAGCAGTTGTAGTTTTATTAACTAACTTTAACAAAAGATGAATAAACACTATAACAAATGCATTGCTCATTGCCAGTTAATATTAGTTAATGTATTAACTAATAGGACCTTTTTGTAAAGTGTTACCTTTTCTCACTTTCATACTGTTTGGAAAAAAAAAAAAAAAAAAAAAAACAGTTTTTTATATTTCAGTTATTTATAAGGATGATAGATTTATATATATTTACAGATTTATTCTAAGTGTACTTTTTGTTAATTTTACAGTAAAAAGCTGGCAGCAGTGGCTTTCAAAAGTTCACTGTAAAAATAGCATTTATAAGCATTATAAAATGGCTTTTTGGTGATTTTATGTTGTTCAATTCATAACTGTAGACCTTATGTTACTGTAAAATGTAATGGAAACACAATGGAAGACAACCATTTTCAGCAACAGATAAGAGCATAAAAACAATCACAAACCATCATTCAGGTAACAAACATCAAACTAAAATAATGCAATAAACATAAACTACATAAAACATATATTAAACACTCCAATCTATATAACTGACAACAAAGAAAACATTAAAATTTATATGATGGCTCTTACAGGAGATTCTGCAAATTCTCTTTTTCCATAAATTAAGTCGAAAAATACTTTGTATTGTATTGCTAATACTTTTTACTAATACACATTTTACCAAAATGCTTGTTTTTATAATGCCGCAAAAAAAGAGTATGAATTAGCTTTGAGTTTACAGTTTCCTGACAGTAAAATTACATGTACTGTTTTTTTTTACTACAGTTTGATATTTTTTACCCTAACTTACATTGAATCAATTAACAGGCTTTTACATTGTCATTTTTACATTCTCTCTTAAAATTACTAACATTTTTTTACATTAAAAATCATGAAGTCAAATGAAACAATGCTTTAGTTTTGTTCTCTCAGTCATGACAGTATAAAGAACTCAGTCAGTAATTCTCACACTTTTGTGTTGAAACTCTTTTCCTCTTGCAGGCGAGAAATGCAGAAGCTTTATAAATGTGGCTCCTCCTCATGAGAGAGGTACGTCTGTCACTCTTCATTATGAACTCTGGGGAACATTCAGATTTTGCATGATGTATTAAACAGGGTGTCGCTAAGGTCCTTGACGAAAGCGCTTCTCCTGATGTCTGCTCTTTTATTTTGCACATGCTGTCTAGAGGTCCAGTCACTTTTAATCATGCTTGATTTTTTTAATCTTTCTGCCAGCCGTACACCTTCCTAATTCTCATTCATGCAGATATATGAACACGTCAGTATGATTTCATTCTCTCAGCAGGCAGCGCCAGCATCTTTAGCACAATTGTTTCTGAGTGTAATTGATAGATGCATGATCCAGACTAAAGATCCATCAGATGTAATGATAGTTAATCATAACGATGATGACACAGGGTGACTCCTCAGTGTAATTCAGCTCATTCTGCCCCGACCGTGACAGAGCTGAGGTCTAAATCAAGAGTGAGAAATAATCATCTTTAGGTTTTATATCCCTAGAGATGAAACGCATGTATCAGTATAATGATATTGTTGTAGATTATAACCGCAGAGTTTTACTGATGAGTAATCTGTGCTTATGCATTATGATGAAGTCATGCTGTGTTTATATATGGGTGATAATGTACAGACCATTCATATATGGGTCAATGACAAATACATATACAGGAAAGAAATAAAAGAAAAATTGATGATTTCTGAAGGATCATGTGATATTGAAAACTGGAGTGATGATGCTGAAAATTCAGCTTTGATCACAGCAATAAAATACAATTTACAATATATTCACATAGAAACAGATATTTTAAATTGTAATAATATTTCACAATTTTACAGTATTTCTGATCAAATAAATGCAGCCTTGGTGAGCAGAAAAGAAAAATGTTTCATTATTTTTTGTAAAATGTACTGAACTTTTGTCCCTCACAGCCTTGTTTTCATGTATACTGTCTGAAACTAAAAAACTAGACAGTATCTTCCACACTTAGGCATATGTGTGAATATTGTCATCATCCTCCCACCCAAAGAGCATGTGACAGCATGAAGACTTCCGCCGAACTCTATGAAATATGTAGATGCATCCGCATGCTTTCAAAGTTGAGATTTTCTTTTAAATCTACTGTCAAGTTTCTGGCATATAAATATTTCAGCCGCTCCCCGAAGGGAGGCCCGTCTAAATAAGCCCCAGTGGTTCAGTTTGTCGTTCTCCGTGAGTGTCTGTAGCTCTACATCATCTTAATCAGCAGCTCCATCCATTTTCTCTCCTCATCTTGATAGAACCAGACTCCACCATCCATAATTTCCTCAGGGCCTGTCAGAAACTCCCTCGATACCCATCGCTTCTCTCTCATATCCTCACAGGTGTTTTGTGGCTCTGCATTGTAGCTGAGTGTCTCTACATCTTACTGCTGGCCACCGGAGGAATCCTCATGTCCATCGAGGTCTGCCATTTTGGAAACGTCATCGATGGATTGAAACTGAATGCCTTTGCTGCCATATTCACAGTCCTGTCAGGTAACGTGTTGCAGATAGGCTGGCACTAACACCAAAGTGAAGGATTAAGAAACAATTACCCCCTTAAGGTAATTTTCAGGGGCATTTTTTGTCCTTTATAAGGGCAAATTCTGTCATCCATTATGTAAATTTTAGTTATATGAAATCCAATCACCAATTAAATGAAATCGATACTAACAAAAGCAATCTTTCCACTGGAGAAGTGGCATTTTGTGTATTTACGCACTGTTTAATGCAGCTCAAAGATGCAATGAATACATTTACACTGCAGTTACAATTGCATAAATAACGGTAAGCAATTAATGCGTTAATATAAAATATAATATATAACAAATGATGCTAAAACCACCGGCAGATGGTGACAAATCTTAATAAGTGGATCACTGATTTACTAAATCAGAAGTGATTCAGAAATGAAAAGTGTGTGACCTGTTAATTTCAGAACCAGGTACTAGCATGCTATTACTTTTTCTGCCATAAAAAGATGCTTAAAATAGTAAAAGTAGTATACTAGTGTGCAGTTTTTGAATTTAGCAACTATATGAATGGCTTATTGAATCATTGACTCAATTGATTCTTTCAAAAATTGATTCTGTCTAAAATGTACTGCACTTAAAGGGACAGTTCACCCAAAAAGGAAAATTGCCCCATGATTTACTCACCCTTAAGCCATTATATGTGTATATGACTTTCTTATTTCAGACGAATACAGTCGGAGTTTAATTAAAAAACGTCCTGGCTTCTCCAGACTTTATAATGGCAGTGAATGGGTGTTGATTTTTTGAAGACCAATAAAGTGCATCCATCTATCATAAAAAGTACTCCACATGGCTCTGAGGGTCACTCTGTGGGACGCCTAAATTTACTTCACCATATTACAAATAAATCCTAATCTAATCATGACAAACTATACGTTGGAAAGGTCTAAGACTCCTAAATAGATATTTGACCTTGTTTTTGTGTTACAAATTATGTAGGAAAAGTAATAGATTAATATGTGTCAAGAGTGCAACTTAAAAAATCTACATCACAACATGAGTTCTGACCTTTGTCGCAAAAGACTTTCTTCATTTCCTTTTCCCCTTTCACGCTTTAGATATTATAAGAAATTATATATCAGTTCAAAATTTAAAATCTCAAAATTCATCCTTTAAAAGGCATTTTAAAATCAGACATTGCATTACCATGGAAAATGTACATCAAAATCATATTACAAAATGTTTTCATTCATGAATTATAAAAATTTAAGTCTGGATAGTGCATTTTTACGTCTGTGTTCAAAAATGGGAGTGACAGTTAAAGGGTTTATAAATGCCTTCTGAAGTGAATCGATACGTTTGTGTACAAAAAATATCCATATTTAAATCTTTATAACGTCATCTGGTGGAATGCCACTCTCTCATGTACATGCAGTTAGCGGAAACTAGTTATTACGGTTTATAAATTTTTAAATATGGATATTTTCTTACACAAATGCATCGATTAACTTCAAAAGGCCTTTATTAACCCCTGGAGCCATGTGGAGCACTTTTTATGATGGATGGATGCACATTTCTGGACTTTTTGGACTCTTAACAGCCATTTACTGCCATTATAAGAGTCAGGAAATTTTTCCAACTGCATTCGTCGGAAAAAGAAGAATGTCATACACACTACACCTAGGATGGCTTGAGGGTTAGTAAATCATTGAAAAATTTTCATTTTTGGGTGAACTATCCCTTTAGTGTCAACTAGATCATAACATTTTTTTTATATTTTCTTATATACCATTGCAGAAAGTATAAAATAGCAATCAAATGAGCGTCTGGCCCAAGCCTGCGCCGGTAGGCAAATATGATATTACAAAACTGCACCATCTGACCTAAAAGCAGATGAATAACCACACTAGTTGTATATGATCAGCACGTGCTTGTTGTTGTTGTCTCTGATTTTGATGCTGATTTTTAAGTGAGCATCTTTTGTCAGGCTCTACCCTTCAAAGGTCAGCAGTCTCATTGTGATTCAGGCCTATTAGATCCACATTCAAGCCACACTGTGTTTGATTGACCAATTAAATAATCAAAAACAGGTCCAGCAAACATCCCTTTTCTATACTAGCTGTAGCAATGCTTTAAAGCCCACTAACAGCTGCCCTCATGGAGATGCATTACTGGTCGATGCCTGTCTACCTGCAGGCTGTCCTCTGCCTGTTTTTTTTGTGGCGAATGTCTTTGCATTTATGTGGTATCACAGCCCTGCCTGTTCCCCAGATACATACAGAAACATCCAGCTCAAAATCCCATATAAGCCTCACTGTATTGGTTAGCAGTACTCTTGAATGTCATCCAGGCTATTTTTGACAGTTCCACAATTTAAGAGCTTATGGCGACATATGCGTCAAAATTCAATCTGCTTAAATCCTGCTCTACTGCTCTACTGATTTATATATTTCAGTGTAGCATTGACTATGCAAGTCCACTGTATGGAGGGGGAGTTGTTCTGCACAGCCAATATACTACATTTATGTTGTTATTATTATTAAGATTATAATATCTATATAGTATTGCGTTAAAGGAGACATTCTTCTTTCTACACACTTTATAATTACTAATGAATGTTTGCACATCACATTTATTGCTATTAAAATTAGTACCTCCTGTATCAAAATGCACTTCAGTATTTAAATGAGTCTTTGACCAGCCTAAATGTGTGTCAAACACAGAGTGAGATTGCTGTGAGACCTTTTGTGTCACGTTAGAGTTTTATTATTGCATAAAGGCTGAGGGATGAACTTAGGGCCCACTGTCATCTCTTTCTTGAGCTTCATGAGAGAGCGGGATCATGAACGCTGTGCTTCATGGGAAGGGAGCTACAACCTCAATTAGCTCCTGTCTTCATTTGACACAATCAACAGAAGAGCAGTCGACTGTATTCTTAACACACGACACGTTTAGATGCAGTCAAGCATTAAGTGTATGATGTATATTGAAAAGTTTTAAGTTTAATGCGCTTAGTCACATAGATAATTATGTTTTGTGACTCTAATAACCCATTACCTTTACTTGATTTAACTTATGTTTTAGTGTTGTTGTAGATTAAAGTCTTTAGACCAGTCGAAAACACCAAAGATAGCCTTTTTGCCCAATAGCAATAAACATATTGTACAATCCTAATTAAAGGGATATGCCATGCAAAAAAGATCATTTTGTCATCATTTGCTTAGCTTTGTGTTGTCCCAGACCTGAATGATTTTTAATAATAATAATAATAATGATAATAACAATAGTCTTACTTTTAATGTAACATACTATCAGATTAAAAACATATATTATATTATATTATATTATATTATGTTATATTATATTATATTATGTATTCCTTTATATGTAAAAATTATACATTTGTCAATAATAATAATAATAATAATAATAATAATAACAATAATAATGATAATAATAGTCATACCTTTAAAGGTAGGATAAGTGATTTCTGGTAGCAATTGTTGATATTTGAAATCACTAAAACAAACATGCCCCTACCCCAAAAGGGTTTCGCCCCTATTTTGATATATTATTAGATTTAAAACGTTATATTATATTATATTATGTATTCCTTTAAGTAAAAATGCAAAATTTGTTATTTGTTAATAATAATAATAATAATAATAATAATAATAATAATAATAACAATAATAATAATAACAATAATGATAATAACAGTCTTACCTTTAATATATTATCAGATTACATTATGTTAAAATGATAATTTTGTCATAATTTGCCCATCTTTGTGTTGTTCCAGACCTGCCTGATTTTTTAAATGATAATAATAATAACAATAATAATAATAATGATAATAATAATAATAGTCTTCAAACTAATAATATCATCACCTTAATATATTTATTAATAATAATAATAATCATCATCATCATCGTCATCAGCATCATCTTACCTTTAATGCAATATGCTGTAATAACAGATTAAAAACATATATTATATTATATTATATTATATTATATTATATTATATTATATATCTTTTTATAAGTAAAGGAATATGCCATACAAAAATGATAATTTTGTCATAATTTGCTCATCTTTGTGTTGTTCCAGACCTGCATGCTTTTTATTATTAATATTAATAATCAAAGTGATAATATCATGATTATTAATAATTATTAATAATTATTAATAATTATTAATAATAATAATCTCCATTGTCATTGTCATCATCTTAATAATAATAGTAATAATAATAATAATTCTGTAATCATTTACTTTCCAAAATTATATCACTTTGTTTCAGGGGCTGTCAAGCTCCAAAAAACTGAAAAAAGAACCACAAAAGGAAAATGTCCTTCTGAACCATACTGTAAGTCTTCTAAAGCCAAATAATAGTTTAGTATGAAAAAGACTTTCAGCTAATTGGTTTCTAAGTGCCTCGTACCCAAATGTGATGTGGTTTGAATATTCAGAAGTGTGAATGAGATTTGACAGCAGAGGGTCACTGGAGAGTCTCTTGAGGATTTATTTTGTGTTTTTACAGTATTAATCCATTATACAGTCGCCCTGAAGGAATCAATCACATCCTATGTCCCATTTGTGTTGTCAGTTTGCTGAAAAATGATGCAATAAAAATAACCAATCATAATTCTGAAGGGTTATTGTAGTAAACGTGGGCCGCACTGTCCGGGGATTCTGCTGATTCATGAATTATCATGTTATGCGATTAACAAGCGCTTTTTATTGTTATTATTCACTAGCGTGTGTTTGCGAAGATGTCTGCATACAGGCGGATCGCTGCTGCGGTTGTCATGGAGACGTGAGGGTTATCGGTCAGACACGCGTGTGAGGATTTAGATGGACATGATACTAAAAGAGACACAAACAAAGTCTGAAAGCTCAAACCGTCTCGTTCAGCTTGCTTTTGTTGTTTTTCCACTCAATTCTGTGATTTAGCTTTATTGAGTGAATTCGCAGCGGCTCAGTATGCAGACTTAGTGAGCTGTAAATAATGTGTAATTTACCTCTGTCCTTGCTATTTCTGGTGAGGTGACTTTGATTGTCCGGACTGCAGGTCTGACGCTGTTGATTATGTCCAGTCTGCCATCTGGCCAGAGCATTTAGACTGCTTTCACTTCCATATAATGACTCCATTAAGCAGGAAAGCTTGACCTGTGCTGCTGCTAACACACACACACTTATTCATTCATTTATACATTCAGAAACATTTCCTAGCACGTCCTCTGATTAATATTGAAAGAAAACTACATTCAAACAAGATTACTCAGCTGTGAGCATCCAGATATATAAGATTAGAACAAATAACATGTATATAATGTAGATGAATGGCTGTAATTTTTGTCATTTAATCTTGTCGTTTCATCAGAATATCATTTGTTATATTTGGTCAGTCAAATAGTTCAGAGGTTAATTAATCAAACATCGTGTCTCTGTAAAAGAGTGATCTTTGACATTGCATTATGTTATATTTAATATGTAATATCAAAATTGTTTTGAAGTTTGTTAATGAGAAATTTGTGGACATATGTTTTTAGAGTAAAAGTTTTTTGTTTTAAAATATTGGCCATCGAAGGCGCAGAGTGCCATGTTGTTATTATTTTTTACTTATTGTAATGAATGTGTTATTCAATAATCCCCTGCTGTTATTCATTTAAACCAACAGGCTAATGAAATCATTCACTTTGCATTCATAGTGTTGCTATAATGACATATCCTTAATTACATTATGGACAATAAAATATGTAAAAAAAAAAAAAAAAAAAAAAAGCCTGTAGTCATAGAATGACTTTATCTTACAAATTAATCTCTTTGGGATTCTGCTTTGTCTGTCATTGGTTATTTGATTATTTAACTAAATAGATTTTAATTAGAATAGCTGATTTAGTGTTTTACATGAAACTTTAAAATTATATACATATATGAATAACACTTATCATTATACATTCTGTAATAATGTAATCCAGTAGTGGGGCAAGATGGCCTCTTTAAATATACTTCAATTTTCTTCTTTAATAACTAAATTAGGAAACGCTCTATTTATTTCCTATAATAACATGTATGTTTACACTTTAAAAGTAAATTTACATTATTCTTATACACTACCAGTCAAAAGTTTCTGGATTAGAATTATAGAAAATAATACTTTTATTTAGCAAGGATGCTTTAAATTGATCAAAAGTGATGATAAAGACATTTATAATTTTACAAAAGCTTTCTATTTCAGATAAATGCTCTTCTTCTGATCTTTATTCATCAAAGAAACCTGAAATATAATTACTATTTTTTTTTTTTTTTTGCTGTTGCCAACATAATAATAATAATAATAATAACAATAATAATAATAAATGTTTTTTGAGCAGCAAATCATAATATTAGAATCATTTCTGAACGATCATGTGAGTAATGATGCAAAAAATTCAGTTTTATCACAGAAGCACAGAAATAAATTACATTTTAAAAAATATTCAAATAGAAAACAGTTATTTTAAAAAGTAAAAATATTTTACATTTTTACTGTTTTTGCTGCGCTTTGAATCAAATAAAAGCAGGCTTGACCAGCTGAACAGACGTCTTTAAAAAAAAAACATTAAAAATAATACTGTCCAAAAATAGTTCAGAGGTTATATATGCTGCTTATATATATATATATATCTGAGTTTGCCCTAGACTTTAACAGGATCATAAAAATTCCATCATAATCTATTATTACCCATCATTCAATTTTAATTAAAATAAAACATTTAATTGCTTTTATTTTGTTCACATTTTCATTTTTAATCATGAACCTACAGGACGACAGCGCAGTGTTTAAAAACAACAAAATATGTTAGGGCTGGGTAAACAAAAAAATATATTGATTTCTCGATTTTAATAGATTCTCATTTTAATGAACCAAAAAATCGATTCTTAAATCAGAATCAGTCTTTTGGTCTATGTTGTTTTCAGTTGATGAATGAACAGTACATAGCCTCTTCCTTCCAAAAAAATAGCAATAGGCTAGGCTTTGTGTTATTTTTAAAATAAAACAAAGTCTCAGATTTCAAATTCTGTCCCTTCATTAGGAAATTCAAGCAATAAATACCGTTTTGGCGCTCTTAAATGTGGCGTGATAGATCTTTGTAGCTTCTGTGCACTACTCGTCTGTGCATAGTCAAAACTAGTGATGGGTCGTTCTTGAACGATTCGTTCATTTTGAACGAATCTTTAATGTGACTCGGGACGAACGAGTCGTCTCGGCGAGTGATTCGTTCAGTCGCGCATGCGCAACATCCTATTAGGTCCTGTACTGGAATTAGTTCACCTGTTTTAGAGTCGTTCGTTCACCTTATGGGGCTGTCACGTGATGAACGAACGACTCAAACCCGAAGACTCAAAAGATGAACTAATCAATTCTCTTTCCGGCTCAGGCTGCATAGGTTAACATTACGGGGGTGTCACGTGATGAACGAACGACTCAAACCCGAGGACTCGAGAAATGAACTAATCAATTCTCTTTCCGGCTCAGGCTGCATAGGTTAACATTACGGGGGTGTCACGTGATGAACGAACGACTCAAACCCGAGGACTCGAGAAATGAACTAATCAATTCTCTTTCCGGCTCAGGCTGCATAGGTTAACATTACGGGGCTGTCACGTGATGAACGAACGACTCAAACCCGAGGACTCGAGAAATGAACTAATCAATTCTCTTTCCGGCTCAGGCTGCGTTGGTTAAGCTAATTGGGCTGTCAGGTGATGAACGAACGACTCAAACCCGAGGACTCGAGAAATGAACTAATCAATTCTCTTTCCGGCTCAGGCTGCGTTGGTTAAGCTAATTGGGCTGTCAGGTGATGAACGAACGACTCAAAACCGAAATCTTGTCAGATAAGAGGTGAGGTGAGCTAATCATAGACTAAAGACACAGGTAAACAATGAATTAATATTTTCTGTTTCTTATAGCATTATAGTTTTGTTTTGTTTGTAGTGTGATCAACGTTTGTGTAAGCAGTAGATGTGTTAGGGAAGTAAAACGTGACATTTTAATTATGTTTTGCTAAAATGAACAAAATGAACGAAATGACTCGAAAAAAGATTCGTTCATTTTGCTGAACGAGACTCAAAGGACCGAGTCGGTAAAATGATCCGAACTTCCCATCACTAATATGAAAACATTGGTGACAGTTCCGTTTTTGTTCTGTATCCAGCGCTCTGCTGCCAGACTGGAGCGCACTCGCCACCAACTGGACAGGGGTGGGAATTACAGCTACAATTTTACAATAGATCACCCTCAGTGTAATCCGTCAAAATGACGGACGGCCTTCAGATTTTTCCGTCACTGATAAAACCATTCCGTCAATGACAGACAATTTTCAGTTAAGGCGACCTCTGATATACGCGACCTATACACACACACACACACACACACACACTTAGGGAACTGTGGAAACATTGTAAGCAGTGTCGAAACACCCCGTTTTTTAATGAACAGGTTTGGCTATTTCAGCAGCACAATACTAAGAGGTGCATAAAAAAGAAGCATGCTGTGAAATCCGCTTAGACAAACATTTCTAGTACACTCGGGCGTTCATTTTCATGACAATACCCCTATTTATATCTCGTCAATGCCTCAAGATATATTCTCTGAAACCAAGCTTTGCACAATATTGCTGTTCACACAAATCTTTTTTTGTATAATTGTTTAATACTTTTATTTGTTAGGATTTTTTTATGGTTTGTATGCATTTCTTTCTATTATTTTTAACATTTTCTAAAATTATAACCATAATTTTGAAATGAATTGTTTACAGAGACACTTTTGGTTATGTAGTGTAGTTAATATGAGCTCGTACAAACATGCAAAGAAAATTAGATCAGTGTTAAATATAGTTCAGCATGTGGAACTGCAGGGTTCTGCAGGATTGACTGTTTGAATGTGTAGTGTCATATGAGTGTATGTGATGCTGCTAATGTTTTATGATGACAGTGTGTTCATCTGTGCCGTGGTTCAGCACTGCCTCCTGCTGGTGACAGAGAGATCAGTCTGTAGCAGCATTTGAAGAGTTCAGATGCAAAATGAGTTCAGATGCAAAACCCCCTAAACACATATTATATGTCCTTTAAATACTTTTACTTCAAACTCGCTAAAATTCCAGCCTCAGCCCAATCAGAAGTACCAGTACTTACATATAAACCATTGCAGCCTGATAAAAATGCATTTTTTAAAGAAAGACTTTAGCTGGATTTAGAGGCTTTTGCATCTGAACTCTTCATTTGTCTCTGGTATGGTTCACAGGTCTTCTCGGTATGGTAGCACACATGATGTTCACTACAGCGTTCCAGTTGACCGTCAGTCTGGGCCCGGAGGACTGGAAGCCACAGAACTGGGACTACAGCTGGTCTTACATGTACGTTCACACGTCATGTGCTTTGTTGTCTAAAATTAATAAGCATTAGAATGAAGCCCAGGGATACAAGTTTTGGGGTTTTCAAGCTCTAAAAACAATGCACTATGTATATAACAGTTTTTTATATATATGCAACTGTTCTTGATTTGAAACCCTCTTTGACTTTCTTCCTTCAGCTTGGCTTGGAGCTCCTTCACCGCCTGTATGGCCTCCTCCGTCACCACCATCAACAGATACACTAAGACTATTCTGGAGTTCAAACACAAGCGAAGGAACATTGAGAAGAACCTGAAGATCAAGCAGAAGCTGCTGGACCTGGACTCTCCAGACCAGGTTTGGGACATGTACATCAGCTCCGTCCCCAGCACGGCCGAGGAGTTTCTGGACCTGTCCAGTTCTGGACGCAAGCTCTCCGCCAATTCAGTCTTCCTGGACCTCAATGACCTGCCGTCTCCACAAGGAGAGGAGTACTGCTGAAGCCCGTCATCATCTACATAACGCTCTTCTAGTGTCAACAACAGACTCTGACAGCCGGAAAACGGTGGAAGCTTTGATTGGAGGTGATGCGTTAAGATTTCATAACTGTTGCGTAATGTATGGTTTGATGTTGTGCTGTTGTCTGAAGGTGATGCTGTGAGTTTTAGTTCGTTATTAATGTGCTGCTGACATTGTATGCGTAAAACGTATTCTGGAACCAGAACTGCGACGAGTGAACGATTGTTCTCAATCCTAGAGAATAAAATGTGACACAAGGCATTTTTTAAAATCTAACTATTGAAATTGCATTAGAAATATTCCCATTTTTTGATTCAATAGAAAATGTCTTGACGTCAGTGAAAACTGCCTGCTGCTTTAGATCTTCCTTCTGCTGTATTATGAAGTCATTACCAAATCGATCCTGAGGATCTTTTTTCAAAATCAGTTTTAATGAGACACAAATTACATTGCTGAGTGCCTTTGTTTGTGCTATTGATCTTGGTTCTTTAACCGTAGCATGCAAAAGTCCTGGAACAGTTTATTTTATAGCCTATTTGATCATCCATAATTGTCTCAATACATATCAAATTATGTAAGGATTGCTGTTTCATTTAGCTCTATTTTATTAACCTCATCAGCTCTAAAATATAAATTAAAAATCAATCATTTTGTTGTTAATTGTTAACGATTTTGCATTCTGCAGAGTGCAAAGATCTATATGTGCATAACTGTGAAAAGCACTGAATTCTAGAGCACCTAAGCGCATGCAAATGTTTGGGATAAAAGAAGTGACTTTACTGTGGGATGTTGAGTTGTTCTGTTTAGGATGGTGGAACATGAAACATGAGGTCAAGTTACTTGAATTCTTCATCATCTCTTTAGGTTCTGTAAATCTGATCTCATTCAAATCATAAGAATAAATAACTTATCAATGTATCTATTCATTTCTAAACTGTCTAATGAGTCTTTGTACTGCCAAAATAAACTGTTTACATTTTATGTGCAATAATGAACGAAACATATAGATGAATCAAATACTTTTTTTACAGTAATGTACACTGACCAACTCCTTCTAGACTAAACGTGTTAACTGCATGTCAGCTTATGTCAGACTGTTCATGTTTAATTTGATGTTTTTGTGTTCTCTCATAAGTGATCTAACTGCTGTGTTTGTTTGGTTTGGTTGTTTTTTAATCATTGGTTTTCTTTGACTTTATGTTGATGAAATGTATATTAAGTCTTTTACAAAAGCAGCAAGACATAAAGTAATAACTATAATAAATCAATGCATTATAATAATAAAGAACCTTTATAACCTGAAATCTTGCGTTTTTCTTGTGCATTTTCTGCTAGGATACACTTGATTGTTTTGACCAGGGGGTGGCGCTATAGACAATGTTTTACCAATATAGTGGAACTGAACCAATTGACCTTATTATGCACTGCTTGAGGGGAAAATGAGAGTTTCTCTTTTGGATTTCTGCCGTTTCTCTCTCTCTTTTCGAAAAAAATTAATTAAAAGTGACACCCTCAACAATTATAAACAATAATATTGTGGTCAATAAAACAAACTGCATTTGTATTACAATTAATATGACAACGTGTATAAAACAGCAAGGAATCACTCGAAAGTAGGAAAATCGCTGTTTATATTTAGGTAGGCAAACTAACCAGCTTGCTAACTTTATCTCCAGTATTTCCACCCCTTTTTGTTGTAATTATTCTGATTATTGTCAAATATAATAGGCCTACAAAAGGTACACTCTCAGAAATAAAGGTATAAAAGCTGTCACTGGGGCAGTACCTTTACAAAAGGTACACTTTTGTACCTTTTAGGAACTACTATATACCTTTAAAGTACTTACCCTGCTAAAAAACAAAAAAAAAAAAAAAAAAAAAAAAAACAGCTAAAACCAGCCTAGGCTTGGCTGGTCTCCCAGCCTGACCAGCTAAGACCAGCCTGGAAGTGGCCAAAACCCCTCTAAAACCAGCCTGCTGACCAGCTTAGTCTGGTTTTAGCTGTTTTTTCAACAGAGAATATGGACTCTTCAGCTACAAAAGTGTACCTTTTGAAAAGGTACTTTTATTTCTCAAATTGTATCATAGTGTTTCAACTCCTTGCTGAAAAAAAATAATAAAAAAAGAAAAAAGAAAAATCTAATGGTTTCCACTACAAATACCATTACAAACATTACAAACCATCAACTTTTAATCATTAAAACCATTAAAAATGGTTTCCTGTAGTGTGTTTTGGGACATTTTCCATTAGAATTTAGTAGTTTTAACAAACCACCAATAGAAGGCGACCAATTACCAGTAGAGACCAACAGGCACCATTACAGTTTCCATTAAAACCAATACAATTCCCATTATAACCAGTAAAACCATTAAAAATTCTGTGATGGCTTCTATGTTTTTATTTTTATTTTTTTTGGTTTGTTTGTTTGTTTTTTCAGCAGGGCTGTGACCACTCTGTCTGTTTGCACTGACTGCCTACTGCTGTGGATCGGCGACCGGAAAAAATAAAACATCACGACTTTTAAAATCTTTCTTTCCTTTAATTTAATTCTTTAATTTCCTAGGATTGTTCATACATTTTTTGAGTAGAAGCTAGTTAGCTACTGCTAAAGAAGACTATAGATATTTAACTGTCTGTACATTATTTTTTGGTGAAATGGTTTAAGAAGAAGAACGACGCAGAGCATCGTTCTTTACCGTTCAAATGGACAAAAGACGGATCTGTGGTTTGTCCCATTTTTACAATCGAATTTGTCGCTTAAAAACTTGATGTGAATTGACTCCGCAAAGCTATTCAGCAGCAGAGCTCACAATGATAGTAAGTAGTGTTCAATTTACTCGTATTAACATACTGCATATTGATTTACCTTTTGATGAAACTATCATTGTTGTTTAAATGAAGTCCAAGCGCCACCTACAGGCGGTGTTGTTCTTATGAACTTTCTATTCATAAAAGAATCCTGCAACATAAAATGTATCATATAAACTCAGCTGTTTTAAACACTGATATTAATCAGAAATGTTTCCGGAGCAGCAAATCAGCATATTAGAATGATTTCTGAAGGATCATGTGACACTGAAGACTGGAGTAATGATGCTGAAAATTCAGATTTGATCACAGGAATAAATTACATTTTAACATATATTTACATAGAAAACAGCTATTTTAAATATTAAAATTATTATTAACATTATTATTGTTTATATTGTAGTAGTGATCAAATAAATGCAACCTTGGAGAGCAAAAGAGCCAAATATGAAACTTTTGAATGACAGTGTACTGTTTGTGCTTTTAGAAACAAATTTTAGCCAATAGCATCATGAGGGGATTTTGCTGACATGATACAATGAATAATTATATTTCAGAATTATGTAAAACATAAAAAAAAAAACGAATGGTAAAGAAATATATTATTTTTGCATTAACATATGAAATCTCATCACTTTTTTGGATTAAACAGAGCAAAAACAACTACACAGGAACTTAAAATCATTTATTGGCTTTCTAGTGATCTTTCTAGTGCAAATTCTTGCATGCAGAGGAAAAAATTCTAAAGGACCGGCCTCATCTGCATATTGTCTACATTTGAACCAATTACAGCAGACAATCAAAACCAATCTGAGCCATTGGATGTACAGTAGAATGTGATTGTAGACCAGCCCTTACACAGATGTGCTACAATGCCTCTTTCTCTTCAGTGTAAATACTGCAACAATGACAAATATGTCTATGCTACACAGTTTATTTCAAAGTCAGACTCTTTTTAGTATGAAGGATCGATCAAACATGATTGAAGCTTGACTAAGCAACATAAAAAAGACATCAAAATGGCAAGAGCAGAAAAGTGCTACTTAAACCAATGATTTAAGGTCATTTCTATCAGTTCCCTCGAACTGCGCCACACCGACGGTATGAAAAGACTATTGTGACCCAAAGTGCTCAGGCCTCTATTTATCTGCCAGACGCATTGATTTGAACAGCTACAGAGCCTTCGACCATCCTAGGATATCGTATTTCACTTCGATCACATTTTGGACCAACTCAGTTTAATCAACCGCAGTATGGAGCCATTACGTGTTAACACTCAGAAAAGTTCATTGCCATCCAAAGTCCATGCCTGCCATTTGGTAGAACTTGAGGTTGTGAGGCTGGTAGAATTCCCTCAGTTTCTGAATGACCTGCGGGTGGATTTTAGGATGCGTTCGGCCTTTGGTTTTGCCCAGACAGTGGGGTTTGCTACTGCCTTCTGGCTTTTTTAGGCAAGGGAAGCCCTTGGTCTTGTTGAAGTAAAAGTGTTTATCTGTGATGATCCTCTGCAGGCCGAGGAAGTCCTGTACGCGGCCCAACTCGCCCGCCGGGTCGCTTATCAGTCTCTCGCCGTGGACAAAATGGATCTGCGAGAGAGGAAAGTAGGCCAGCCATCGCTCCAGGTGTCTGGCGTACAGGCCGATGTACAACGGGCTCCAAAGAGAGTCTATCTGTCCCGTGGATCGGTTCTTGAACGTCAGGCTCTCGAAGCTGGGGATGTCAGGAGTCTTGGAGATGATCTGGGTGTAGTCTGAAATGGCGCGGGTGATGGGGTCTCGCACCACTACGATCAGCTTAATGTCACGCGACATAGCGTGGATGCGGCCCGGCGTCTCTGGGGTGACGAAGTACCTGGGTGTTTTCTCCATTACGATTTGCCCGTTGAGGGCTTTAGGCATCATGCTCCTAAAATACAAGAAGAAGAGCAGGGATATTTGATTACTTCTCCAGCAGATGTCTCAAGTAGGACAAAAGTACATTTATATTGAAAATGTGTTCTTTGAAAAGCCTGTGTCTCAAATAAATTTCACTTGTTGTAATTAGATATCGTTACTGACAAAACGAGACATTTGTTAAAAATAGAATTTTCTAATTTGTATCAAACAGGGTTATTATAATTAACTAAAAGTAGAAAAACATAAAAATAAAAGTTAACTGAAAAACGTTCATCTTATACTGTTACGTCAAATCCCAGCGTCAGCCCAATCAGAAGTAACCGTACTTAGGTAGAAACCTATACATAGGAGTCTGATAAAAATGCTTATTTTAAAGAAAAACGTTAGATGGACTTAGAGGCTTTTGCATCTGAACTCTTCATATATATATATACACCCGCACTGTAAAAAAAAAAAAACAATTTGTTAAGTCAACTCAAAATAATTTCTTACCCGGCTGCCTTAAAATTTTAAGTTTAGTCAACTCAAAAAAGTTTTGTCAACTTTAAATGTTAATTTGTACTAAGTGACAACTTAGATATTTGAGTTCATTCAATCTAAAATTTTAAGGCAGCTGGGCAACAAGCCCAGCTTTTAAGTTTAACAAACCTTTTTGTTGTTGTTGTTTGTTTGTTCAACTCAAATATCTAAGTTTTCACTTAGTACAACTTGACATATCATTTTCATTTAGTTTCACTTAATGTATGAAAATAAATAAAGCTAAAACTGAATATAAAATATAGACACTTTAAAAAAAAAATGAAATTGAAAACCAAAAAAAATACAAAAATTAAAACTAATTCAAAATATTAAAAGAATATCGAATGTCTTACTATAAGAAAACATTACTTATTCTGATATGTATTTTTTTTTTTTTACATTTTTACATTTTTTACATTTACAATTCACCATAAAATACAAATTAATTTACTTCAGAATCAAACGGTGTATAAATTGATTGCACATGGATTCTTTTTGTAAAATGAGAAAGAGAATATATTATTTGTAGTACATTGTGTTATTATGTACAATGCAAAATGCTAAATCATTTCTCGTTTAAATATTTATTATTGTAAAAAAAAAAAAAATAATAAAACATTACGTGAAGAACATAAACAAACCCTATATTATCAGAATCTTGTAAAATCAGTCAAAACAGCAGCCAAAAAGGTCAAAAAGGTTTTCTGTAAGATGTATGATTAGAAAATAGCTATTATTTCCAGGAGGAAGTTCCTCATTTAGGACATAACAGCGGCATCTGTCTATCCAGAGGAATGTAACACGTGTTATAATAGTGTTTCACATAGGTGTTGACATTTCTCGCTAAATAATTTTTAAATTAAACAAATGATAAATTCGAAATAGTCCCTTTAGAAGTTTAAATGCCAAGGTTACTATTGTTAACAAAAACTTAAATTAAAACCATAAAAAAATCAATTACTTGAAATACAATACTGAAATAAAATAATATAAAAATAAGATTTACATTTTTTATTTCAGCTAGTTGCCAAGACAACATTTCTTATTTTTGTTTAGTTTAAGTTTTGTTTAATAAGTTGAAGCACTAAAATAATTAAAACAAAAACAAAATCTTCATAAATACTATATAGTTACATATAAAAATAACTAATAAAATGACAAAATTACCAAAACTTAAATATAATATAATGTAAAAGTAAAATTTTGGTCTAGAGTTAGAAAAGTCATCAAGTAGAGTAGACTTACTTTAGAAACTTACTTTTCCTTCCCTACCACCATCAATCTTACGTTTCCACAGATCTGTTTTGCTTAAGAGCTGGATTGTGACTGCCAGCCCAGTATTGATCATCTAAATCACATCACGCCCCCAGCGGCGGCATCACAAGAGCCTCTGCGGCCCGGCGCACATGACCTAATGAGGTGACATGCCGTTCTGTCCTCAAGCTGATCAGCCCGGGCCACACGCTCCACTGTTCCTCTTATTGGCCGTAAATGAGAAGTCAGGCAGCTCCCAATGTGCATCAGTAATGCTGCTTATCGTGCAGATGTGCAGCCAGCATCAATCACGACGGGTTACCAACACAAACGGAAAAACAAATGGAATGCATGCGTGTCTTTCTTAGCGTTGGCAGATGGGACTCATTTGTTTTAAGTGGCTCACAGGCGCACCGACTTTAATGGTCCACCTGCACCCCACCTGCCTTTACAACACGACCACATCTAATGTCTATTTAAGGGACTGCAAATCCAAATCTATCAAGCTCTGAGAAGTCAAATAGAATTCTAACAACCAGAAACTGTGCGTGAAATGCCAGAACAGAGCTGCAGTCAAACACAAGACGAAATGAATAATAAAGAATGTGCTCAGATAAAGCCATTATATTATGAGGAATTAAATTCTTCTGAATGTTTTACGATAAAAATGACTGTTGAATAAAACATACAGGAGGTTTCAGAACTCAAAACCAAAAAATGTACATGTCAGTGATGCCTATTAAGTGATCAGAAACTTGGCCAGTGAGCAGAATAAGCAAATTAATTCTTAATTTTTTTTTTTAGTCTGTATTTTTTTTAGTTCTTTAAATATTTATTTAAAATTGAATATAAACAGGAATTGAAAACAGAAATTCAAAGAAAATTTACCGTAATAAGTGTCATCTTTAACTGTAATAGCAATTTTTGTCAAAACAAACTTTGAACGAAAGTTTGAAGAACATTAAAAAGTCTTGCCAGATCTGTTTGAAATGTCACCTATAGAAATATGTACTTCATTTATCTATACTTCTTTAACTAAACCGAATGGAATACCTGTTTTAGTTTTATGAATTGTAAATTTCACGTCATTGTAATTTAACTTGCTATGGGGTGTGGCTAATAAAATTACAAGGAGTGTTTCTTAAAGGGACAGTTCACCATAAATTAGAATTTGCTTGTCCTCATGCCATCCATCAATAAGGTGTTTAACTTTGAAGCATTGCTAAAATACGAGTCCATAATAACATTATAAAAGTCCATCTTCAGTTGTCCTCTAATATCAAAATCTGCCCACATATCTCTGGAGCACAAAATTTGGCTGAGATACAACTATTTGAAAATCTGGAATCTGAGGGTACAAAAAAAAAAAATCAAAATATTGAGAAAATCGCCTTTAAAGTTGTCCAAATGAAGTTCTTAGCAATGCATATTACTATTAATAAAAATTATGTTTTGATATATTTATGGTAGGAAATTTACAAAATATCTTCATGGAATATGATCTTTACTTAATATCCTACTGATTTTTTACCATAAAAGAAAAATTGATAATTTTAATACAATGTATTTTTGGCTATTGCTACAAATATACTTAAGGCTGATATTGTGGTCAAAGTTCACACATTTTCACAAGTTCACAAACAGTTCATAGAACTGTTTTGGCTTGTAAACGGTGCTTGATCTGTGCAGATTTTTCTCCTGATTCAGACCAGACGACTTTTTCACTGGAGGAAGTGTTATTACGGACTTGTGTCTTGTTTCTTACAAGCACAGCATTTGGCTTCAAGATGTTAACTGATGGACTGGAGTGGTGTGGATTACTTGTGAATTATTGTGATGTTTTTATCAGCTGTTTGGACTCTCATTCTGACGGCACCCATTCACTGCAGAGGATCCATTGGTGAGCTAATGATGTAATGCTACATTTCTCCAAATCTGATGAAGAAACAAACTCATCTACATCTTGGATGGCCTGAAGGCGAGTACTTTTTGAGCAAATTTATAATTTTCAGTTATTGTGCAAGGCAAAAAAATGAATGAACATAACCATTTGTAAAATGAAATATATCGTTATATTTAGTTTTATAACGAAAATATGATATTTTGGGACAAAGCTTTTACTAACATTATAAGTGGAGCTTGAGGGCAAAATGTAAATAATAATTACATGATATGATATGTAATTGTGGAATTCTGTGGAAAGTGGAACTTTCTACCACAGTCAAGGACACAGAATTTAAATGTATGAGGCTCAGCGGGTCAGACCCAGAATGCATTTGATCAAAGACATGACAGCAATGTTCTGTCCGTCATGCTGTTCAGATAGGTCACTGAGGACGGGCCATATGATGCCTCTTGTGTCCTCTGGCAGGAGACAGACTCACACCGCTGTGCCAGGCGTCCCTGCAATGCAAGCTCCTATCGATACAGCAACACGGCAGCCATGCCAATCCCCAGACCTCCCTGCATTATCAATGACTTCATCTGAGAAAGCACTTAGCCTAAAGACTTCCCTGTTTACCTATGCCTATTATGGGGCCAGCAAGTCTATTAGATCCCGTCATTAATTATTCACTCGCTTCAAGTGATGTGACCGCTTCGTACTTGCATGTGCCGCTGAGAGTTGTCCTCCAGCTAATGCAAGGATTTCTGATGTCCACCGACGTATTGAACATTACGGGATACAGAGGAATGTGTTCAATAACACTGAATGTGGGTAAATGGTTATTTTTTCCTTGATTAACTTATTAAAAAAAAAAAAAAAGGCTTTTAAAATAATTACGTTCTTTAAAAGAAACCTTATTAAGTAGTTGTCTTTTATTATTATTTCTTAGAAAAAAATGGAAATGATGTGTCAGGGTCAATAAGTCTCTTAAAGGAACACTCCACTTTTTTTGAAAATAGGCTTATTGTCCAACTCCCCTAGAGTTAAACAGTTGTGTTTTACCGTTTTCGAATCCATTCAGCCGATCTCGGGGTCTGGCGGTAGCACTTTTAGCAAAGCTTAGCATAGATCATTGAATCTGATTAGACCGATAGCATCTCGCTCAAAAATGACCATATATAATGACGATATTATTCCTATTTAAAACTTGATTCTTCTGTAGTTAAATCGTGTACTAAGACTGACGGAAAATTAAAAGTTGTGATTTTCTAGGCTGATATGACTAGGAACTATACTCTCATTCCGGCATAATAATCAAGGAACCTTGCTGCCGTACCATGGGTGCAGCAGGCGCAATAATATTACGCAGTGCCTGAAAGTGACCGGCCCTAAGTTTTTGTAGATGCAGAGTTGCAGCCAGCAGAGTTGACTATCATTGCGCCTTGTGCATCCATGGTACGGCAGCAAAGTTCCTTAATTATTACACTGAAATGAGAGAATAGTTCCTAGCCATATCGACCTAGAAAATCACAACGTTTCATTTCTCGTCCATCTTTGTACACGATGTAACTACAGAAGAGTCAAGTTTTTAAATAGGAAAAATATAGAAAATCTTCGGTCATTTTTGAGCGAGATGCTAACAGTCTAATCGGATTCAGTGATCTAGGGTAAGCTATGCTAAAAGTGCTACCGCCAGACCCGGCGATCGGCTGAATGGATTCGAAAACGGTAAAACTCAACTGTTTAGCTAGGGGAGTTGGAAAATGAGCCTATTTTCAAAAAAAAGTGGAGTGTTCCTTTAAAATAAAATAAGTGACCCTGGACCACAAAACCAGTTATAAGTAGCACAGGCATATTTGTAGCAATAGCCAAAAAAAAAAAAAAACATTGTATTCAAAATTACTAATTTTTCTTTTATGCAAAAAATCATTAGGATATTAAGTAAAGATCATGTTCTATGAAGAAATTTAGTAAATTTCCTACCGTAAATATATCAAAACCTATTTTATATATACAGTACTGTGCAAAAGTCTTAGGCCACTAGTATTTTCACCAACAAAAAAATGGTTTGCTGTAGTGTGTCAGTAGGAAATATCAGTTTACATTTCTAAACATTCATTTTGCCATTAATTGTAATAATCCAGTGAGATTTTTGTTTGCACAAGGAGTCTGACAACAGCCAGTGCTCCACACAGAGATCTGATCTGACCATCATCCAGTCTGTCTGGAATGACATGAAGAAACAGAACAACCTGAGACTAAATCCAGAATTAGATTTTATTTATCAATTAACATCTATTAACTAAATTAAATCGAAATTTGGTAAACCATATTTGCGTTTAAAACAGCTTTTGCCCTAGGTACATTTGCACATAAGTTTTCAGGTAGCTTTGCATGTAGGTTTCTTGAAGCAACTTGGAGATGTTGCCGCAGTTCTTCTGAATTTAGTCTGTCTCAGTTTGTTCTGTTTCTTCATGTCATTCCAGACAGACTGGATGATGGTCAGATCAGATCTCTGTGTGGAGCACTGGCTGTTGTCAGACTCCTTGTGCAAACAAAAATCTCACTGGATTATTACAATTAATGGCAAAATGAATGTTTAGAAATGTAAACTGATATTTCCTACTGACACACTACAGCAAAAGATAGAAATAACTGACTTAAAACCATTTTTTTGTTGGTGAAAATACTAGTGGCCTAAGACATTTGCACAATACTGTATGTATATATATGCATTTTATTTGCTTTAAATTCATATGTAGATTTTTCTTTGCTTTTTTTATTTGGGACAATCTAAGATAAGAACAAAGATAGCAATCCAAAGAAACATCAATTGAATTCAGATTAGTCTGTGAGATGAGGTCAGTAATTCAGTTTATATTGAATATATGTTTGCTTGGCATCAAACTTTAACAGCCTTTATATACTAGCCACATTTTTCAGAATCCAACACAAAGCCAGGCCTGATTCAGAACAGGTAAGTGTTTGTTAGTAAATTGCTCACAGAACACAAAGATCAATCTGAGCAATATGGATTGTGTGTAAGCTTTGAAGCGGCTTCATTGTTTGGCACATTGCTCTGTGTTGTCCAATCCCAGCAGCCCACAGGAGCCAGTGGATAGGTCTCCCCTAATTGAGGCTGCATTTGGCCGGGCCTCTCTGAGGTATCCTGAATAAACCAAATGGTGCCATGGGTATTGATCATGATGGGGGTATGGTAATGCGGGCCTCAGCTGCTGCGTGTGGCAGGTGGAGTTTGTAGATGGGCCACTCTATGGCCTCATCAGCAGCTTGCTGTGCACAAACAGATGTGAGGCAATTACCCTGTCTTCTGTCCAGGCATCAACCACAGCAATGGATGTGATAAGAATTTTTTTCATTCCAATGAATCTGTTTAATGGGATGATGAAGCCTTCGTTTTTCATTTTTAGAAATGCTGACTTAAAAATAAACAGCTCTCGCACACCTGGGCGCTCATGGACAGGTGCGTTATTACAATTTAAGGAATAGAAATGTCCCACACTGATGTGGCTTGAATGTCTTTATAGGTAACATTTTGGTTAGATTAAAAAAACAACAAAAAAAAAACAAATCAGCATATTTGAATGATTTATAAAGGATCATGTGACACAATACTGAAGTGATGATGCTGAAAATTTAGATTTGATCACAGGAATAAATTACATTTTAATGTAATTTTTATATTCACATAAACTTTTATTTAAAATAGTAATAGTATTTACACAATATTAGTGTTTTTACTGTATTTTTGATCAAATAAATGCAGCCTTGTTGAGCGGAAGATTTCAGAAATGGTAGTGTGTGTGTGTGTGTGTGTGTGTGTGTGTGTGTATATATATATATATATATGTATCATTTATAGTATATATCATTTTATAGTATATAATATAAAATATAATCAATAATAAAACTGATAACTGCAAAAAAAAAAAAGAATTAAAAATCTGACAAAAATATTGAAATGCAAGGCGTGTTATGAACTATGAATTATGCATATTGAAGTGCTAGAATTTGGTCAATTATTGAAAAAGAAAACTGTTTAATGAAGGCAATATTTATATAATAAATTTAAGAAAAATTCAGCTTTGAGCATGTGAATGAATTACATTTTAAAATAGTTTCACAAAAAAAAAAAACTTATTTTAAAGTGTAATAATGTTTATACAATATTAGTGTTTTTACTGTATTTTTGATCAAATAAACGCAGCCTTGTTGAGCAGAAGGTTTCAGAAATGGTAGTGTGTGTGTGCATATATACCGAAAAAATGGTGTAGGAAAAATCTTTTTATAGTGTGTAATATAAAATATAATCAATAATAAAATTGATAACTGCAAAAAAAAAAAAGTAATACAATTTTTTTAAAAAAATCTAACATAAAAATATTGAAATGTAAGACGTGTTATGAACTGTCCATTTTTTGTGCAAATACTTACATTTTTCACTGCTGACACTTTGATTATGCATATTGAAGTGCTAGAATTTGGTCAATTATTGAAAAAAAAAACCTGTTTAATGCAATACTTATATAAATAAATATGATAAATTTAAGAAGGGTCATGTGACACAAGACTGTGATGATGCTGAAAATTTAGCTTTGATCACGAGAATATATTACATTTTAAAATATATTCACATAAAAAACTGTTATTTTAAATTGTAATAATATTTACACAATATTAGTGTTTTTACTGTATAAAATTGCTCAGAAATTGCTAGTAAATTTTTACAAATGATTACAAAGAAATGGAAATTATGCACTGAATTAAACATGAAATTTAAAAGTAGAAAAATAAATTCTTTATATAATAAATTCTGTAAAGGAAAATGGGAATATGCGCTTGCAGTAAGACAATGGGGATTAGGAAGTGTGTGTGTGTGTTTGGGCCCAACCATCCGTTTCTTGCATATAGAGGCCATTAAAGAGCCAGTCAGTTGTAACTGTGCCCTGTCCACTTCCCAGAAACATCCATCATCAAGGGGCTCAGACGCCAGATCCCCATTCCCACTCCCCCGAGACACCTAATGAGAGCTGAATTACCAATGGACCATCTAGCCTTATGTTGATTCCATAAACTAGTGTTCACTTATGCCAATATAGACACCTAGCCAAAATAAACATACACAGAAATTTCACTTCAGGTCACATCAAGCATCTTTTTATGAGGTACTAAAGTATATACAATAATTGACAGTCAGATCTGGCTCTTGTAGTAGGAGTCATGTTGGTTTCCTGTGTTTTGTTGTGTTGTGTTTGTGTGAAAAGCGTGCGGAAGTTGCAAAATCTCATCATTTTCACTATTAAAGGCTCTTATATTCCTCTTATATTCCAGGACGTTAATATTACTGTTCTATTCAGCAGCGGTATTTTGATGAGTCCGTGTCCTTGTGAAATAGATGCACTACTCATATTGACAGTGCATTAATAATTAATGGCCTAAAAAAAGCTTCTCTCGGGACAAGCCTATGAACTGCTATAAAGGCATGTCTCATTTCTGCATTACAAAACCAGGAATGCTCACAACCTAATTACGTTTTTGAATAAACATATGCACGTAAAAAAAAAAAAAAAAAAACCCTTCTCGCCAAAATCAAGGTTTGGTGTTGACTCCAAGCCAGGGTATGAATTTAAATGGCTATTTTAATGACCACTCTATGAATTGCAAATTAATTCCCATAATGTGATGACATCAGATGCAACACCAGCAAACCAAATTATAGCACGTGACGCAGCACTATCACGGTGAAAGCGCATTCCAGAAGGACTGAAGAGAAACACACTGCTTATTTTACCGCATGGTTCCAGGAAATCGGTCTTGAGATTTTCGGTTCGGCTCGACTGTCCCTCCAGTACATTTGAATCAATATATTGATGCTTTTCAGACTTCAGAAACTGCAAAAGTGTGTTTCAAAGCTCTCACATGATGACTAATGTTTAGATCTCAAATCTCGTGTTTGCACTTATATCAGTTCCAGACCTCGAAGAGGATCCTTCTCGTGCACTATTGAGAGTGACTTACAGCAAATAGATTTCTTTAAAGGAAAGTGACAGTATTGGCGTTTGAAACTTGAACTCGGAGCCTCAGCAGAATAAGACCTCTTGCTAATTGTAACTGAATCTAACCGATTTAATTCTAGCGTGAAGGTCAAGCATTGGCGCCAATCAATCGTAGAAACACTATAAGGACAAAACTCCATCTATCACCTTAGCCGCGTCCCAGACCTTATCCACGCTTTTCTGCCATTTATTCTCTTTGGAAAAGAACTGAATTGAGATTGCAAAACCAGCATCCCACCCCCACCTACACCTACAGATTTAATCTGCGCTTGATAACAAGATTAATGATCGGTCCATTCCATTAGACCCGAATAAGTCAGTGTGGACAGATTCCAGGATCTGCGTTTGGCTGCTTATCTGTGAGTCTTCTGACCATATGAAGTCCCTGGCGCAGATCATTATGTTTGGTGGAAAATGTGACTCGGGTTAAAGATCAATTGACAGATCTCACAATAATGTCAAGTGGCCCATCATGCTGTGAGGTCCATCTGGTCCCGGCAAGATGACAATCTGCCCGCTCTCGGCTCGTTCCTCTGAGCGGAACATCGGGGATTTATGTGCCAAACACAAAGGAATATCAAAGCAATATGCTTACAGGCAAACGCCTCAAACTTAGAAGTGTTTCAGAAGCATTTCCAGACCATTTAATGTGGTCACGGACACTAAGCGAGCCGATTGTGAATTGACAAAACAATCAATCAGTTGCTTAAAAGGTAAGTAATTGAGTTTTGTCAACTCTCTGAACAGTTCGAAGGCAGCGTGACAAACCATAAAATGGAGAGTGAGACTTTATTGAAGATACGGACAGAATCTCCAATGGGCTTGTTGATCAACCTGCCACTCTGTTTTCTAGACAAGCCAATAAATAACTAATTGGCTTGATGCTTAAGAATACAAGGCCATATCCCCAACATCTGCAGACTAAATTCCCTATCCGCCAAATTTGCCAGACACTTTTAGATATTTCAAGATACCAAGACATATTTCAAATCAAGCAATTTACACACAAGTGTTCTCAATATAAAGGAACATCTGGCAACAGCTCCAGAGATGATTAACACTGCCAACTTATATCCAGCCCCACTTCAGTGGATTGCAATAGCCAGATGGCATTATTTTTCTCACTCAAACCTTTATGAATGTAATATGAGCCTAGTGTAATATTGATACCACGCCTCGCCAAATAATACGCTTATGTTCATCAAAAACAGCATTGCATTGAGGTCACACAGTGGTGAAATTCGCACTTTAGGACAGTCAGTAAAGTAAGTGTATTATATATTTATATAAAGGAATGTACTACAACACAAGGTATTCTAAAGAAATGCTGCATGCAAAGTTGCATAATTTTTAGGAAAGCGTAAATTCACTGTAATCAAATTTGTGACTTTGTTTTGTAATTTTGCATAACAGTTGCTGCTTTGTTTTGCTGTAGCAATTTTAATGTTATGATGCCCAGTGTCCAAGGAACCAGTTTGCAATGCAAAGCATGGATAATGCATTTCCATTATTCTTTGACTATGCAGTGGCTTATTTGGTTCTTGGAGCCATTGTTGCGTTTGTTCTTACTTTGACTCGGTTAGTTGTATTTTTGTTGATTGATTGAAGATTATTTTGAAGATTATTTCACTATTCAATCATCTCACCCATTTCTCATTTCATTCTGTTGTACACAAAAGAAACTATTTTAGAAAAGTGACTTTTGTCCTTAAAAGGAAAGTCAGTGGTGTTTGAAACCCAAGATTGTTCAAAATATATCTTCTTCTGTCTTCTGTACTGACATTAAGATGAGTAGTTTCTAAAAAATCTAAATTTTGGGTAGTGTTGCCAAGTCCGCGATTTTCCGGCAGAATTGGGCTTCTTTAGCACGGGTTGTTTTTCATGTCCGTAGGTTTAAGCGACCGCAATAATGTGATATTTATCCCCAGGAATGTCAATTTTACCAGGGAAACCCTGCCAAAAAATACTTATTTTACTCCCTGGAAAGCGATTTTTACCTGAGGACCCCCACCGAAACGCAACTGGGCTAGTTTTGAGTTAGCAATTGGGCAGGTTTTGTTATGAAAACCTGGCAACCCTTATTTTGGGTGCACTGGCCCTTTAAGAGTCAACCACTGTCTGCGCCAGTACCCTTGGTTAGTGCGCCGACATGCAGCATAACTGCGTTCCAGGCGACCCGAGTTCGAATCCCGTCTCGTAGTCATTTGCCGATCTGCTCCCCTCACTCCACCCAGTGCTTTCCTGTCTACTTTATACCATCCTGTCCGAATGAAGGCATAATAAAGCCTGTTTATAAATATAAAAAAACGAGTCAATCATTAAACTTTGCTTCCTTTCTTCATGTAACACAATGCAATGTGTTAAGACAATGACACAAGGTAATTAAAAGTGGAAAGATCTCCCCCAACGCAGTATTGGTTGTATAAAATTATTTAGTATGCTCTAATTTCACAGAATCCAGTATTTAGTTTTACTTTGAAGTGCTTTAAAGTTCTATGTATTATGTTGCAGTTCAAATCATTAACGGGCTTATATTAACCAAGCGCTTTCGTCGCCGAGTCATTATTACCTGTACCAGCCGAGTCCGCGCAGGTAGTGCCTGTCAAAGAAGTGCGGTTCGGAGCCGAGTGCGCGGATGTCCGGATGAAGCCTCAGGAACTCCAGGAGCGCACGCGTGCCTCCCTTCTTCACTCCGATGATGAGCGCGTCCGGCAGGCGCCGGGTCGCGGTCCAGTCCTTCCCTGAGCTGTTTCCATCCACACCATCATCTGCCACATAGTCAGGCGCCGTTAATATCTCTCTCAGCACGGTCTTATTATACCATTCCAGTGAAAGTCTCGGCGGTGAGCTCTGCGAAGTGTCCACCAAGTCCGACTCGCAACATCCCAGCAGAAAGTATAGTATCGAGACGCATATGATGCTGAAGGAAAACATGATGACTAGTTTTTGCAAGAGTCTCCGGAGGTCCAGGGGTGCGTTGGTAAAAGTTGCCATCCCTTTGAGGACGCTTTGTAGACGGCCATTCTCTTCAGGACTTTATTCGCTTCACTTTGACCAGCTGGAAGCCAAACGGGCGAATGACAGCCCGCGCGTCCCGCAGCGGAGCCAAAGACATCGCGCGTCTCATTCCGAGCGCTTCACGGAGTGGCATTCCTTAACAAAATCCGCTTTGTAGAGTGTAATTGTGCCACTGGGAGATAGAGGGGACTCGTACTTCCATACTTTACGCGGACAGCAGAACAGAGGTTGTAATATCCGTGCAGGAGTGCGAGGATGTGACTGTCCCGGGAGGATTGCTGTCCTGAAGCCGCTCTCATTCATTCATGAAAGTGCGCCCGGCGCTTCAGATGAGTTTGATTGGAGGGTGACGGCGGAAGGCGGGTTTAATGCTGCTCTACTGATACATCAGATGAGCACGGGGTGAAATATGGCATGCATTATTTTTCCATTATTTGGTCACAGCCATGTACATTAATATTGGCTTTCCTCACAATAATAATAGGATTGTTTACCCCAGAAAAGGGGAAAAGTGGAAATAGAGAAGAACAGAAAAAAAAGCATAACATGTAAAAGTATCCTAAAATATAGTCCACATCTTTTGCAGTTCCCAAATCACATTCAGTTCTGTGCATAGGCTTACAAATATTAAAACTGGGCAGAACTTATCCCACTTTTTACTCCAGTGAACATTTTATTTCTGAAACTGTACAGGACTATATGTGACCCTGGACCACAAAACCAGTCATAAGGGTCCATTTTTTTTTAAATTGTGATTTATACATCATCTGAAAGCTGAATAAATAAGCTTTTCATTGATATGGTTTGTTAGAATAGGACAAAATTTGGCTAAGATACAACTACACTCTTAAAAATAAAGGTTTTGAAAGAGTGTTTTCGCATTTTTGGTTCCCCAAAGAACCTTTCCATGAACAGTTCTTAAAATTACCCATTTGAAGAACAGTTTAAAAATAAAGAACCTTTTAACCTATCTTTTAGAACCTTTTTTTAAAAATCTGGAATCTGAGGGTGCAAAAAAAATAAAAATAATGAGAAAATCGAAAATCGGTAGGAAATTTACAAAATATCTTTATGGAACATGATCTTAATATCCTAATGATTTTTTGCATAAAAGAAAAATCGATCATATTGACCCATACAATGTATTTTTGGCTATTGCTACAAATAAAATCATGCTACTTATGACTGGTTTTGTGGTCAAGGGTCACACATATCTTTTGTTCTGTATATACCCTAGTCTTGGATTTAAAAAAAAAAAAAAAAAAGGGGGTATTGACAATTTTCAAACTATTGAACATTAATTAGTTTCTGTTATTGTTCAGGACAACAGTCTGTTATAGTCATTATATGGGGTAATTTCTCACAGTGAAACCTGATTACAGGCTTTAAATAGCAAAACAAGGTAACAAACAAAAATATGGAATACTCCAATTGTTTATATAAATTTTATAATTAATAAACTGTATTCGTTTATAAAAATTCAAACACATTGTTTTAGTTCAAATGTGACACCTTGCCCCAAACTGACAAAAGTCCTGTGTACATGTTTTGATATGCAGAAATGCAAATGAAATATGAAAGCTATGGCAAATAAAAAAAATTACCAGTTCCTTAGAGAAAACTGATATTTAACATTATTGTCTTCTTTTGCATACATAAATGCACAAAGACAGTGCTTTATTGTTTGATTTGTATTTGCCAATTTTATTATTTTCACAATTATGGTAAATTAGTACTTATAGATGTACTATCTTATTCCAGTTTTCTCAGTATTTTCAAGTTCTGACCTAAAGCACAAGAACAGCTAAAATGATGGGGACGAAAACAGAAATACTAACTATAGAAATTTTAAGTAACAACAAAACTTTTTTTTGTACTACATATAGATCATAAACCCTTGAAATCGGTTGAATAATTTAAAGGAATAGTTCACCCAAAAATGAAAACTCATTTTCATGACACAAATTACGATTTTTTTGATGAAATGTGAGAGCTTTCTAACCCTGCATAGATAGAAATGCAACTACCACGTTCAAGGCTCAGAAAAGTAGTGGCATCCTTAAAACAGACCATCAGTGGTTCAACTGTAATGTTATAAAGCTATGAGAATACTTTTTTGTGTGTAAAGAAAACAAAAATAACAACTTTATTCATCAATTTCGTCTTTTCTGTGTCAGTCTTTGACACACGTTCACGAGAGTACCACAATGTATGTCAAAGCGCAGCACATCAATTTCTATGTCAGAAAGCTGTTATTTTTGTTTTCATTGTGCAAAGAAACTATTCTTTGTTTTCTATTAAGGTTGAACCACGGATGTCACATGGACTTTTTTAACAATATCCTTACCAACTTTCTGGGCCTTTCTTGAATGTGGTAGTTGCGTTGCTGTCTATGGAGAGTCAGAAAGCTCTCGGATTTCGTCAAAAATATCTTAATTTGCATTCCAAAGATGAATGAAGGTCTTACGGGTTCTTACGGGATTTTTAATTTTTAGGAGGAACTATCGCTTTAAACGTTATTAAGTATGCTTTAAAAAAAAATAATTGCAGCAGTTCAATGTATTGCAACATTTTTTTTGTGAATAACAACTTAAATGTAGTTATCATATGGCTTCAAAAGATAGTATTTGCATTAGATTTGGATTTGCATACAAGCATATAGGCTATCAAACATGACTCCTCAGACCTGCAACTAAGAAAAGGCTTCATTCTGTGACCCTCGACCAGATCCTAGCGATCTAACCATCTTTTGTAACTGTTTCAAGATGTCAGGCGGGTGTTCTTGATCTCATAATTGGTTTGGCATGTAGTCCAATGATCAGATCAGCCCAGTAAAGCTGGTGATCACATTACTCCACACAGGCACATGAGGACAGTGTTTACGCTCTCCCTTAGAAAGCATCTGCAGAAACATTATTATATACGGCTGTTATTTTTAGGATGCTATCATTAATGTACAGGGAACAGACGACAGACAAAGTGCTGGAGAGGGCAGATATAACTGTGATTTTATTACCTGCAAAAGCAGATTTCAGTAATGCTATATCAAATAAACACTGAAAGCGTTCCATAGCTTTACAGTTCTGATATTTATTGCATTACACTTAATGATCCTTTTGCATCATGACAGCATCAGGGTAAATGCATTACATGGCCATTTTGTGGTGATTTGTCTGGTTTATGTTGTGATTTATTTCTCCCATCTTCCAAGTGCAGATGTGACCGGGGTCAAAAGGTTAAACGTGCCCTCTCGTTAAAAGAGCCATATTAGAAGAGCCATACTTAGACATTCTCCAAAATTTGTTTGTATTTTTCTTCAAATCTATACTAATATAATAATACATAATGATGATGTATGACTTAGTATAAATATAATGCAATACAACCCAAATATAATAATCACATTCCTTTTACATGGCTTTCCACCACTTTTGTCTGTATAATCATGATATCTAAGCAATAATATTTTTGGATAATTAAAAAAAAAAAAAGTGCATTTTCTATATGCATGTTTTTTTTGTTGTTTTTTTTTAAACAGCCTATTTAAAATGAATTAAATGCGATATTTAATTTAAAAAAAGAAAAAAATATATTAAATGATTACAAAATTATCCAAAAAGTAATCCTCTGATTGCTCTGGAAAAAAAAAAAAAAAAAAAAAAAAAGTAGCACTCTTTAAATCATGGCTTAACACCTGAATGCCCTTGTAGTATATCTGGCTGGATTTACCTGTTTGTTTTATCAATTTAAGTTGTTTTCAAGGATCAGAGAACAAGGTCGCTTTAGTCAGTCCAAGCAATTGCACGTCTTCAGTGTGCAGTCCAAGAACGGATTGCTGGATGATGAAGTAGCCATCTATAAAAATGTGACCCCTGGGTCAGGGCCAGTGAGCAGCAAGACTGATTTATTTCCTTCAGGCTAGAAAACACTGTTTTCATGAAAGTATAACGAGCAGCAGAGCTTTATTAAGCGTGCTGAGCCATACCTGGCTCGCCGTTCTTGAAATGTTCAAATAAGAAATAATTGCTTTGCTCGCTGGCTGGCTTTCATTTTCTGCTGTGCGTAGGCAACGCACGGCCAACAAAAATCTGTATCCCGCGTTGTTTTCAGAGAGATATATGCTGTTGTTTGCGTCGAGAGGCAGTAAGATAAAGTTGAAGACAAAACCTTTCAATCTTTTGAAGGATGGAGCGGCCTGCCATAATTGCACAGAGGGCAGACTGAAATGCCATTAGAATAGCGCCTTTGTACATTCAGATGCTCGGCTGGCAATTGACAGTCTATTATTCATCACGGATTAATGTTGTATGTGACAAGGATGGGGAAAACGAAGCACGGCGATCTACATTTTGATGATGTCACGATGAGCTTAGTGTAATGCAATGAAAATATAATGGCTGGCTTTGCATCTCAAAAACATCACGGCTTCATTTGTTGCTCGAGATAAACAGGCTTTTTCCACTTTCAAACTTTCTTCTCAAAGTCATTCGAGGGAAATCACTGCAGCTAAAGTAAAGACAAGCGCTCCATGAATAAACCAATGAATTGGCATCTCTAACTGGGCAACATGCAATATGGAAAAGCAGCTAAAAACAAACCGACAGCCTGGCGATGCGTGTGCTTAATGATGAGCGCCGGCTTGTGCTCGAACATTAATATTTCAGACGTGAAGGCTCTCATGTCATACATTACTGAAAACATCCTCGCCTAGCTTTGTTATCCCCCGTAGTGCTTTTGCATTGCCGCAAGAAAGACCTTAAAGCGATAATTCACCCAAAAATGAAAATTATGTAATTTACAAACTTTCAAGTCATTCTGGACTGGTATTTATTTATCTTCTTCGGTGGAAAACAAAAGGTGTATTAGAGAAAAATATTCTGGACGTCCTTTTAATATCTAGTCACATTCACAGGTATTTCTACAGCGCTTTATACAGTACAGATTGTTTCAAAGTGGCTTCACATTATTAACAGGAAAATAACGCTATTAACCCTTGCGCGACCGTTTGGACGTTTTTGTCCTTTTCAGGGTTTTTTTTTTTTATCATGTTGCCTGTGTTGTTGCCAGGTGCATAATTTTTTGCACAGGTGTGTATTTTTATTGGAATTTTAATATTTCACCCCTATTTCCTTTAATAAATATATTTTGGACTAGGTACAAAAATAGTTCCTCTCAGGACCTTAAGGACAAAAATGTTCCCATTGAAACTCATTAAAACTGCTATTTTTAATCACATTGCCATTTAACTATAAAATGATGTGATTTTTGTTAATAGACTTTCATTCTGTTGGCAAGGCTTCAAAATTACATTTTTTACCAGATGGTGTCATTTTTTCAGGTTTGGGCAATAAAGCAAATACTTGCTCTATTCCTGTTTTCTACTTCAAATAATATCTGCATATTATAGAGCATATTATAAAGAATTGGATAAATAACGCAGCTATAATTGTGTGGGTGTGTTTGTATGGATGTCAGACTGTGGTTTGTATGCATATCATAAAAAAAAATTATGTGTGCGCTTGTAATATTTGAGAGAGAAAAAACTCTACTGCAAATCACAAATCCAAACACTGTGTGCACTAGCGGAGTTTTGCTGGCATCTAATGGGGAAAATTTGGTATTGCGCCCAAACAAAATCTTCCTGAAAGCTTATTTTTTGTGATATCAACCTCACATTTGGAACACAATTTGTTTAGATTTATGGCTTTGATTTTCTAGCAGGTTTAGAGTTCAACATATTTCGTAAAATAAATATTTTATATAAAATATTGTTCATAAAGCATTTTCATAAACTTTAACCTCTATAACTTTTTTTTTGGTTTCACTTTTTAAACTTTTTTTACTTCAACAATAATCTGCCATGGGTCTTCTTTAAAATGAGACCAAATTTAAGTCTGTGCTCCTAAGCTTCAAATTTTTATGACAGTTTTTTGACATGGACATTTTTGTTCATTTTTTGTAACTTTTTTTTATTAACGCACAAGGGTTAAGTTCCTAAAAATTAATTAATTAAAATTAATTCAATTTCAATGAAACAGTATTTCTTAATGATTTCTTAACATTCAAAGTGTCCATTTTTAATGGATTAAGAATGTTTCATCTTGGGTATGTTAATGTAACACTCACATTCCATTTTATCATTTTGAAAGCGTTATGAGAATGTTACATTTGAATGTTCTCTCAATGTTAAAAACACCTATTTTATATATTTAAAGAATGTTTTTTCTTGGTTATGTGAACATTCCATGCGGAACATTTCATTTTATAATTTTGAAATTGTTATGAAAACGTTATTTCTGAAAAAATTTTAAATGTTCAAAATGTCCAGTTTTTTAATGTGTTGAGGTTAAAAAGGTGATTGGTTTTGGCCATTCATTTGCAGCAATATGCAAGGTCAGAAAGCTCAGATTTCATCAAAAATATCTTCATTTGTGTTCCGAAGATGAAAGAAGGTTATACAGGTTTGGAACGACATGAGGGTGAATAATTATAATGACAGAATTTTCATTTTTGGGTGAACTAACCCCTTTAAGAACGTTCAGGAATGTAGAAACATTTCATTCTTTCATTCTGAAAATATTGTGACAATATTTACTATTACAGAAGAATGTTATCCATCATAGACCTGAGATGAAAAAATAACATCATAAGGACGTTCTGAGAACAAAGTATAGAAATGTTTCCTCTGAACAGTACGAAAATGTATATTAAATATTCATGTTAAAAGAATTTTCCAAAAATATTTTAAGAATGTTAAAGGGAACATCGGATGCCCATTTTCACAAGTTGGTATGATTTTTTAGGGTCCTTATGAAATGTCTGCAACATGCTGTAGTTAAAATTCCTGAATGGTTGTGTAAAACAACACCCTTTTTACCCTGTCAAAAACAGCTCTGTTTACAGCAACCCATTTCAATGCATGTCCCTTTAAATGCTAATGAGCTCTGCTCACCCCGCCCCTCTCTTCCATTTTTTGTGTATTCGGTAGCACTTTACCATCAAAAACAAACTAATTCACTGCGTCCGCAGCGGCTCTGTTGTCGGGAGAAAATGAAGACTCTTGTTCACTTGTACATCCAACTATGAAACACCTCCCTTGCTTACGAGACATTATTGTCGCTACAGCTGCTCGAGAGCGGAGAAAATGGTGGACTGTGGAAATATGCTAATACAGAACAGTCCATCAGTGGTTGTAGGCGGGGCCTGAGCAGTATGATGTCATACTGCTCAGAAGTGAATGAGCAGTATGACATCATACTGAAAATGCAGTGAACAGATTTTTGACATTGTAGGGTGGTTGTGCCCACACACTGCTAAGAGACGTTTATATGCAAACACCATGTAAAAAGTGAATTTTGCATCCGGTGTCTCATTTAAACTTAGACATATAATCTTTTTGATTATAAACTGAAAACAAAATAGAGGTTGTAAGTAAAACAGATTATTAGAAAAGCGTTTGAATTAATTTAAAGTGTTACTTGCCAATTCTTGGTCATTATTTGTAATATTTACTAGCAATTTCTGAATGAAAAATGTTTTTTTTTCATTGTATGGAATAATTAATGGGCATTTTTTAGCTTGCTAATAGAAACTTTAGTTTCCAATCTTTTTCATTGTACAGTATAAGATAAGGGCAGAATATGGTTCGAAAAATCACGCTCGTGTTCTATTAAGATCAAAGCAGTTTGTTAAAATAAAATGTTTGTCATTTCTGGGTGAACCATCTGTTGAAAAATCTTTAAAGCTTCACATAACCAATAAAAAATGTTTTTAAAACATTGTAAAAATTGATTTTTTGAACATTCAGAAATAACGTTTGCATAACTTCATTTAGAACGTTCATAGAGCATATTTTTGTGAGCTGAGTGTCAGCACGGACAGATTGTGAATGTGTTTGCTGTAAGCTGGACTGAGAGGTGTGAGGCAGATTATTGGATCAAGTGCTTTTGTGTTTCAGTGTTCGAGCAGACAGCAGCCTCTGTTCCTGCTACTGCTTCTTGCTGGTTCTTTTATCAAAAAGCTTCTGTTTTGCATGCATTCAGACAGCCTTTAGTCTTTCAGCATGTCTAATTAATCACTAATGAGAAAGGGCCGATGCACGATGCATTTCTAAATCTGCATGGTTTATTCTTGGCCGCCCCTGTGTTTGGGCTCATCTGAAGTCCTATGCAGGTCTCGGGACAGACTGTGTACTAATGGTTTAAGCCCCATTAATCGTCCCAATGCTGCTGTTGGACAAGCTTCTCTGTGCAGCACCTGTATTCCTAGTTGGAGTTAATCACTTTACTCATCCTGTGAAGCCCAAAACCCTCTTAAATTGAAAGCCAGATTAGCAGGAGAGACAGGCACTTTAATTCAGTGCTGAAGATGCTTAGTTTGTGCTGTCAGAAGATTTAAGGCTGGATAACTAACTGTATTGACATGCAAACCTAACTGGAACATTTCTGGCATTCAGTTGCATGTGTTTTATCAAAGTCACGACTCATGGAGGATAAATACTGTATGTACTCCATACACGTTCACTGACATTTAATTTGATTAAAAAGAGCATTGCATTATGCAGGATTTGAATAGGATCACTAATGCTAATTTTAATAATGACAAATGCATGCCAAGTTCATATACTGAAAAACACTTAATGTAACAAAGTAACAATTTTTACTAGTTAATCTTGACAAATAGTTACACAGAAATGGCAAGTAACACATTGAATTAACATGACATTTTGACATAGAAAAACTGTATTTTCTTGTACATAATCATTGTTTTATTTACATCTTAAAAAAAACAACAACCTTTTTTTTTAAGTGTATGATCAAATTAGTCAAACAAAAAATTATTGTGTACACAGAACTATTTTTATGGATAAAAAACAACTAACTTGCCTGCATTTAAAAATGCTGGACACCCCTGCTTTGGAAATACACTGAGGAAAAAAAACTATTTATTTTGAAACAATTTTAATGCAGAAATTGCTAGTAAATTTCACAATTAATTACAAGAAACTGCAACCAACACATTTGTCTTATTTTTTTACTGCACTGAAGCCAAAGCAAATTATTAAAATACGTGTTATTCTGCAAAATATTGATTTTTGTCTACTATTAGATGTACTTTATATGAGTTTTATTTTTTAAATCATTCTCACAATAAATATCATTCCAGGTTATTTTTGCAATTAATTTTGACAGCCTTAAAAGGCGCACATATATAGTAAATAATAACCATAAAATAATATTAATTTTAGTAAATAATAACAGTTTTATTGTTTTCTCTCAAATTTTTTGAGGATTCCCTAAAACTGAATCCTCCAGTTCGACAATCATTAATGTATTTAACAGATTATGTTAAAATAAAACATTTAAGCAAATTATCTCTCCTAATACTGTATTTTATTGTCAAGTCAGCATCAGATGTACAATCAGTGATGGGGAAAGTTACTTTTAAAAGTAGTGCATTACAATATTGAGATACTCCCGGAAAAGTAACTAATTGTGTTACTTTTTATGGAAAGTTACATTACTTTTGCGTTACTTTCTCTTATCTTGGCTGGGCTTGTTTGTTAGTTTTTAACATTAAAAAGTTCAAGAAAGGTCCTCGAGTCAGGATTTGAACTTAGAAGACCTGTAGTGTGTTCCAAAATAATAGATGAATAAATAAATAAATTACAGTTTGAGTTACTTTTTCAAACAAGTAATGCCAGTTACTTTGATTTCCCATTTTTTTCCCATGTTGAATGGCACTGTACGTCAACAGACTGCCCACAAGACTATCGGCTACGGCCTCAAATTATAAATTAAAAAGTAATGCGTTGCTTGACTAGTTACTTGAAAAAGTAACCTGATTACGTAACTTGCATTAGTTGTAATGCGTTACTCCCAACACTGTATACAATAGAATACAATATGCGGCAATTATTATGTGACATATTAATATTTATGTGATGACTTAAATAGGTAGAAAGATGCTTTGGTTTGGAAGGACAATGTTTTTAGGACGAGTATCTGAGATGGGTCTCAACTCAAAAACAAGCTCATTTAACATCAGAGAGAATGAGAGAGACAACAAGAGAGAGAGAGAGATTACTACCTGCTGAATGTCTGACCTGATTCTCTGTGAGCCAGAACACATCTGGTACGGTTGTTTAATAAGACTGTTGTAAATAGTGAGGATTACAGATCACTTTAGGGTGGGGGTAAAACATCATGACAACAGAGCTGTTATCCTCATAAATCTGCCTGTATTTGTTCTGAAAACTCCGGTGGATTAATGAGTATGGAGATATGGGCCAGTAATCCGCGCCGTTGTTGGCGTCACCTTTCCTGCTACGCGGGGTGTCACTTAATTCCAGAGCACTTCCTGTGGCGTCCCATTTGTGGCCATTGTTGGTGTTACATTGGATTATGAATTTAAGTGTGTCACTTTTAAAAACATTGTTTCGTAAGATTTGGAATGTTTGTTCTGTCCAAATTCAGTCACATTGGTTTTGTTATAGTTTAGAAAACCGTAAAAATTAATGTCAGCCATGGCATTTGGAGCTCAGTACAACAACTAGCTTTGAAAAGAAAATGAAAAATGAGTTTGGATAGTCACAATCAAGTCAACATTTCTGTTTTAATATAAGTTGGTCATCTTTTGGTAAAAAATAAATAAATAAATAAATATATATATATATATATATATATATATATATATATATATAATATATATATATATATATATTAAAATAAAATAACAAACAAAACAAATATAATCAAAAATCAACTGAATGACAGTGGTATTATTATCTACATGGGGTGACAAAGATTGCAAATTTACTTCTCTCTGAAATATACTTCTATTTTTTATAGAACAAGTCAAATTGAAGGTTTATATATGTGGATTAATATTAAATGTATATTTATATTTATATTTATATTTATATTTATATTTATGTATTAACACATTGTCCTATGGTGTTGTTAATGGCATGCTCTATAGGAGCATTTTATTTATAAAGTAAGTTTAATAATACATTCAGATTTATAGATAAATTAAAAATGTATTTAATTTTTACATTTTATTTGTTTTATTTTATTTATTATTTTTAGTGTGTACGACTAGTATTGTGACAGTATAAAAGCCAGTTATTTAATTTTGGAAGCAGTGGACAGTTTAAATGCATTACATTACTTTTTGCATTATTTTTTCTCATCTTGTTTCAACATTAAAAAGTTCCATTTTTAATTTTAGTTTTTCACATTTTATTTTATTTCATTTAATTATTAATTTAAGTGTGTATATAAACAGATGCCTTGTCAGTATATATTTTCCAATATTTATTTTTTATTTATTTTTATTTTTCCTTTATTTTATTTATTTATTTTACTTTATTTTATTTATTGCTATGACTTTAGTATTGTGACAGTATAAACGCCAGTTATTTAATTTTGGAAAGAACATGTTGTCCTTACATTATCATGCTTAATATTTTTCTTGCGTTACACTAATTTTGTGTTATTTTTTCTCATCTGGGCTTGTTTGTTTGTTTTTAATATTAAAACATTCCATTTTTAATTTCAAAATTTTACATTTGATTTGAATTCATTTAATTATTAATTTTAGTGTGTAGATAAAAAGATGCCTTATGTGTGTATATATATATATATATATATATATATATACTTTTTTTTTTTTTTTTTTTTGCTATCACTTCAGTATTGTGACAGTATAAAAGCCATTATCATGCTTAATATGCTTAACGCTTAATAATATTTTTCTTACAGTTTAAACGGGTCTTTATGCATGAAAATATATAGATGTCTTCATATTTAAGGAAGGGCTTTCCTTTCTGATCGTCACATTTGGGAGTCATTGGCATCAATACTTTAAAAATACCTTTGTCTATGGCATTATACACCACTAGGTCAATGATGACAGAGATTTTGTGTGAAAAATCATTAATGTTAAGAAGCATTATCATTTAGGACTGTATAGATTGATATCGCCAACTCGTTTTTAATTGGCTGTTGTAATTGAAGCTTGTCTGTTAATGATCCATAAAGTCAAAGTTGATTTACTTTCATTACATTTAATGGGTGCGCTTATTATATACAGCAGTTCATAATCATAGAAGATTTTTCCATACATGTCCTTCTGCTAACACACACTTGTTAAGAAACCTCTTTATTAGACGTTGTTTCTTTTGTATTTTTATGGCAATGTGCTTTGCGTTGTTTCTCTAGGAATCAATCTGTCAGTGTCTCAGAAACTCTGAGCAGAAGAATCGATGGCAGCTCTCACGGGTTTGGCAGAACTCACGCCTCTGGCACAAGTAGGTCATCACTCATAATGCTGCTGTTTAATTGCTGCTCCCCTCCACTGACCCATGACAGCAGCAACTATCTGAGGACTGATGACCCTCTTCATTTGGCCAGTCCCACGGGACGTCCCGCTCATTGTTCTTAATAGGATCTGATCAACACCCAGTTCACTCAACTCCAGCTCTCTGACTGTAAAATGACAACTTTGGCAGTTAATCATGTAATACAAACATGCATTGTGTTATGCATTTACATACTAAATTACAACATGTGAACACGTGTAGAAGAAGAATTTACAGAAAAATTAATAAATTCAGTAGTGTGAATTTGAACTGGCCGCACAGGAAGCTGAGCTGAAATGGCAGGAAGGGGAATTTACTGAATTACAGTTCAGAAATTCAACACAATCACAAAACAGAAGAAGTTAATCAGTCCAGAAACCTAAACTTAATTTTAACTAAATTAACTGCAAAATTTAGACTAATTATGTTCACTTATTCCATGATTTTTTTTTTTAAATAAACATATAGCTTTGTTTAAAATAATTACCAAATCAGCATACAAGAAATTAGCAAACAAGATCATCAAGAATCATGTGACAGTGAAGACTGGAGTAATGATGCTGAAAATGCATCTTTGATCACAGAAATAAATTTAATTTAAATATATATTCACATAGAAGATGGCTATTTCAAATTACAATAATATTTCACAATATTGCTGTTTTTACTGTATTTTTTATTAAATAAATGCAGTCTCAGTGAACAGAAAATTTGAATCATTGATTGTCAAAAATTGTCATTCAGTGTTTCTGGAAAAATCAAGTGTGTTGTGTTTTTGATATTGTTTATAGGTATTTCATTCAAAATTAATTAAAATTAAACAATAATCAATTTTTAATTTGAATCATTGATTGTCAATATCATCAAGTGTTCCTGGGAAAATCATATAGGTTGTGTTTATAGGCATTTCATTCAAAATTAATAAAAAAATTTAATTAAAAATTAATTAAAAATGTAAATTTGAAGCATTATCAATATCATTAATCAATAACATTTAATGTCTTTGGAAAAAATCACGTGTTGTGTTTTTGATATTATGTTTATAGGTATTTCATTCAAAATTAATACAAAATTAAAATGAATAAAAAAAATATTTGCAGCACTGATTGTCAATGTTATTCAGTCTTTATGAAAAAATCACATATGTTGTGTTTTTGATATTATATCTATAGGTATTTCATTCAAAATTAATAAAAAAATGTAAATAAAAAATTTATTTAAAAAATTGAAGCATTGATCATGAATATCATTCAGTGTTTCTGGAAAAATCATATATGTTGTGTTTTTGATATGTTTATAGGTATTTCATTCTAAATGAATAAAAAATGTAAATTTAAAATGTATTAAAAATGAAACTTTGAAACACTGAAAATTAAATAAAAGATAAAACTAAAAATGAATTAACTAATATATATACAAAACTGGCTAATATATATATAAAACTGGCACAAACTGGAAAAAAATAATGTCTGTTACTGAACAGGTTTTCCAAACACTTCACCAGACTGTCATTGGTGACAACCAGATAGTCCTGCCCCAAACTCACAGCATTTTTTTTTTGAGTTATATTTTTGGCCTTTTTGATAAAACAGAAGGAAGGGAACATGATCAGGAAAGGGCCTCGAGCAAGAACTCGAACGCAGGTCGCCTGAAGCACTACTTACACTACACACTTACATTAGCTGTCCACATTAAACTGGGTAGGCTACAGAAACTTTAAGCTGATTTACAGTGATTTTTTTATGCATACTATTTAAAATGATCTCATTTGCATTGATGTGTAAAAAGTCTTAGGACACAAGGCAAATTTAGGAAGAAATTCTGACTAAATCAAATCAGTAATTTTAGGACATAATACAGTTTTGTGATTATATGTAAATTTTTGGCACATATGCTGCCAATCTCGCCAAGTGTGATTTTACCCAAATGTGAGTCATTCAGTGTTTTTTGAATGTGAAAAGCTTTAATCCTCAGCCTCTTTACATTGGAAAGCAAAACATTTTTCAACACACAACCAAGAAGGTAATTGTTCTCGGTGTGTCTCCGCATGCACGCGTATCCCTGTGGAGAGCAGATGTGAGATCACAGCCCGGCATATGCTCCAAGACCCTAATGGACATTAGATTACCGCCCATTACCCAAACACTATTGATAAACCGCCGAGCGCTCATCTGATCCTCCCACTGTGTGTTGTTTTGATCGGCCAGGAAACAAAAATTTTAACCCATGAAATTGTTTTTAATCGAGATCACAAAAGCGTCACTGATGTGTTAACCTCGGGTTATCAGCTCTTTAAATCCTAGAATAAGGCCACTTAAACCCTGGGTTGAAAAGTGTTTTCACAATGCAGTTCTAACCTTTGGGTAACTCGGAACAAGGGGTGCTAACTTTGGCAACAGAACTAATCAGAAACTGCCTCAGGACTTACCTCATTAAATATGCATGAGCTCTGTGCAGCCACAGAAATGCTCAAATGATGCGTTTACTTTCAGCATCTGAGAGGAAAATAAAATATTGTATGATGCCAGAAAACTTTCATTTGTTTCATATTTTTTGGGTAAAAAGTAACAAAAATTTAATTGATCAGGAACATGAAGAATCAGTGTTCTTGCTTTACCATGACTCTGTACGGTATACCTTTATTTGTATAGCGCTTTATACAATACAGATTGTTTTAAAGCAGCTTTACAGTGATAAACAAGAAAATAGTGATACAATGATGCAAACAAAATTTAATTGTGCTATAAAGGAGCTCTAAAAAGACAATAGTAAACAGTCATTATTCAGTTGAAATCAGTTCTTCGTTGATTCATACATACCATAATTATTAATTATTATTATTAATATTACAATTTGGATGCTCGTTTCATCCATGTAATAAGACAAATAAAACAAATAATAATAATGATGAATAATGATTTATCTCACAATTCAGAATTATTTTCTTGCAATTTTAAGAAAAAAATATATATATTATAATAAATATATTATAATATATTTATATTATAATAATTTGTATTATATAAATTGCAAAATATAAACTCAAAATCCTGACTTTCTTTATCGTAATTCTGAATTTACATCTTATAATTCTAACTTTTTTTTCTCTGAATTCTGAGGTTGCATCTTGCAGTTGTTTTTTGTTGTTGTTGTTGTTGTTTGTTTGTTTTTGTCACCATAAATATTACATAGGTAATTGCAACATTTTATCTCACAATTCTGACTTTTTTCTTGCAACAGCGAGTTTATAACTCACAATTCTGTGTTTATAGTTTGCAATTCTGACTTTTTTTTCAGAATTGTGAGGAAAAATGTATACATTTTGAGATAAGTTGCAATTAATAAAACAGGCTTTCATATGTTATAGATCTCATTAATATACACATAATTGTTTTTTGTTGTTCTTGTTGTTGTTTTATTGTTTTTTTTTTTTTTTTGCCATAAATATTAAAAAGGTAATTGCTAAATTTTATCTCACAATTCTGACTTTTTTCTTGCAATTGCAAGTTTATAACTCACAATTCTGTGTTTATAGTTTGCAATTCTGACTTTTTTCTCAGAATTGTGAGAAAAATGCATAAAGTCACAATTAATAAAACAGGCTTTCATATATATATATATATATATATATTATGGATCTCATAAATATACACATAATATATATGTATATGTATATGTATATATATGTATATGTATATATATATATGTATATATATGTATATATGGCCATAAATAATAAAAATGGTAAATGCGACATTTTATCTCACAATTCTGAGTTTATAATTTGCAATTCTTAGTTTATAGTTTGCAATTATGACTTTTTTCTCAGAATTGTGAGAAAATGTATGAATTTTGAGATAAAAAGTCGCAATTAATAAAACAGACTTTCATATATTATGGGTCTCATAAATATACAAATAATATTCATATATATATATATATAATTTTTGTCATAAATATTAAAAAGGTAATTGCAGCATTTTATCTCACAATTTTGTTTATAACTTGCAATTCTTAGTTTATAGTTTTTTTATCTCAAAATTCATGCATTTTTCTTATGAAAAATCCATGAATTTTGAGATAAAAAATTGCAATTAATAAGACGGGCTTCCATATATTATGAATCTCATAAATATACAAATAATAACATTAACTCATACTTTACAAATTTACAGTGTGAATCTTCCCAAATTTCCAGATTTTGAACAGTATGAAACCATTTGAAAGGAGAAAATCCATACAACCATAGTAAAAGCTTTCTTTTAGCCAATAAAAATGCAACATGCAAACATTTTAACAGCTTTGCTTTCCGTGCGAGAGTGTCTATTTAGTTTGGCAGTCTGTGTTTCTGTGTGAACACATTTCACCAATGTTAGTGAGAGATGACAGCTTGTGTACCCCAGCCTATGGGGAAAGACGTGGTCCACGATTCTACGGGGGTTTTTGTTTTCTCTCCCGATGCCCAAATCTGCCTTTTTATGCGGCAACCACTAACAGGTCCCGGATCAGTGATCCTGAAAAGAGCGCAGGAGCAACTGCCATGTTTGCACTGTGAGCGAGCGCTGTTTGATACGCCGTGTTATACAGTTTATTTTTAACATCTGAATGAAGGTTTTGTTCTCCAGTCTGAATGAGAGCTGTTGCCCAGAGGTCGCTGGTGTGAAGTCTGAATTTACATTTTTCCTTCCAGTCAACATGATACGAACCCACAACAGAAATAGTCATTTTTTGGTATGATTTCTAAGATATAAGTCTTACATTTAGCACATTTTATGGATATATACGCTACCCCCCAGAACGTTTTGCCGACGTTTGATCCTATTAAGTTATAATTAAGTTAAAAATGTTATTTCTGAATGTTCAAAACATTCTGTTATAAAAACATTTCTTTTTTGTTTATGTAAATGTTAAAGGAACGTTTTGTTTTATCATTTTGCAAACATTATGGGAACATTACTTTTGAATGTTCTTGACATATTCTGACACAAGTAGCAATAATGTTAGATGAACTTTGAATGAACATTCTATTCATTTTATTGGAGGAACTTTACTTTTGATTGTTCTCTATACATTTTGAAACAAGAAGTAACATTTAAAAAATGTTACACAAATGTTAAATGGAAACATTTCAGAAAAACACTCTTTGAATGAACATTCTATTAACATTACTGAAAGAAGGTTTGTTCATAACTTTGAAAGAACCTTACCAGAATATTAGCCAGAGTTTAAAAGGAATTACCAGGATTCACCCGATCAACATACAGTATTTTGGTCAGTTCCTAATATTTATTCTTAAATTTTTATGTTTTTATACAGTTTTATACAGATTACTGTAGTCCGAAAATGTGGGAAATATGATAAAGAACAAGTTGGTGTGCCTAAACATGCTTATATTATATTAAAATCTAATATAAACAGCTGTATCTGGTCCTAAAACACTTGTTCTTTATTTTGTCCTAGAAATCATATGAAGGTTAGCTCCTATAAGTGTAATATGTGTGATAAGCCCTATAGTGTCATATATGTGCCCTATAGCCCACTGCTGGAACAATATAGCAGGTGATAAGGAAATAGTCCCAAATCCAATCACATGTTTGATCATCCAGATAGCCAAGAGAACAATTTTAAGGATTTATGTCTAGTTGTAGTCCTACAATGCAATGTTTTTGGGCTTGAAAACATGTAATGACTTCATTACCTGGTGTGTGACTGCTTTGGTCCATCGGTTAATGGCGCTTTTTATCTTTACCAGGGGAATCATAAATTTCTCCCCACAGTTTTGCTGGTGTTTTCACTCTGTGTGTAATGACTCTCTCCATATGGGGCATGACTCTTCAGGGGAAAGAGAGAACGTTTAACATCAGTGAAAGGCATATATGGTTACAATTGCAGTTTACCTTATACATTCACATTTAATTATTTAGCAGACACTTTTATCCAAAGCATATAAATTATATGAATAAAAACAATTATCAATCTAGAATATATAAAAAGTTTACGTTTAAGAGGAAAAAGTAAAGGCATATTTTGGTTAATAAGAAGTGCTTTTTAATATTTATGATTATACATGTGCTTGAATTTGATTTACTAAGTGTTACTGTGGATATTTAGCACAGGGAATTTCTGGGAGTTTGCATGACAATGCTGGTCTGATTTTTCTTGTCAGTACACAGTTTGTCAGTCTGTCCATTAGTGGCGGAGATTTTTCAGTGACTCTTTCTGCATGGTACATAGCTACCAGTAGGTGCCAACAAATGACTTTAAAACTGTGTCATTCAACCAACCAATTAGTTTAAAACAATTATTTGTTTAGAAGTGAAAAAATTGACTGACTTATTGAATGAGTCATTGAACCATTCACTCAACTGATTTGCTTAAACTAATTATTCATTCAGGAGAGAAAAAGGCAACTGACTTTATGAGTGAGTTATTGAACCATTCGCTCAAACGATTCACTTAAACCAATTATTTGTTTGGGAGTGAAAAAGCGAATGACTTTAGGAGTGAGTCATTGAGCCTTTCACTCAACCGATTCATTTAAAACAATCATTGATTCAGAAGTGTAAAAAGCATCTGACATCATGAGTGAGTCATTGAATCATTCACTCAACTGATTTGCTTAAACTAATTATTCATTCAGGAGCGAAAAAAGTAACTGACTTTATGAGTGAGTCATTGAACCATTCACTCAACCGATGGGCTTAAACCAATTATTTGTTCTGGTGCAAAAAACTGACTGACTGACTTTATGAGTGATTAAATGAACCATTCATTCAACCGATTTGCTTAACCCAATGATTTATTCAGAAGCAAAAAAGCAACCGACTTTGATGAGTGACTCACTGAACCATTCACTCAGTCGATTTGCTTAAACCAATTATACGTTCAGGAGCAAAAAAAGTGACTGACTTTAGGAGTGAGTCATTGAATCATTCACTCAACCAATCCGCTTAAACAAATTATTCCTTCAGGAGTGAAAAAAGTGACTGACTTTATGAGTGATTCAGTGAACCATTCACTCAACCGATGGGTTTAAACCAATTATTCATTCTAGAGTGGAAAAAAGTGACTGTCTTTATGATTGAGTCATTAAAACCTCCCTCAACCGATGGGCTTAAACTAATTATTCATTCAGGAGCGAAAAAAGTAACTGACTTTATGAGTGATTCATTGAACCATTCATTCAACCGATTTGCTCAAGCCAATGATTTATTCAGAAGCAAAAAAGCAACTGACTTTGATGAGTGACTCACTGAACCATTCACTCAGTCGATTTGCTTAAACCAATTATACGTTCAGGAGCAAAAAAAGTGACTGACTTTAGGAGTGAGTCATTGAATCATTCACTCAACCAATCCGCTTAAACAAATTATTCCTTCAGGAGTGAAAAAAGTGACTGACTTTATAAGTGATTCAGTGAACCATTCACTCAACCGATGGGCTTAAACCAATTATTCATTCCATAGTGGAAAAAAGTGACGGTCTTTATGATAAAGTCATTAAACCATTCACTCAACTGATGAGCTTAAACCAATTATTCGTTCAGGAGTGAAAAAAGTGACTGACTTTATGAGTGAGTCATTGAACCATTTACTCAACTGATTCATTTAAAACACTAATTTATTCCGAAGCAAAAAAGTGACTGACTTTATGAGTCATTGAATCATTCACTCAACCAATTCACTTAAACCAATGAGTCATTGAATTATTTACTCAGCCAATTTGTTGTAAAACTCTAATTCACTCAGATATGTAATTCCTCTACTAAGTATTTCTTTAATGATTCATTTAAAACTTTTTTTATGGGCTAAGCAAAATTGACAAAGGAATTGGCAATATTGTAACTTTGTTTACTGAACTGTTTCATGAAAGAACTATCACACTTGTAGTGATGTTGTTGCAGCTGCAGGTCAGGTCTGTTTTGAGATAACATGTGTCTCACATTTAGTTTTCCAAGGTTCAGCAAAGCACGGAAGCAATGAAATACAATTTCTGATAGAAGATTCATATTCTGGAATTAATTCTTTATGCATTAGATGAACGCTGCGCTCTATAATTTTTTTATTTGGGCCTGGAAATCAATCAAATTAGTGACCCTCACACGAAGGTGTGAGTCTTATAATCACTTCAAGAAGCTGTAACCCATTTTTTCTCACTAAAGAAGACACAAGATGAGCAGCCCGCTGCCCTTTGAACTGTGCATCATAAAGTGGTTTTCCAGTCTTCAGCGTTGGTCAATAAGAGCACAGGTTTGAAGGGCCGACTGCAGCAGCTCTGCTCATGAGAGAGCGAGGGTCACACTGAGGTCACTCAGACAATCATTCTTTATGAAGTCCATCACACCCTCCAACACGTACCGTGTGTCCCGGTGGGCTCCAAAATAAAGCGCTAAAATGAGTACCTCTATCATTCCTTAAATCACATAAGGAATTCCGTGACCCAACTATCATGGAAATTCGATTTCTGCCAAGCAATAGTGAGTCTGCCGTGATGAAAGGCACCGGTTGTCATCGCTCCTGGTGGCAATAATCAAAAATAAAAAAAGCAAGCCAAGAGCACAGCAAAAGCAAGAAGTGTGCGCTTAGGATTATATGAATTATAAGTGTTTTCTCTGGATTATTCCATAAAACGTCTACATCTCTCCCTCTTCGAGCACATGTCTGCAACCGCTCTGTTTTATTAGCTGCTCCTCCCTTCACACATTACCACACCAATTTAATTTCAGCTCGGGCAGAATGATCTGCCAGCGCCGCAGCATTCCAGAAGCCAAATCCGTTTTTATGGCCCTAAATGGCTGCGGACCTAATGACCCCTCTAATTACAAAGAGTCAATATTGTTGCATTCTAATCTTATTCCAATCACAAGAAGCAGAGCCATCGCTCACAGCCCACAATTCATGTCTATAAACAACGAGCCAATGTCCATTTATTATGTCAGGACCAAAGGGCTTACTATTTTTCTAAAGCCTCATTTTTTTAAGTTTGTAGGAATTAAAGTAAATGCCTTGTGATATGATAAAAAAATGGGTGCGTTTAAGCTCAAAGATAAACATCAAATGACATTTGAGAACAGCAGCCTGATTGATAATGAGCGAAGAAGTCGATAGGAGAAGACTGTGACTTTATTAACGTCTCCAATTAGACATGTGATCAATATCCGCTGTGACATCCTGCCGATGAACGGGATCATCTGACAAACAATGGCAGGCGGTCACATGAATGTGACAGAATCAAACACAACTGTGGCTGAAGTCTCGATACGGACAGAGTCATTTGGGATTTCTTCATCGGAAAGCACTGTGTTTACAGGAAATCCCACTTTGCATGTGGAACTGTAAACTGATATGGCATCATAGTGAATATGCTTAAAAAAATACAATTTTGTCATCATTTATTCACTCTCATGTCATTATAATCCTGTGTGCATGATTTATTTCTGCAAACCACAAAAGAAGATATTTCAGAAAAAGATATTTTTTTAGTTGTAAATAAAACAAAGATTAGTGGTGTTTTTCTGTACTATTAGTACACCAAATTATGGAAGCCTGTTTCCGCCACTGTATAAAAAATAAAACAAGCAATAAAATAAGCAATTGTGACTTTTTACCTCACAATTCTGACTTTTTTTCACAATTGCAAGTTTATCTCAAAATTCTGACTTTTTTTCTCAGAATTATGAGATATAAACTCACAACTGCAAGTTATAAAGTAAAATTCTGCAATTCACACAATTCTGAGAAAAAAGGTCTGAATTACAAGTTTATATCATGCAATTCTGAGAAAAGTCAGAATTACGAGTTTATGTCATGCAATTTGGAGAAAAAAGTCATACTTACGAGTTTATATCATGCAGTTCTGAGGTGAAAAGTCTGAATTATGAGTTTATATCATGCAATTCTGAGAAAAAAGTTAGTTTATGAGTTTATATCACGCACTTTGGAGAAAAAAAGTCGGAATTACGAGTTTATATAATGCAGTTCTAAGAAAAAAAAGTCAGAGTTATGAGTTTATATCATGCAATTCTGAGAAAAGGTCAGAATTACGAGTTTATATCATGCAATTCAGAGATAAAAAGTCAGAATTACCAGTTTATGGCATGCAATTTGGAGAAAAATATCATAATTACGAGTTTATATCATGCAATTCTGTGGTGAAAAGTCTGAATTACGAGTTTATATCATGCAATTCTGAAAAAAAAGTTGGTATACCAGTTCATATAATGCAGTTCGGAGAAAAAAAGTCGGAATTACGAGTTTATATCATGCAATTCTGAGAAAAAGTTGTAATTGCGAGTTTATATCATGCAATTCTGAGAGAGAAAGTCGTAATTACGAGTTTATATCATGCAATTCTAAAAAAAAAAAGTCAGAATTACGAGTTTATATCATGCAATTCTGAGAAAAAGTTGTAATTGCGAGTTTATATCATGCAATTCTGAGAGAGAAAGTCGTAATTACGAGTTTATATCATGCAATTCTAAAAAAAAAAGTCAGAATTACGAGTTTATATCATGCGATTCTTAGAAAAAAAAGTTAGAATTGTAAGGAAAAAAGTTATTTTTTATTTAGTGGCAAAAACAGGCTTCAATATAAAAAAAAAAGTATTGATTAATACTAATCCGGTTTCTCTAATTCAAAATTTCTTGTTTAATTCAATGTAATTTTTTCAGTGTATATCAGATGTTTTTTTCATATTAAAGTCTTTTTACCATTGGCTTTCATTGTATGGACAAAAATATCTTCTTTTCTGTTCCACAGAAGAAAGAAAGAATGTTTGGAACGATATTAGGGTGAGTAAATGATGCCAGAATCCAATTTTTTGGTGAACCATCTCTTTAAAAAAGCACAATAAAATGTGACAAACTGCAAGCACTGGCTTTATCATGGTGAAGCTTGTACACGGTGCATGTTTTTAATCTGGTATCATTCTGTTGGCAGCCGCTGACAAACAGCATGTAACAACAATCCCTCCATTTCTACAGCATCCTCTCTTGACCTGTCATAATCACAATCGGATTCAGTGGCGTGTTGGATTAATGGAGCGAAACACAAAAGCAAATCTCTTTTAACATACTATCATGGGATTTGCAAAGGAAATCCTGAGGTCGACGTCTCAAACATTTGAACTCCAGCATAGGGAGATCCAGGCTTGTTTGCACGTGCCTCGTGAACACACATCTGAAAACTACTCTAAAAGCACCTAGTTAGAGGAAAGGCGATAACTAACATTAGTTTTTGAAACTGACGTTTTTAGTGTACTTGAACAAACAGGCTGCAGTGCAACACCAAAACTAGGCTGTGGCCAAGGAATGATTTTGGATGTGTTTCCAGAGTTTTTTATTGCCTGTGTTTGCTGCAACCTCATGCTTCATTCATTTGGTCACAAATTGTGTGTTTGTTTTTCTTGCTATTACTCAATATGTGTCGACACTGATCAAAGACAAAATCAATGAGGACAGTCATGTCAGATATTACTTATAAATATTGATATATGTAGCTTTCACTTCCTTTAAAAATGAATTGATAATATAGGATGGTTTCAAACTGATGGTCAGCTCTGTCTTTTGAATTATAACCCAAATCACATAAGGAAAGAACTGACAGCTTTGAGCAGTATTACCTAAAATTAATATTCATTCATGCATTCATTCATTCATTTCTTTATTATTTATTTTACATGATTTATATTTTAAAGTTTATTTATTTATTATTTATTTATTTTAAATGATGTAATTTAAGTGATCTATTTTATTTGTAATATTTATTTGTTAATTTATATTCTTTATTTATATTTTATAATTAATTCATTTATTTAACATTTATTTATATTTATCTACCTATCAATATATCTATCATTTATTTATTTATTTTAAATTAATTATTTATATTTTTATATTTTATTTATTTAGTTATTTTAAATGATGTAATTTAGGTGATTTATTTTTTATTCATAATATTTAGTTGTTAATTTATATTCTTTATTTATTTCTCTATCATCTATTTATTTTACATGTTTATTTTAAATGATTTATTTATTTTCATTTTTATATTTTATTTATTTAATATTTATTTATTTTAAATGATTTAAATAATCATTTATTTATTTTTAAATGATTCATTAATTTATTCATTTTCATTAGTTTATTAATTTATTTAATTATTTATCTTAAACTATTTAAATGAGTATATTACTTATATTTTAATATGTATTTGTTCATTTATATTTTTAATTGTTTATATTTTTAGAATTCATTAATTTATTTAACATCTATCTATCTATCTATTTTACGTTTATTTTAAATGTTTTTTATTCACTTATTTTAATTATTATAATTTATTTAATATTTATTTATTTTAAATTATTTAATTGAAATTATATATTTTATATATTTTTGTTAATCTATATTTTTAGATTTTTATCATGTTTATTTAAATAAGTTATTCATTTTTTTTTTCATTTGTTTGTTTATGTATTAATTTAAAACTTTAATTTAAATGATTAGTTATTTATATATTTAATATTTATTTGATTTTATTTCATTTTAATTAGTTAACATGAACTAATGATTAACAATAATTTATGGCAGTTAATAATGTTAATTTCAACATTTACTAATACATTTTTAAAATCAAATGTTGTAAATGAGACTACTGAAAAGTGATACCAATATATTTGTATTTTTTAAATAAAATAAAATAAAATAAAATAAAATAAAATAAAATAAAATAAAATAAAATCAAGGTTACCATCATCAAATACAATAGAAATAAAGCACCAAATAATAGTACAGTATATAATGCTTATACTATATATATATATAAAATATATATAATTTAAACTATATAAAATTGAAATTATATTTAATTTATTATAATTAATTAATATATATGTTAAACTTATATATAATAAAATCTTTATTTATCTTATATCTTTAAAATCTTTAAACATTTTATTTTTAATTGTTTTTATACCGTTTCTCAATTTGAAATTAGTGTATTCAAAGTTTAATTTTGATTTACTTATATTTTAATATGTATTTGTTCATTTATATTTTTAATTGTTTATATTTTTATAATTCATTAATTTATTTAACATCTATCTATCTATCTATCTATCTATCTATGTATCTATTTTACATGTTTATTTTAAATGTTTTTTATTCATTCATTTCAATTATTATAATTTATTTAATATTTATTTATTTTAAATTATATATTTTATATATTTTTGTTAATCTATATTTTTAGATTTTTATCATGTTTATTTAAATAAGTTATTCATTATTTTTTCATTTGTTTGTTTATGTATTAATTTTAAACTTTAATTTAAATGATTAGTTATTTATATATTTAATATTTATTTGTTAATTTATATGTTTATTTATATTTATATAATTAATTTAACATCTATCTATCTATCTTTCTGTCTAATTAAAATTAATCTGAAAAGTAAATTTATTTAAAATTTTATTTAATTAAAATTAATCTGAAATGAATCTATTTAATTAATTTCAGTTAAAAATGTGTTTTGTCCCATGTCTCAACAGTCTATGATTTCAATGCAAAGGCCGTGAGATTCATAAAAATTGTGAAGTTTATTTCAATTTTATTTTGTTGCTGAAGTGAAAGACTGAATATAGGCAGCAGATTCCCTTCTTTTGGATGAATGATTTAGCTTTCTGCCATGTGTGTCATAATGTCTGCCCATTAGTGTAATTAATGCCGCTAATTAGCGGACCATCATTAATACAAGTCTAATGACAACTGCATGAGCAACAAAGACTTAATTTATAGCATCTGCTGTCACATGAATCCTTCAGTCACTATACTCGACATCCAAAGCCATGATGTACACATCAAAATCTTAAACAATGCTTCCTACAGAAGAACGGATTCATGTAAAGCCTTTCATTTGTGCTAAATAAAATCAAAGACTGACTTAAGTACGTTCAGTAACTAACTGCAGCGACTTTCCTCGGAAATGAAAAATAAAACGCAGTAAATCCAGCCAAGTATCCTTTAAAGTAAGAGTTTAATAAAAGATTAATTCAAACTCCATCCTCAAGATTAAAGTCTAATCTGGGATAAAGCATCCAGTGGGATATGTTTGTTTCCATCCGTCATACGAGACGAACGGTGCCGAGAAACTCCTGCATGCACATTAATGAAAAACACAAGGACATCCATCCAACCACAGCGTATATGTGAGAAAATTAGGGTGTATTTTAATTCACTGAGTGAGGCAGGTGTGCAATCAGAGGCTACGCTTGATTTAAAGAGCCGGAATTGGCCGGATTCATTAGAGCGCTGCCACATCACCCGTAAATCAACACGCTGTCAATAAATGTAGCCTTTAAATATTAATAAGCGAGGCTCCTTTCCTCATATGAGGGCAGCGATTGAGCGCATCCCCCTCCTCATGTCATCTCAACCCCACAACCATCTACTCAGCGTTTTTTTTAGTAGGCCATTTACCAGATCACCAGTACAGAACGAAACGCTATATGGAAAACCATTGTCTTTATATTGAGTTGTGTACGTCAAACGCTTGATATCGTCTATCGCTCAAAAATATTGATAGTCTGGGTTGCAACGAAATGCAAAATGCTACGGCTCTCAAAGTGTTTTGCAATGAAATGCTTTTGAATAAAACATGTTTTAAAAGCCATTGTGGGGTTTCCCAAAGATATTGTTCAGAAATAAAAAAAATTTAAAAGCAACATTTTGGGTTCAGCACAAATTAATCTCAATCCAACAGCATTTGTGGCATAATTATCACAAAAAAACAAACAAACAAACAATGGTAGCACTTAAAAATAAAAATAAGGAAATAATAAAGAAAAAAAAAGATGTTAATTTATACTATGAAATATATAATATAAAAAATAGAAATAATTTATATAAAAAATATATATAATATATAAAAACGCATATAATTTAAACTACATAAATTTAAATTATATAAAAATTTAGAATAAAATATGTGTTAAAATTATATATGATAAAATCCATTTATTTATTTTTATTTCTAAATTGTTTTTATTCCATGTCTCAATTAAAAAGGCATTACCATTCCTTATAATGGCTCATTTTTTATTAGAGAAGTTTAATTTGATTAAAAAATAATGGATCAAAAACTAAGTTAAAAATAGTGATATTCTATGTTGCTACAAATGCTACAACTTTCAAAATGTTTTTCAATTAAATGCTATTGAATAAAATATTGAATAAAACTCACTAAACAATAGGGTTTCATGTTAATTAGTTAACATGAACTAATGATTAACAATACTTTTATGGCAGTTAATAATGTTAATTTCAACATTTACTAATGCATTTTTAAAATCAAATGTTGTAAATAAGACTACTGAAAAGTGATACCAATATATTTGTATTTTTAAAAAAATAAAAAATAAAATAAAATCAAGGTTACTGTCATCAAATACAATAGAAATAAAGCACCAAATAATAGTACAGTACAATGCTTATACTATATATATAAAATATATATAATTTAAACTATATACAATTTTAATTATATTTAATTTCTAATAATTAATTAATATATATGTTAAAAGTATATATAATAAAATCTTTATTTATCTTATATCTTTAAAATCTTTAAATTTTTTATTTTTAATTGTTTTTATCCCATGTCTCAATTTGAAATTAGTGTATTCAAAGAAGTTTAATTTGATTTAAAAATAATGGATCAAAAATTAATTTTAAATTTACTAATACATTTTTAAAATCAAATGTTGTAAATGAGACCACTGAAAAGTGATACCAATATATTTATATATTTTTTAAATAAAATAAAATAAAATAAAATAAATCAAGGTTACAATCATCAAATACAATGGAAATTAAGTACCAATTCGTGGAGAATTTAAAAGCTTTTTATGATTTTAAAAAGACTTTTGCATATACTCTTTTGTTAATCTATTCAAATTGTTGTTTAAATCCTCATTTTATGTAATGTGTTTGGTTTTATGGCGTTGTGTTATCATGGCAATAAAGTTATATATTTAAGTTACACAAAATTGTTAATATGTCTATTGTTTGTGTCTTGCATATACTTTCTTACAATGTGAAACAATTTTAATGTTTATTTTAACATTTTAATAGTGTGTCCCTGCAACCCAGATTTTTATTTTATTTTTTATTTGGTTTTTTTTTTTGTTTTTTTAAAGAGGACAAATGCACATGAATTCTTTTGGTCATCAACATTAAGCCTCAAGTGCATGAATCAGTCTTATCATACACTGAATCCGAAGTATTCCTGTGAACACAACGGAGAAGTTCTGTTATTGTGCAGTACAAACTTAAAACCGCTGTTTTACAGACTAAAGCCCAAAATCTAGTTCGAATAAGTGCCACAAATACATTTTTGTCACTTTTCAGCCACTTTCTGAGACGAATGTTAATGCTCACATATAAGGTTTTGGTAAATTAGCATGATTCATTCAGCTGTCAGTAGGAAAGCAGGGTCAGATCCCCGTGGGGCGAGTGACCCGTTGGATAAAGACTCGCGGAGGCCAGCTGGACTTTAACTCCATGTCAAGGACCCTTCTCATGCTGGCATTAACATAACAACATAACAGACTGTATTCATTAGGATCAGGCGTTTGTGTGAGTGACGTGTGTGCCGTCAGGCGTCTCCTCACCTCTCGTACAGATACGCTTCGCTTTCAGCGTTTGCCTTCAGCGTTTCTGCAGGATTACAGCGTGTGCTGCGGGATTTAATGAGCTCAGCTGTATATTACTCATCTTTAACAATGTCCGCTCATAGAAACACACATACACACACACATACACACACTAGTATTTCTATCATTATGAATTCATTCCATAGGCATAATGGTTTTTATACTGGACAAACTGTATTTTCTATCCCCTTACCCTAAACCTACCCCTCACACACACATTTTTAGATTTTCAGAACACTTAATTCTGTATGATTTATAAGCTTGCTTCCTCATGGGGACCAAAAAAAATGTCCCTACAAAGTCAAAATTTACTGGCATTACTATACTTGTGGGGACATTTGCTTAATACTAGGGGTGTGACGAGACACTTATCCCACGAGACGTGACGCAACACGAGACTGAAATAAACGAGAACGACAAGAGATGAGATTTTTAAACTTTTCTTAAGAAATCCTCAGTGATTAAATATATAAAGAAAATAGTCTTTCATTCAACTGAAAAAGACAAAACGCAAAAAAATGTAGGTGTATTTTGAACTTTATGAAATGAAACTTCCATTTTAATGAATTATATGCAGTAATAAATAAATTCTGGATAAACTGAGAATCACAGTTTTTAATAAATTGGAGACCATGACTCTCTCACGATTCTGGAGAAAAAAGATGAGAAAACTAAACAAAATAAGGTAATTTACTAGTGGTTCTGACAAACTGTTCATTGCTTAAGTCTTTGGAAAAAATATATTCATTAAATATACATAATTAAAAAAAATAAATAAATAAATAAAAAAACATTCAATGAAGGAGGCACTTCATTAAAGGAACACTCAACTTTTTTTGAAAATAGGTTCATTTTCCAACCCCCCTAGAGTTATACAGATGTGTTTTACCGTTTTTGAATCCATTCAGCCGATCGCCGGGTCTGGCGGTAGCACTTTTAGCATAGCTTAGCATAAATCATTGAATCCGATTAGACCATTAGCATCTCACTATAAAATGGCTAAAGAGTTTCGATATTTTTCCTATTTAAAACTTGACTCTTCTGTAGTTGCATCATGTGTTAAGACTGGCGGAAAATGAAAATTGCGCCTGCTGCACCCATGGTACGGCAGCAATGTTCCTTGATTGTTATGCCAGAATGAGAGTATAGTTCCTAGCCATATCGGCCTATGAAATCGCAACTTTTCATTTTCCGCCAGTCTTAGTACACGATGCAACTACAGAAGAGTCAAGTTTTAAATAGGAAAAATATCGAAACTTTTTAATCATTTTATAGTGAGATGCTAATGGTCTAATCGGATTCAATGATTTATGCTAAGCTATGCTAAAAGTGCTACCGCCAGACCCGGCGATCAGCTGAATGGATTCAAAAACGGTAAAACACATCTGTATAACTCTACGGGAGTTGGAAAATGAGCCTATTTCAAAAAAAGAAAGTGGAGTGTTCCTTTAAGACTTGTTTGACTATTGAAATCTCCTGAATGAATGATTCAATGACATACTTTTTTTAAACGGGCAACTGTCGCCACCTCCTGGCGGAAGAGGATAAGCGTTACAACACATACGAGTGTTAATATACTTTAGTTTTGATCGCTACTGTAGACAATAAATGTTTCTACCCAAACTATAAACTTTTATCCCAGTACTTCTATTATTTAAATGTCTGTAACACAGAAATAATGATTATAATGTGGTTAAAAAGACTGTTTGTGTTGCTCTTTCTGCGTTCACATTTACTCCGACCTTCTGATTCATTAACATGGGCAGCGACAAAACCTGCTTCTCACGCTCCACTGACACTCGTGATGTGAAACAGTCCTAATAGACATAACTAAATCGTTGTCATTCAGGAATAAGATCGCGTGGGTGTTTGAATCGAAATCTTAATATTTTAAGGATTAATCGTGCAGCTCTAATGTAAACACTGCAAAATGTTTTGCGAGGATATCATCACGAGATCTCGTCACATCCCTACTTAATACCAGTACACACACACACACACACACACACCATGATTAGTAACCAACCACTCACTCACTGCAGGAACTGGATAAAGCCTATATGGGGCAAGTTGTCACACCTCTTACTCAGTGAATATGTCCCCACATAAGAGGAAACGTTTTGAGAAGTTTCTCTTAAAGTTAGAACAAACATTCTTCCAGAATGTTACTAGAAGATTCATTCAAAGTTACCTGGTATTTAATAACGTTTTACTTGGAGGTAGGGCGGTATCAGATATCAGATTTTTCACTATAGGATTATCATGGCCACAAAAATTCACAATAATGATATATCGTGATATACAGAAATGTTTAAAAATGAATAAATAAATAAAAAACCATGCTATCAGTCAAATTTATTTATTTTTTACTTTTTTGACCAATGAATCACTCCACTGCATACAAAAAATTATGAAATTAATAACATATTTCTACTCCAAACGAGTGTTTTAAATAACTTCCTTTGTGAATTGATTCTTATCATAGAATGAGGCAGAAATTATATTACTTTTTTAATATTCTATACCATTATTATGATTAGTATTGCCTTATAAATACATATCCTTATTAAAATACCTGAGATGGGTTGAAGAACATAGATAAACCGTATGTTGTTGCAGTTGTGTATTAACTGTCTTCGTGTTTCATCAAATAAAACATTTTTTTCAGCATTTTACTCATCTACAGCCACAGTTGGATGTCTACAGGGATTTCCTGGAACGTTATAAATTCTATTACTTTTATGGGTCTTGCTTGTTTGCTGTCTGTGTAAGGGCGCCCTCTGGCGTCGAGTATGAATGGAAAAAAAATTACATGTGAGAGTTCAGCGTTCCATAACGGCGCTGACGCTGTATTATTCATTATATCCACCATATTACCGGTATATGGTGACATCCCTGGTTGGAGGTTCATGTAACTGGATGTTTGTGTAATTTTCTAAATGTTACTTCTTGTTTTGGAACATTTAGAGAATATTTAAAAGTAACATTTCCATTTAAAAATAAAAAAATAAAAAAATAAAAATAAATAAATAAATAAATAAATAAATAAATAAATAAATAAATAAATAAATAAATAAAAAAAAATAATAATAATAAATTGAAAGCAAAACTTACAATTGGCATAACCGAAAAAAAATCTTGATGTTTTCTTGTGATTAAAATGTTATTTAAAGGGTACAAAAATGTTCTTACAATGTTTTATTAACTTTATTTTCATCCATAATAAAATGTTATTTAAACTTTTTTTAGTAATATTCTAAGAATCTAAGAACGTATAAATGTCCAGTTTTCTTGTCTTGATTAGAATGTTATTTAAACGTTCCTAAAACATTTCTGACAACATTCTACAAACTTTTTTTTTTTTTTTTTTTATACAAAATTTTTTTATTTAAATTAACACTAGTCAAGTACAACATAATGATCCTGACAACATAATGACATTTGTGGAATATTGATCTCATGTTTTCTCTCAATATTATGAGAATATATATCAAACATGAATAAAGTTGTGAAAACATTCTATAAACATTATTTTAAGTTATTTTGTCCTAATATTTATGTTACTTTTACAAAACGTTAGTTAAAGTTGTGAGAACATTCACTTGGCTGGGTCATTTCTGTTGGGTCATTCTGCTGAATACAAAAAAGGTATTTTGTTTTCACCAGAACTAAAAATTGCTCAAAATTAAAAAAACGCATGCTGACATTTTTTAACAACATGCCCCGATAGGGCCATTACATGGACTATTATAGGCTTTTCAGTTAAATTAAACAGTAAATCACACGAAACAGCAAATGTATGTTATATATAGATGATTTCTCTTCTTATACTCATGCTCATTTGCAGCAGTACTTTGGCTGTTGACAGTATTCCAGCAATGCTGTAACAGGCCTAGATTTAAGTTGCTTTACAATGCTAGTTATTTGTCTTTAATGTCATAATACAATGACATCCCCATTAAACACTGTTTTTGTGTTTACAATATCCTTCACATGTGACATGAATAATGTAGTTTAATTATATAACAGACACCTATTACATGTATTATTCAAATGCTTTACAAAAGCCTGACTCGGTCCAGTATGCCTCATCAAGCACATGTTTGTACTGTGTGTCTCTATTGTTTTCTGGTATTTGTCAGTCATCAGTAAGTCTTTGGCTTGTGCTTACTGCCATCTTCAGGTGCAATAGTGCTGCTGTTTCATCACATGTGGCCACTAGGTGCTGATAGTGAGTCACATCACCACTGCCTTATATGTAATCACTACATACTTGAATGTCTTGTGAAACTGAGTGCATTGAGGAAAAAAGACACACAAAACACCACAAGATTTTATATTGTATATTTGCTTCAAAAGTATGTCTTCTTTCAGACTAGTCAAAAGAAAACATCCGAAATACACATTTAAATGTTTATTTTATTGCACTTTATCTATTTGCATCTGTAAATGTCAATTCTAATCTGTTTAAAGAGTTTTTTTTTCTCTTACATACAGCAAACGTCACAGTTTTATTCCTATTCCTATTATTTTGAAGGCTTTTACTGAGGGGCTTGCTCATGTATCATTCACACATTTATACAACATTTCATTCCTATAAACATGGTGAAAATGTCTTTGTTTCTGTTTGTTGACAGTATTTTCTGATTTATGGAGTGATAAAAAGAGTCCGTTTTTGTTGTCAACAAAATCAAACAAGAATTTTCAACTTGGCTTGTCCAGTGTTCAGATTTCTGCTCTGGAAATGTATGCAAATTAGTGCTTATTTAATTAGATAATGCCTCATTTGCATATTTAAACATTTCAGAAAACATTTATACTGGGATTAATCAACTAGGGAAGTAAGATATCTATTAGTTAATACACTTGTATTGTTTTGCCTTGTTTAATTTTACATGAGATGAAACCTCTCTGTTTGCCGTTGGTTTATTTCAGCGGCTCGGCCATGGCTCCGTCCTTCACGCCGGCGGCCACCACGGCGAAGAAGAAGCTGGGCAGCAGCGAGCGGATGTAGAGGGCGACCCACGGCACGGGATGGGCGAGGAGAACCTCTCGATTCTGCCGGTTCACCGTCCTCACGATCTCATGGGCCAGGCTGCTGGGACTCACGCCGTGCGTGTTCAGCTTACTAGAGATATCTGAAACAAGACTAAAGTCAGTGGATGTGGTCCAAAATGTAAAGAGCAGCCCTTGCTATTTATTGCCTACACAGGCAGCTGCCTTCTAAGGAACCGTATAAGAAACAGATTTGGAACAATCTACATAGGCAACCAGTCTGTGCTTCATACAAATAAAAGTGAGTTTGATATTAGCAGCTGCTAAACTAACAATATGACAGTATTTCTGGGTTAATTATTACCAGCACATTTTCAATTAGATTGAACTGTTTTTTAATCAATATCTATGAGAAATGAATATAATGAAATATATTTATAATCAAATCCTCTCTTGCATTCTGGGATAAATAGATTTAGATAGATTATCTTAGTTTTTTCTGGTCCTCGAATCTGATTGGCTGAGAGGAGTGCAACATTCTAGTGATTTCACTGTTTGCAGTATTTCTTACAGCGAGTTTTTGACATTTTTCATTTATTTTATGTTTTTTCTATGTGTAAATATATTTATATATAAACTCATCTGAACATATTTTGACAGTAAGGTTTTTTAATGTTTTTCAAAGAAGTCTCTTCTGCTCACCAAGCCTGCATTTATTTGACCCAAAATACAGAAAAAGCAGTAATATTGTGAAATATTTTTACAATTTAAAATAACTGCTTTTTATGTGAATATATTTTAAAAACGTTATTTATTCCTGTGATCAAAGCTGAATTTTCAGCACCATTACTCCAGTCTTCAGTGTCACATGATCCTTCAGAAATCATTATAATATGCTGATTTTCTGTTCAAGAAACATTTATTATTATTATTATTATTATTATTATTATTATTATTATTATTATTATTACTTAAAACAGTACGTTTTTTTCAGGATTCTTTGATAAATATAAAGAGCCAAAGATAAGCATTTATCTGAAATAAAAAGCTTTTGTAACATTGTTTTTTGAGCAGCAAATCAGAATATTAGAATGATTTCTGAATGTGACTGGAGTAATGATGCTACAAATTTAGCTTTAAAATCACAGGAATAAATTACATTTTAAAATATATTCCAATAGAAAACAGTTACTTTAGTAAATATATTTCAAAATGTGGCTGTTCTTGCTGTACATTGGATCAAATGAATGCAGGCTTTGTAAACAGAAGAGACTTCTTTAAGAGACTCTTTAAAGTGCCCCTATTATGCCTTTTCAAATATGATCTTTCATGTAGTGTTTCATGTAGCTGTATGTGAACAAACTATCTGCAAAGTTGTGAAGCCGACAGTGCACGATAAATAAAGTTATTGTCTATCAAAAAAAAGAGTCGAGTCGTAAGGATTTCGAATCTTTTTCTGTTACGGCCACACGTCACTAAGTAACACATTTGCATAATGTCTGCCCAAGTTCTACGTCGCGAACAACTTGCCCGCCCATAAATTTCCATGTGGTTTACGTCACATGGAAATTTACACGTACATTATACAGAAGACACTGTATCCTATGCTGTGAGTAAAATTGTTTTATATTCACTTCCAAAAGATGATGAATCTACAAAGATTCTATTTTCTAGCGATCGTTCAAAATAAGTAATTGTGTATGTTGTGTAACAACCCTGCACATGTCTTGCTAACCGGCTAAATCACGCTTCTGTAGTTCTGTTGTTCAGCTGTGGACCCACTGTAGTCTGACAATTTGTGATTGATGCAGCTTGACTGTCTGTCTGTCTCATTAGTTGAAGTAATGATAAAGGATGGCGCACGAAGCGACTTTCACACCGAATGCGGAAAGCGCTGTGCTATGAAACCCATTCGTTTTAATTGCTTCCGCCCCGCAGGACGGCTTGTTTCTGCCTCGACCAAAGCGCACGCGCAGTGGAGCGTGCACGCTGCAGACAAAGTTCAAATGAGTTGTTCAAATTAACTTTTGCCGCTGCGCTCTGAAGGGCTGCACTGAACCCAGCAGCCAGCGCTTTCCGCGTTCGGTGTGAAAGCCGCCTTAATGCATTATACAGTGTTGAAGTTTACAACATAGAGGTGTGCTCGGTTCGCTTACATAAGCAAATTGCGAGCACTTTTTACGGTAGACCGTGCTAACTTGTCGATCAGCCACTTCAGCCGTTTCATCATCAGACTCTGGCTGGAATTGTTATGGTAAAATCGATGCCATCTTTTCTATGTATTGACAAGTATCCAGGGTTGTCAGTCAGTTATGGTGATGGACGTTTCGTTTTCCGACACGCCGTACGCGGTAGACCAATCATAAAGGACTGCACCATCTGACCAATCACAGCAGTGAGGGCTCAGGGAAAGGAGGGGTTTAGAGAGACTGATTCTTCGAACTGCTTCGCACGAGTCATTTATGAATCATTTAGAAATGGGGTAAAATTAAATCTATTTTTGGAGAAAACTGAAGTGTTTTTTGACCTTGCATACATGTAAACCTGTTTTGGGAGTCTATTAAAACAATATTAGCAACATTTAAAATGGCATAATAGGGGCACTTTAAGAGACTCTATCTTACTATTCAAAGACTTTTGACTGGTAGTGTAAATATTCTATAATTACACAATAATATTATATAATAATAAAATATATAATGTAAATATTTTAAAATATTTTTCCTCACTCTTATATATTTATATAGTTCATGCATACTTAAAAAAAAATAAATTAAAATAAATAAATAAAAAAATGTATGAATCATACTTCTGTCAAAAACAAGCATCTATCTGCCCAATCTGGCAAGACTCTGTAGTGGAGCTATGATGCCTAAAATTCCTGTCTACACAGGCAGGTTTCTCACTAGGTTCCTGGACCAAAGCAAAGGTGTGACACTGACAGAGACTAGCAATCAGAAGGTGTGTGATGCAATTACTGTTCATTTTCAGTAAGGTGCGTAGCATGCACGTCAGGAACCAGATGCATCTGAGGGTGTATGTCCGCATTTTTAGTGTACAAAATGAACAAGTAGCTACACTAATGCTTTGGATAATTGAACGTTGCTGTGACTCAGTGCCGGTCCGGTTACTCACAGGCCCAGAGGGGGTTGGTGGGCGGCGTTTTGGAGGGAGCGCCGTTCTCTGCTACTGCGTTAATGAAGGTGTGGCTGATGGTGCTGACGGAAATCCCGTACTCCTCCACCTCTGCTCTCAGACAGTCGAAGAACGCCTGGACTGCATGCTTGGACGCAGCATCTGAAAACACATCGATCTGAAGCAGCTTTGCTTTTAGAGACAAAACCAGTGCTTTTTTTTCATGCACTGGTCAGTTTTGAGATTTAGATCTATTTTGCTTCCATAGCATGTTCTTTCAGACTAGTAGAAGGAAACATCCAATATATATATAGTGCATATTTAATTAATTATATCTTATTTGCATGTTTGCTCATTAGCAAAATGTGAATGGGTGCCATCAGAATGAGTCTGATTAAAACATCACAATAATCCACAAGTAATCCACACCACTCCAGTCCATCAATTAATGTCTTGAGAAGCCAAAAGCTGTGTTTTTTCAAGAAACAAATCCATCATTAAGACGTTTTTAACTAAAATACAAGTCCATAATCCATTATATCACTTCCTCCAGTGAAAAAGTCCATCTCCTGTTGTCTCTCACATCAAAATCCACCCACATTTTTTTTTTTTTTTTTTTTTTTAGAGCTGCTTTGGACTGTTTTGGCTTGTAAAGGGTTCTCTCCTGATTCAGACCAGGCCACTTTTTCACTGGAGGAAGCGTTATTATTATCTTAATGATGGATTTGTTTCTTACAAACATGCAGCTTTTGGTTTCATAAGATGTTAACCGATGGACTGGGGTGGTGTGGATTACTTGTGCATTATTCAGATGTTTTTATCAGCTGTTTGGACTCTCATTCTGACAGCACCCATTCACTGCAGAGGATCCTTTTGTGAGCAAGTGACATAATGCTACATTTCTGTTCAGTGAGTCTTACAGCAGGTTCGGAATGGTAGAGCCAGTTTCCCTTGGATGCTGTTGACCAGCACAAACTGACCCGTCCGTCTAGTGATCATTAACGGCAGAACCCCTGCAACAAAAACAAGCAGTGCTTTAACATTTTCTCCCAATAAACCACCGTCATATTCCTCGCTCTGTTCCTACAGCCGTCTACCTTTGGCCAGCGTTATGGGCCCGAAGTAGTTGACGTCCATGACGGTTTTGTCCATCTCCAGAGAGAGATTCTGCACCGGTGCTTTGACTTTCATGCTGCTGTTGCATATCAGCACATCCACACAACCGTAACACTCTCCGATCTCTGTGATAACATCCGAAATGTTCTCCATATCGCTGAAGTCCAGCAGCACCAGCTTGGGTGTGAAAGTCTGAAACAGGAAGTAAAGATAGTAGGAAACCAGTATGTAAAGTAAAGAGTTTGTGTTTAAAACAAATATATCTAATGCAGTTTTGCTTCTCGAGTAACTTTATCTTGTTTTAATGGTATTTTAGTGGAGAAAATGATGTTCTGCTGTGTAATGAGGTGTTCTTTGATCATATTAGTACTGAGTGATTTTGATGATTAATGTCATAATTTAATAGATTTTTAATAGGGTCATTCCATGTCAACGCAACCAGAGGTCCCCGGCTCAATTTTTTGATTTTGCTAATATTTATTCTGAAGAAAGATAGACATGTATAGTGATGAAAGCCAAAATATTAAATGTCGTGAATGAATATTTACTGAGTAATCCACTATTTTGTAGAGGGAGGTCGAAATGGCAATTTTCACCTTAGATTCAGAGTCAAGTTACAGGGTAAAATGACTTCAGAAAGATGGCAGCATCATTATCCTAGCCTCATTGAGATGCCCATATCGCTGAGAGTGAATGATGTAGGGCCTTGAAAATTAAGATTCTAAAAGAAAAGTTTATGAAGAACTAAAATCTAAAATCATACTCTAATATCTTTAATATTTCTTGAGTTATAGGCACGTAAACTTTGGAAAAAGAATATTTGTGGCACTCAGACTGGTATGTTCAATGCAGTTGTCTTGACAGAAAGAAACAAGATACATCTCTAGTTTTAACATTATTTCTTCTTCAGACCATCCTCTTTAAAAGAAAAGAAGTATCATATTTTTGCAAACTGACCCACATTTGGTTTTTACTCCTGGAGACATATTGAAATTCCAATATCTCTGGAACCCGAATTTCATAGGGCATTAAAAATAAAGATGCCAAAGGAAATGTTGGTTAAAACCCAATATCTAAAAGGACATTAAAATATCCTTAATACTTCCTGAGTTACAGGTATGCAAACTTTGGAGAAAAAAAAACTTGAAAAGTTTCCCCATTTTTGAATGGTCACCATTGGCACATAATGCAACAAGGATGGCTAAAGTCAGCAGATTCTACTAATAGAATTACCGATCTCTGTGTAAAAATAAGATAATAATGCTGCCATCTTTCTGAAGTCATTTTACCCTGTAACTTGATGCTGAATCTAAGGTAAAAATTGCCATTTTGACCTCCCTCTACAAAATAGTGGATTACTCAGTAAATATTTATCCATGACATTTAATATTTGCGCTTTCATCGCTATACATATCTATCTTTCCTCAGAAAAATATTAGGAAAATCAAAAATTTGAACCAGGGAAGTTTTTGAAATTTGGTTGATTTGACACGGAATAACCCAATAGCATTTTTAAATTCAATATCTCTCATAGAAGTGTGATTATGACTACATAAATGAAGTCAACATGTTGTGGACATTCGGCTGTCAGGAGGATATCCTGCCATTGTTCATGACAGAGGAAGAGACTGACAGAGACACACACATATGGCCTGAACTATGAAAATCCTGAAAGTGAAGCGAGTGAGTGATCGAAGGCTTGCTGATGGTTTCTGTCTGATTGTAGGACTGTTGGTCTAATAATGTGGTCTCATACTCACTTTACTTGGGTCTGATCCACTGCACAGAGAATCATACAGAGATTCAAGCTTATCCCAGCTCGGCCCGCACAAAACCAGCCTCGCCCCGCCTTCATGAAACAGCCTGGCACATTCTGACAAACATGAGACAGAGATGGGATCAGAGAATGACAATACTGGAGAAATGCTGAGAAGAATGCAGAAACAGAAAGAATAGAGGATACACAAATAAATCTGTTCATTGCTTTCCATTGAAAAGCTCTGAAACTCTAAACACCTTAAAAACACAAATATTGCACAAAATAATTCATTTTTAATTCTATTACCTGCTTAGTGGAGGATACATGCAATGCAAATCAAGTTTGACCAAAATTGTACACTAATACAGTGTAAAATATATTGATTTTTTGTCTTGTTTTACAGTATAAATATTTACACATTTTTAAGTCCAGATACATTTACTTGAAAAGCAAAATGGCATACGATATCAAGTCTTGTTTTCTGAAAAATGTTTAAAAATTAAGTGAGCTTAGGTTGAAAACAAAAAATATCTGCCACTCAGGTCAGTAATATGAACTTAATATAACCTTAATCCAAAGTGAAATTCATGAAAGCTTGCTTCTCACATGGGATAAAAATGTAAAAGGTAATTGCACCTTTTTATTTCACTATTTTGATTTTTTTCAGACTTTTCTTAGAACTGCAAGAAGTAAACTCAGAATTGCAAGCTATAAACATGGGAAATGCGAGATATAAACTTGCAATTATAAAAAGATCCTTTAATCCTGGAAATGGGCTTCCATTGAAAACTAGTTTATTTTTCTGACCTTACTGACGGACTTTCTTCTTTCTTTCTTTTTTAAGCTTAAACTCACTTTCATTTTTCAGAAAGCAAGACTTACTATCTTATGCCATTTTCCTTCTCAAGTAAATGTATCTTGATTTAAGAATGTTTAGATATTTGTACTGGAAAACAAAAGTCCTGGGTAAAAGGACGGGCAAATAGTGTGATGAAATGCAGTCTATCCATAGTAAAACTTGATAAAGGTGTTATCTACTCGTTCCGTTCAGAGACAAATGCCTGTAAAGGCAACAAAAGTGTCTGCTGACCCAATCACAACACAGAATCCCCCACAATCTCATCAGTCTGAAAGCACACAGCTCACATTTTATCAGTCTTTATGCTTTCTGCTTTCTTTCACACTCACACTGACTGCTCTTTGTCCTCTGTACAGATGTACTGATGAGACTGTTTCACCAAATCCAAAACCAACACTATACAGAACACTGTTCAGTTATCATTTAAACTTAAAACAGTAATTGTAAGTGGGCTATTTCTTTAAGCATCGTAAAATATTCTCATAAAATAAAAGTTCTTTATCAGGATTTTTATTATTCTGTTTAGAACCTTCAATTTCCATGGAACCTTTTTACTGGACAATAGGTTCTTAAAGATTATTAAAACAGAAAAATAGTGAAAGGTTGAAGGTTATGACATCACTGCAAAAACTCCCTTTTACAACCTTTTTTTTGAGTGTATCATAGTATCTGAACTAAAAAAATGAGTGGAAGGCAAGTTTTATACTGCCTTTGTTTAATTTTGTGGTGAATTAATAGACCATTAATTAAGCATTACCACTTCCCATTCCGGACACAGCGTCTGTGATCACCACCACTTTGTTCCGCACCATGGACTTGGACATGAAGCGCATGACCTCATTGTAAACATAGTAAACTCCAGCAAAAACCACGATCAGCAGCGGCAGCACCATAACCGATGGGAGACCCATCTTCTGAAATCCAAGAAAAATTGAGTTAATTTGACAAAATAAAACCTTTGCATGCAAGCTCACAAGAAATGATCCTGCATTGCTTTCTAAACTGGAGAATATGAAAGAAACTGGAGAATATGACATATGAAAAATATGAGAGATGCTACAGTATCATGATTTTAAAAGTCAACATTTTTGGTTAGACTATATTTAAATGGATAGATCACCCTCTCATCATTTATTCATGCCATTTCAATTCTGACTTTCCTTCTGACAGCCTGGCAGCTTTGATCACCATTGTCTTTCATGGCATCTTTTGTCCATATGCAGGGATTTAATGGTGAGCTTTTTTATTTTAGGGTGAACTGTCCCTTTAAAGGAATAGTTCAGCCAAAAATAAACATTTTCTGAAAATGTGCTCACCCTCAAGCCATCCAATATGTAGATGAGTTTGTTTCTTCATCACATTTGGAAAAATGTGTCATTCCATCACTTGCGCACCAATGGATCCACTGCATTGAATGGGTGCTGTCAGAATGAGAGTCCAAACAGCTGATAAAAACATCCCAATAATCCACAAGTAATGCACACCACTCCAGTCCATCAGTTAACATACTGAGAAGCCAAATGCTGCAGGTTTGTAAGAAACAAATCCATCATTAATCCATAATACATAATAACGCTTCCTCCAGTTAAAAAGTCCATCCCTTGTTGGCCCTCACATCAAAATTCAGCCATATATTTGTTTAGAGCTTGTAAGAGGTACTTGATCTGTGCATTTTTCTCCCCTGTTTCAGACCAGACCAATTTTTCACTGCACTGTAAAAAATAAAAAACACAATTTGTTGAGTCAGCTTAAAATAATTTGTTACCCTGCTGCCTTAAAATTTTAAGTTCAGTCAACTAAAATAAGTTTAGTCAACTTGAAATGTTAAGTTGTACTAAGTAATAAGTACTAAGTAAATATTTGTGTTTGCTAAACTTAACAGATGGGTAAGTACCCCAGCTGCCTTAAAATTTTAAGTTGATTCAACTCAAATATCTAAGTTGTCACTTGGTATAATTTAACATTTTAAGTTGAATAAACTTTTTTTTGAGTTGACTGAACTTAAAATTTTAAGGCAGCCAGGTTACAAATTATTTTAAGTTGACTCAACAAATAGTTTTTTACAGTTTGGAGGAAGCATTATTATGTATTACAGACTCATATTTTAGTTAAAAACTTCTTAATGATGGATTTGTTTCTTGCAAACACACAGCTTTTGTCTTCTCAAGATGATGGACTGGAGTGGTGTGGAATTGTTTGTGGATTCCTGTGATGTTTTTATCAGCTGTTTGGACTCTCATTCTGACGGCACCCATTCACTGCAAATTATCCACTGGTGAGAAAGTGAACTAATGCTACATTTCTCCAAGTCTGATGAAGAAACAAACTTGGATGGCCTGAGTGTGAGCACAATTTTAGTAAATGTTTATTTGTGGGCGAACTATTCCTTTAACAAATGCTCATCAGCTGTATACAGTAATATGTGTCACTAGTTCCATAAAAGTGTGGCTGAGGACAAGATCTATAAATAGCCAAGCTCTCCACACTGACACTGGATACACAAGAAGCACATATTTGGACATACATGAAAAGAATAGAAGTGCCTCTCTCACTGTTACTGCATTCGATGATTTAACCAACAACCATTTTGTTGCTTTTTAACAAAACATTTCCAAGTCCAACACAAGCAACAGTGTCACAGATAGATTAATGCCTGACCAGCACTTATACAGAGTGCCAATCAACAGCACACACCCACACACAGTAACCCACATGCAAGTGACCGTAATCTGTTTTATTTTCAGTGTACTTACAGTGTGCGTAAAGAGCTAAGCCAGCCTTCAGTGGAAATGTGTGCTGTTGTCCGGTCAGGAAAGCAGACTGAAGCCTGCCGTCCTCCCTGTTCATTCAGAGCCAGTGGCTGCCAGGGAACTTGTCCGGATCACGGCTCTTTTAATAGCATGTGGCTGAGCGACTGGTGGCTCATGCATGTTGCAAATATTATCTCAGGCATGTAGAGAGGCATTCAAGGGTACCTTGAGGTTCTCACTATATTGCATTGCATAAAATTATATATTTTAAGGTGTTTTTTGTTACAGTGTAATTATACATTGAAGTATTGAGTAATACTAATTAACTACATGTACTTACTTTACAGTTAGGGTTAGGAATAGGGTTTGATTTAGGGTTAGTTACATGTAATTATGCATCATTTGTTATTACTACAGTAAGCACATGTAACGTAATGTGGATACTGTGCAATTGTAAAAAGTGTTTTTATTGACCGCACTTGTAAAATATTGTTCAAATGCACCATTTTTTAATTACAGCGTTTTTATAGATTTTTTTAAAAGTTATTTTATTGACAGCACATACGTAAAATATTGTTAAATACGCCATTTCTGTTTTCTTAATAGATTTTTTATTTAGATTTATTTTATTGATAGTGCACATGAAAAATATTGTTAAAAAGCACCATTTTTTTAATTATAGTGTTTTTAAAGATTTTTTACAAATGTTTTTTGATAGCACATACATAAAATATTTTTTAGGGCTGTCAAACGATTAATCGCGATTAATCGCATACAAAATAAAAGTTTGAGTTTGCCTAATATATGTGTGTGTTCTGTGTGTAATTTTTACGTATATATAAATAAAAACACATTTTTATATATTTAAGAAATATTTACAAGTATATGTATTTATTATAATTTTTATATAATTTATATTATATATAAATTAAAATAATTTGTACAAAAATAATATATTTCTCCTAAAAATATACATTAATTTGTGTGTATTTATATATACATAATAATTACACACACCACACACGCTTATATTAGGCAAACTCAAGCTTTTATTTTGTATGCGATTAATCGTGATTAATTGTTTGACAGCCCTAATATTTTTAAATGCAGCATTTTCATTTTTTTAAATAGATTTTTCATTTATTGACTTCATTTATTGATTTTTCATTTATTTCATTATTCACAGTATTGTTCAAATGCACCATTAATTAATTATAGGGGTTTTATAGATTTTTAAAATGTCATTTTATTAATAGCACATACATAAAATATTGTTAAATGCACCATATTTATGTTTTTTGATAGATTTTTAATTTTATTTTATTCAAATCAAATCAAATCACCTTTATTTATATACCACCTTTAACAATACAGAATTAAATAGGAAACAGTATTAAATAGGAAATAGTACATCAACAATGCAAAGATAATGATAAAGCATATGTAAAATATTGTTAAAATGCACCATTTTTAATAGTTTTTATAGATTTTTAAAAAATGTTATTTTATTGATAGCACACATAAAATATAGTTAAATGCTGTATTTTTTTAAAATAGATTTTCAATTTTAATTTTTAATTTTTTAATTATAGTGTTTTTATAGATGTTGTCAAATGTTATTTTATTGATAGCACATACGTAAAATATAGTTAAAATGCACCATTTTTGTTTTTTTAAAAATAGATTTTTAATTTTATTTTACTGATAATGCACGTGTAAAATATTGTTAAAAATGCACCATTTTTGTTTTTTTAATAGATTTTTAATTTTATTTCATTGATTATGCACGTGTAAAATATTGTTAAAATGCACCATTTTTGTTTTTTAATATATTTTTTAATTTTATTTTATTGATAATGCATGTGCAAAATATTATTAAAATGCACCATTTTTAAATATAGTGTTTTCATAGATTAAAATTGTTTTTTTTTATAGATTTTTAATTGTACTTCATTGATAGTGCATATGTAAAATATGGTTACAATGCACTGTACACACTATTTATCTATTACACTGAAAAATAAATGGTGTTGAAACAATTTTCACTCAGAAATTACAATTAAATTTACAAATAAACAGCAAATAACACATGAAAACATGAAATTTTAGCATTTTCATGTAAAACCTAGTCCAGTAATCTTTGTTTTATAACCTCAATTTATCAATGTATTTATTTATGTATTTATTTACAGTGCACATAAGCAGTTTATATTAACAAGTCACTTGTTTATAAGACAGACTGGATTACACAATAAAGTACGCAATAAAGATAAACAACAGTTTCAAAGTATATAGTTAAATTTTACAAGATTTTTAAGTGCCATATGAAAGAAAACAAGTCAGCAAAGATCAAATTATATTAAAAATGAATTTAAAAGAAAACATTTTAAATAACAGGAAAGCATTGAGAAAGGTTTTATTTGCATTATTTGACAACTGCATTATTATTTATTTCGCTTTTACCACATATATCATTTTTATTTTATTTTAGTTTTGTGTTGAATTGTGTACATGTTCACTAGTGTCCACAGGGTGGATATCTTCTCCGCATCGGGATAGTCTACGCTCCGAACTCTCGCGAGAGAAAATGAAATTCCAGCAGCAAATCTGCGAGCTCGCGACCTCCCTCCATTGGGAAAGCTCGAGCGCGACTGAGGGGAGAGAAAACAGACCCTCGCTAGCCTGGAAAACCTTCGAAACGACGCGTTTATCGCAGCTCACAGAGCCGTGAGGTTCGAGCTAAGACATGCACGGTACCGGCGGAGGATAAAATGTCAGGTTCGCCGAACGTTGGGATTTTTAAAGCTCCGCTAAACGAGCAGGGGGAGAGGCTTCATTAGCGAGCTAACTGACGCTAGCAGTGAAGTGCGTGAAAACTTCGAGCCTGAGAGAGAATTTGCCATTGGGATTGAAAACCGGGATACCTCACCAGCGGGTTTTTTTCTTCCATCGCTTCCTAGAAGGTCCAGCTTCGTTTGACCGGAGGAGCACGTGAAATAATCGCTTTGTTTACCGCTTGCACAATTCCAGCATTGATTCGCCCAGAAATGAGATTAGAGAGTCGCTTTGTGAGGCCAGGCCATGAACTCAAGCACATCAGCCAAAACACTGAGCAGGCCTGTTAACTAGAGATCTGCTTATATAAACTACTCACATTCTGCACTCGAACCTTCTGCTGGTGGACTAGTTTGGCTGCTGCTGCTGCAAAGGAGATCCGAGTAAAGCTGCTGTTACCGGTCATGTTTTGCATGAAGACCGTGTCAAGAATCGGATGAAAGAGCGTCGGGAGTATTGCTGTCTGTATAATTTTCGTTGCTGGGATTTGAGACGCGCACAAATACAGGAATAAAATGTCTAGTGTTAAGGAAAACACGTGTAGGAAATTTCAAGCGAACATTTTCAACAAAAGCAAATGTCAGAACTGCTTCAAGCCTCGAGAGCTGCATCTGCTGACGGACCAGGATCTCAATCAGGTATGAACGGCTCGTTTCGGTCATATCACTTCGAATTCGTTCATGTGAACGTGTAAAAGCGAGATGGCCCGTTCGAAAAAATGCTGTTTGCTCTGTAGTGACAGCGAAGCTGACAACTGATTTCCATTAGCTGACAGCGCTTTATTGATTAGTTTGCGGTGACCACTAATCAGCCTTTTATGCTTGTTTTGTTTAGAAAGGATTTGTCTTGTTAACTTGAAACCGGTGTCATGATAAGGTTTTGACAGGGTTTTTTACCTGTGTTGTTAGTGACGCATGCAGGTACTGTTTTTAGTAATGATTTTCACGGATGCTTGTGACTGATTTAATGAATTTATTGTATGTTTTCAGTTGTGGTAAAGCACTTGGAACGGTTGGAACGCTGTATTGACCAACCAGAAGCCAGCATAAATCTACTCTTGATTTCTGATTGGCCAAAACAGCGTTCCAGCCGTTCTGTAATCTGTCGCTGTTCAAATTCAAGTATTTTCTGCAATCGTTCATGTATGTGTTCTAGTAGAAGGTTGGCAATTAATATAATCAGCCTGTCGTAATGACTTTGTTTCAGTGTTGTGTTGATGTTGTTTTAGGACAGATCTTGTTAAAATTTGGGAAAGTTACAACTATTTCGTTAACCTTTTACAACCATTTAGCACTTAAATGTTGTTTTCGTGTTAAAACTGTGTTGATACAACAACTAAAAATTTTTCAGTCATATTTTCATATTAAAGATCAGTCATGTTCCAGCTAACTATATTTATAATATGACTACCAATTAACACCCACTTTGGTCATTGTACTGTACATTGGCTGTATGTGAAAACCCTTCAGTTGAATATTTCTTAGATGTAAGAAGACACTGTTTTCTGCTAGAGGAAACTTTTAATTTAGACGAAGGTCGTCAAACCAGAGCGTTTCAAAACCTTGTCAAGATTACAGGTACTTCTGGAGATTGGGAAATAATTGGCCGTCTGCGTGCGTTTCTGGATGTTGGAGTCCATTTCTTACAAATCCAGTGCATTTTCCCCCTCTCTAATTATCTTATTCAATGAAAGAAAGCTTTGGTTGAGTGCATGAAAACACAAACTGTGAGCATATTTCCATATGCGCTCTTGAAAGAGAATGAATGAGAGGAAAAGTTTTAGACCATAAGGGCCTGTTGTTTTTTTTTTTTTTTTTTTAATTGATCCCATACCCTTCTGAGCCGTCGAGCGACGTCAGCATCCTCCAGCAAGTGTGTGTTGTGGTTAGAGTGAGATTACCAATGGTTAACCCATTATGTGCCAAATTCATGAGTAATTGTTATGGATTACATCACTCGCTAATCCCACTAAGATGACCTAGTGTTAGTTACTAAATCAAACCCTTTTTTGGGCTGTGGTGTTGTGTAACAGTCATCCTCAGGCAGTCAGTTTATGATTTCTTTATTTTTGTTTTGACAACAGTATTATGTTCCGGTTAGACACTGACCATATGGTTAGAACAAGTACATTCTCCAATGTTAATGTAGAATGGAAATTAAAAGGATGGCTCAGCCATTGTTGTGATTAGAGTTGCAACATGTCATTCCTGAAAGCTGTTGGAAGCCTATGCAATCAAAGCTTTGACATTTAAAGTGAATGAAAATGATCCATAAGAATTGAGCGGTTTAATCCAAGTCATCTGAAGAGACGTAATCGCAGAATTAATTTAGGCTTTTATTCATATGTAAACATTGCTCCACACGCATACATAGAGCACATCAAATATGGTCTGACTTGTGTGCTTGATGCGAGTTATGCAAGTTTACGACTGATCAAACAGACATCAGAAACTCCATTTGTCAGATGTGCCATTTGTTCACAGATCAAATGTAATGTTCCCACATCCTCTTTTATATTACCTGGCAAAGCAGAATATTCCAGCCCCAATTGGTTGCCTTCATTTTGCCAAAAATGCTTTGAGCATTTTGAAATGTTTCTCTTGTTCTGTTGAGTAGTAAATAACTGTCAAATGTAATTTGCCTTCATAGTTTTCCAGTTTCAGAGATTTTGTATCTTAGGGCGCTTTCAAAACTGGCATGTTTCTGAATCTGGCGCATTTTCACCCTTAGTTTGGTTTGTTGTGGCATATATGAACACGCAAGTTACGCTTGGATTTGCATCAAAACGGAACCAAAAATCAGTCTGAATCTCCTGAAATGAGGTGGTCTTGGCTCAATCGAAAACCAACTCTGGAGCAGTCTGCTTTTGGTGAAAAAGTAATCAGACTTAACGAGCCAGGTTTGATTGTCAATCCATCCTGATGGGTGATGGTTTGAGGAACATAAACAGGTGTACATTGACCAATTAGAGGACCGTTTTATTCACATGTGACTTATTTAAACACATTTTGACATGTTTTGAAATGTTGCTATCTGAACTATAAGAAAATGCAACATTGTAACAGTTTCTGCTCCCTGTTTCGTAACAAAGCAAATGACCTTGATTTTAATGGTCAGAAGGTTGACTGATGTGTATCTATGTAATATGTATGCAAAAATATATATGTACACAACTGAATTACCTTATCTGTTCCTCTATGTAATTCACAGAGGAAGCTCAATGCTACAGTACATGTTGGATGTTTGAGTCAAATGGTTCCTTTGAGGAAATGTTGGCAGCACATAGTCATTTACTTACCCAGGGGGTAAAAGGCTTTCAAAATACTGTAATCTTCACAGACTCGTTCCTTAAAGAATGCTCTCGACTTCTCTCAAGACCTTCCAGAGTGAGCTCAGTGGAATTGACTCTATGGAAACTTTATATGTGTTTCCACTAAAATTTCTAGTTCTGTGAGAGCTTCCCATATCATACTCTCTCAAACTGCAGTAGCAAGTCACATTAGTAGACGCTGATCACAAATAATTATATAAAATTTTAATGTGTATATTTAGAATGATTTCTGAAGGATTATGTGACCCTGAAGACTGGAGTAATGGCTAATGAAAATTCAGCTTTGCATCACAGGAGTATTATATTTTAAAGTATATTAAATTAGAAAACCATCATTTTAAATTGTAATAATATTTCACAATATTACTGCTTTTTTTATAATTTGATCAAATAAATGCAACCTTGATGAGCATAAAAGACTTCTTCAATTCTTCTTCTTCAAAAAAAGCATCAAAAATCTTACTGATACCAAAATTTTGAACAGCAGTTTGTATATATGTATATAAAATTGTTTATACTAAACACAACATTTTAGCAAACTATATTAAACCTAACATTTCCAGAAAACCTGGACAGTTCCAGAAGCTTTCCAGGAGAAAATATTTTTTGTGAAGGTGGATTGTATTAGTATTGCTCTGTCCTGTCATTTAGTTTGTGTGCTTAAATTTTTCACAGTTTCGATACACTGCGTTGCACCTGAAGTTGCAGGCTAAATGAGAAGGCAATCATGCATTGAGTCCATTAAAAGAGATCAGCTCGTATGGGATTTGGCTTTTATTAGCTCTACAGGGCCAAATGATCCATTTTCTTCTGATTGTGAAAGCAAGGAGATTCTTCTTCAGGAGCTTGATACAGAATACAGGGCTCGACAATAAGGAGTGCCCGATGGCCCGGGGCCAGCATGAGAGACGCTTGGGACAGTTGACGAATCTGTCACTGGTAGGGATGTTAACCGATGACCGTTTGACCGGTGGTTGACCGTATCAATGTTAACCGGTCAAAGTTGTCGGTAGTCGGTTAAAAAAAAAAGTGATATCTAAATTAGGCTATTATAGACAGTGGACTATACGCTACTACAGTTAGCCATCTCATTCCTCATCTTTTTGTGTTAAGTGAACAAATTATCCCTCACACTCAATTTTTCATAACTCGCCTGTTTGTACTTAATAAACCAATAAAAACATTTGGCGCGAGGTCACAGCGTTTGGGTTCGCGCGCTCACAAGGTTTGCGAAAAGTAAAGGCAACAGGCTAAAACACTCGAGGTTAGAGCGGCGTCTCTTCGGAGCTGTCATTTTCTTAAATGAGCCGTGGCAATGTTTCAAATGAGCTTCTAACCTAGACAAACGCCTTTATTTTCAAAGCGATCACCTTGTACCCAAACCATTTGAAACTAAGGAGCCATTTGTCCTACGATTACATACAACAAGCTCTTCGGCGCCGCGTTTGCGGGACTCATGTTTCGCGCTGTAGGGGATTTTAAAAAAGTGACGTGAGTGGCAGTGTGTGTGTGTGTGTGTGCGGGAGGCAGAGAGATGCGACAGAGTTGCGAAATTGCAGGCGCGGCTCGAAATGGCTGTTATTTCAAATAGTGTACCATATTTTAAACTAATCGGTTAACCGGTTTCAACCGGCTAATGAGGCTCGGTGGTCGGTCAAGAAATTTTTTAGTTTTCGCCATCCCTAGTCACTGGCCCGATTGGGCCACTGCCGCGTCGTCACGAAAGTTTATCATTTGCTCCTGTTTTTAAGTCTTGTCATTTGAATTTTCAAGCGATCACAGAGAGACGCGTCTCTGACAGACAGATAGCCTACAAAAGTATGTCAAAATATCCATTTAGACGAGGAACTTTGTAGCTTTAAAAATGATTAATCTATTTTTTAATTTATACAGTGGAGTAGCATTACAGATGTACCGATCGACCTGACATATTTCAACCAATCTCTGTTCCGGGCTTGCACACAAACTGCATGGAATATATATTTTTTAAATGTCATGTGTGTGGAAATATTACGAGCTCTTTAAACATCCATTAACAGAGTCCAGAGACGCTGAAGACGAACACAAAAAGGGGGAAAAATACTGTAATGTTAGCAGGCAGAGCAAGATCACAGTTCACGATGCGCGAAATATTGGAAATAATATCCTAAATATTGAAACGGGGTTTATATTAATGTGTCTCTGAGGGGAATGGACTGTTTTAAGAAAGGTTTATATTGTGTTTTTTCTTCATTTACCTCTGTATAATGCATTTAAAGTTGCGTTCATAATCATGATGCTGCTTTGTTTACAGTGGTAAACGCTGTATCATTATTCCATAACCACCACCTGCTGGCAGTGACTGATTTTGCGTTCATTCAGTCCGTCTGCTGTTTTTCTCTAAGCATTGTTTCATTTGTAATAAAATAATAGTAATAAAATATTTTTTGAACAAACAAATAATGTTTGAACTTTATATTTGTTAGGCTAGTAGGTTTTGCTGTGATATCGAAACTGGAATCGAGAATTTAACAATTTAAAGGGTATGTAAGATTTTGATGTCATATAAGCTTATTTATTAAAATAAAAGACAACATCAGTCAAAACAATGATAACAGCAACTATAGTTTTTTTTTTTTTTTTTTTGTGGCAGGGCCTGTGAAAATTTTGACCGGGCAAGTAAAAGTTTGAACCACTGGCCCAATGGGGTTGAGCCCTGGAATATAATTCCAGCTTCCTACGAATATCTCATAGTGAGAGCAGCAGGATTCATACATGTATTACTTTTGTTAGTCTTCTAGAGTTGTCTTTTGCTTCGAGGTCTAGCCCGCATGTTAAAAATGGAAAGTTGCATCAAGAGGCTTGAAGCATCCCAGTGTGATTCCCATGCAGAAGGAGGTCTGCTGTGAGCGGGTGGGACGGGGGCTTGTGAAAGGAAGTGCGTGTTGGGAAAGTGGAGCAGAGTTTCCCAGAGGTCGCTCCCACTTCTGAAGCTGCGGTTGGGCCCGGGGTGGGCGTTGGGTTTGTTTAGGCGGGGGGGTAGAAGTTCAGGGCGAGTGCGTCCAGGGGATGCAGGGATAAAGTGGACCGCTGGGAGCCGGTCGCCCTCAGGATTCAGCCTGGGAGGAAATTGGGAGTTAAACGTGATGCGGCCGGCGGGGCCGTAGGGTTAGATGTGAAGCTGGAGAGAGGAAGGAAAGCGCAGGGGTGTGCCGCTGCTCACATGCTAGAGTCACAGCTGTGTTTTGTTTTGCTTCCAATCCCCCACCTCTTCCAGAGAGGAAAGCGGCTAAATTTGGTCCCCAGGTATCCTCTGTTGTTTTAAAGATGTATTTATGGGTACTTATGGGGAGGGCTGGGGGAAAAAATCGATGCACTGCGATTCTCTCTTCAATAATTCTTGTAAACAATTTTGTTTTAAGAACAGGATAGAACATCTATCAAAACGTAATCTGTGCATTTGTGTGAACTGCTGCTGTCTGTGATCTTATCAGTAATAATCAAACAGCAATAATGCCCAGAAAAAGAGAATCAAATATCTTAAATATTGAATATCTTGAAGTACTTATACAAGTAATTTAACAAAAATGCACAAATAACTTTAAACTCATTAATGATTTATTTAATTTGGGGGAAAAAATTATTGTTAAAATTGGATCATAATTTCCAGAATGGAAACTGGATCAGATCTTGGTGCCTAAAGATTTCCATCACTACATATAAAGTCAAGTCATGTCACTTTTGTTTTTGTCACTTGAACAATACAGGTTGTGTCAAAGCTAGGGATGTAAAGATATCAAAATCTCACAATACGATAATATCGCAATATGAAGTCCATAATGCAATATTTATTGTGATATTTAAAAAAACAAACAAAAAAAAGACAAATGAAGAAATGGGGGGGGGGGTTATTCTCTCTATCTAATGCACTTTGAGAGTTCAAAATTAAGAGTGCCAACCCATGTTCTTAACTGAGAAAACTTAAGTCAGAAAGTCAGTGAACTTGTACCTGAACTTTAAATGAGACTCAATCCTCTTTTTATTTGTTGTATATCCTCTCCGTCTAAATTACATTCACACCAGTGTTTTAGGAAGCCAAACAAATAAGAATATGTGACCCTGGACCACAAAACCAGTCGTAAGGGTAAAATTTTTGAAATTGAGATATATACATCATCTGAAAGCTAAATAAGCTTTCCATTGATGTATGGAAAGAAAAATCTAAATATTGAGAAAATCACCTTTAAAGTTGCCCAAATGAAGTTCTTAGCAATGCACATTACTAATCAAAAATTAAGTTTTCATATATTTATGGTAGGACATTTACAAAAAATCTTCATGAAACATGGTCTTTACTTAATATCCAAATGATTTTTGGCATAAAAGAAAAATTGTTTTGACCCATACAATATATTTTTGGCTATTGCTGCAAATATACCCATCCTACTTAAGACTGGTTTTGTGATCCAGGGTCTCATACAATAATAATAATAATAACAACGACAATGACGGTAATAGCCATATATTGTAAAGCAATTGAACTGCAAAAATAAATGGAAATGAATATTTCATATGTATATTATTTTTGCTATACACTACAGTTGGGAAATTACAATACTACTTTCCTAATTTATACACTTGAAAGAGATATTTTGAGCTTGGACTACAGTAATGTTACTTAGTTAAACCGCTAGCTGTCAGCAATTCATACTGTACTTTTTAAGCTTTTATTTTGACAGAAAGGGGACTAGAGCTTTTGTTTTGAAGGAAAACTCTAACTGTCTGGTATTAAGCCATATTGTGCATTCGAAAAAGATTACAACTTTAAAGACCTTTTATGTTAGAATAAGAAGTTTAAGTATGTTTTAAAAACTACGCTTTTGCCCGGAAGGCCTATCGTTTCATATCGTCATGTGACCACGATAATATCAAGACAGTTTTCCTATTGCGATTTTACGATATTAATAATACCGCTATGTTCCTAGTAGGGCTGCACGATTAATCGAATGCGTTTATGAGGCGCGCTTAGTCAGTAAAGCCGGTACTTTGATTAGTAGTAAAGCTCCATCACGTGCGTTCAGCTGGAGCGGCAATTAATACACAGAGCCGTAAATCACTGACAAGCTCCGCCAAATCGCGCTCATAATCAGATGCGATTCATCTGCGATTATGAGCGCGATTTGGCGTAGCTTGTCAGTGATTTACGTCTCTGTGTATTAATCCAGCTGAACGCACCTGATGGAGCTTTACTACTAATCAAAGTACCGGCTTTACTGACTAAGCGCGCCTCATAAACGCATTCGATTAATCGTGCAGCCCTAGTTCCTAGTCAAAGCAGCTCCAGAGTAGCAAAAGCAGATATGGAAACTTAACTATAGAGACAGTTCAGATTTTGCTGTAAAGCAACTAAAAAAGACTCCGCTTATGGATAATATTGCAACATCAGAGTCTTGCTTGGTCCTTATTTTGTATGCAAGGGTAAAGATTATTCAAGTCATAAATTTGAGGTCATTGCTTTCAGTGAGAAGGTGAGACGCTGCTTAACAACCTTTGAGGCAAAACATCTGCTCTAAAGTGAAGCTATATTAACTTGCCTAGTCCTGCTCAGCTGTGTCTAAGCCTGCACCTGTAGCTAACACTTTAAAAGTGGTTATGCTAGTTGCTCAAAATGATCAAACTGTCACAAAATAATCAAATTGAATCACAAATTGTTCTTTAGGCTCCAACATGTACTTGAAAACTTAATAATTATACATTTTGATTTTGTTGCAGGCCAAGCCGATCTATGGGGGATGGCTGTGTTTGGCTCCAGAGGGGACGGACTTTGACAATCCCATGCAGAGATCCCGGGTAAGAGGGCATGACGTTATTTGTAGGCAAGACTGACGTCTGTTTGCTTTAGTATCTTGGCACTGTACACAAATAAAACTCGTCTGGTGTGTAATCAGGTGTGTGGGAAACTGCATCAACTTTAGTATAAGACAGTAGTTTATTCATTTGCTTCTGTGCCTAATCACTCAAAATTTGGGATTAGAGCTGTCAAGTTAGTACTTTAATTTAATGTGATGAATTGGTAACACTTGAGTACAAGTATACACTTATAAAGTACTTACAAGTAATTCATGAACTATTAGTTTATAGTTTATTCGTAGTTTATATATTGTAGTCTCCACATTTGTAAATAAGGAGTTCTTCATTCATTGTCACTGTAATTTAAAAAAGTTGTTTAATCAGGTCGAAGTAACAGATTTGATAATTGATCATTAGAAATGAATGGCTCTCACTTTAAATTACGTCAGAAAATGGAACCAACCTTTATTGAGCATTAATTGCATTTGCATTAGTGTACTTTAAAATGTTTACAAATAAATACATATTTTCCTGTGTGGTTTACAGGGACTTTCCACTGACGTAATGGTTTTTATACTGTACAAACTGTGTATTGTATCCCCTTACACTAACCTTAGCATATCATGTAATTGGTTTGATTAAATTTGTAATGAAACAGAAAAAAGCTACAGATATTTTCTTCCATATTGTGACGTGCATCTAAGTTAAATGGCTAATCAGAAAAATGTGGGACGGAACTTGTATGGAGATGATTGGAGAAGTCCAGCATTTCACCAGAAGATCAAGTTACGACATCTTGATTAAGAATCAAAAACTCAAATGCATGCACGGGTTCAAGATAAAATCAATAATAAAAATAATTTTCCTTTAATCCATATTAAAAATCCATATTAAAGGAGAAGTCCACTTCCAGAACAACAATTTACAGATAATGTACTCACCCCCTTGTCATTCAAGATGTTTATCTCTTTCTTTCTTCAGTCGTAAAGAAATTATGTTTTTTGAGGAAAACATTTCAGGATTTTTCTCCATATAATGAACTGATATGGTGCCCCCAGTTTGAACTTCCAAAATGCAGTTTAAATGCGGCCTCAAACGATCCCAAATGTGGTTGTAAACCCAGCTGAGGAAGAAGGGGCTTATCTAGCAAAATGATCAGTTATTTTCATAAAAATAATACAATTTATATACTTTTTAATGTCAAACGCTCGTCTTGTCTTGCTCTGCCTGAACTCTGTGTATTCTGGCTCAAGACAGTTAGGGTATGTCGAAAAACTTATTTTCTCCCTCAACTTCAAAATCGTTCTATACAGGATGATTTTAAAATGATTTTTGAAGTTGAGAGAGAAAATATGATTGGAGCTTTTCAATGTACCCTAACTGTCTTGAGTCAGAATACACAGAGTTAAGGGAGAGTAAGACAAGATGAGCATTTGAGATGAAAAAGTATTTAAATTGTATTTTTTTAATGAAAATAACCAATCATTTCACTAGATAAGACCCTTCGTCCTCGGCTGGGATCGTTTGAAGCCGCATTTAAACTGCATTTTGGACGTTCAAACTTGGGGCACCATATCAGTCCATTATATGGAGAAAAATCCTGAAATGTTTTTGAAAGAAATTGTCCTGAACAATTTATTTACGACTGAAGAAAGACAGACATGAACATCTTGGATGACAAGGGGGTGAGTACATTATCTGTAAATTGTTGTTCTGGAAGTGGTGTTCTTCTCCTTTAACCAATAGACAGTTTGTATAGTTGAGTAAATATGAATAACATTAATAATCTTTCCTTTCAACGCAGAAATGGCAGCGACGATTCTTCGTTCTTTATGAACATGGCTGCTTGCGGTTCGCTCTAGATGAATCGGTAAGATGTCCGTTCTTCTGTTCACACAGTTGCACATCAGTGATCTGTTAATCTAATCGCTTAGTTGAGAGATTACATTTGTGGTCTTCAGAGCTGGCCTGACCAAACCACACCTAAGTGGAATCCTCTCCAATAAAAAGACAACATAACCATCCCTGAACTAAAATAATCCAAGAAAATTTGTTGCTCTACTAGCAGCTTAGGGAGTCCATTGGATGTGAACCAGCAGAACGTGGTCCTGTGGTTAATGAGAGCCCAGCTCAGCCTGTTTGTTTCACAGGAATGTGACATGGGTGACTAAATTAGCTGCCTGATCTGCCCGGAGATTACAGCATTTGTGTGTAAACAGTGAGGCCCACACACAGGCTCAGCGCTAGTGCTGCATCCCGCCGGACCCTCGACTCCCGGCGCTTAGGTTGCTTACTACAGCAATGCCCATTACCGCGGTGCAATTCATCATTCTGTTGTGCAACATGAGGCAAAAGGCTGGAGTCACATCATTGTGTGAGATGGCTGAGGGAGGACTTTGTTTTTATTTCCAGTGAGTGGTGAGGACAATCCAAACTAGTTCAGGGTACTACAGAGTTTCCTGCTATTGTTTAGCTATGAAAATGCTGTCAGCTCTGTTGTCTTTATAGTCTTTTCATCTGTGCAGGGAGTTTCAGGAAATGCTGTTAAATTGGGTCAAGAAAAAGGACACCTCGGAGTGTGGATGTAAGCAGGAATGCTTTGGCTTCATTTTATTTGTGCAGAAAAAGTATACTTGACAACAGAGTGTAGGACTCTAACTTTGTTTTGCAAGTTACAGTATTGAAATTCTGTGGCTCCAGTGAAGGCGGTTGCATTACAGCTGTGAATTGAACTGATATTTGAGCACATGACACACTAGCTCACTTCTAAGAGGCTAAATGGATTTTCGTGAGCATCTTAATTGATTTTTCTTTTCTCTCCTGGGAATCTTCTCAAAGCACAGAGTCTGTTTTACCACTATGTAGTCAGAGATTCTGTTTCTTTAGCGAACGTTCCTTTCAACCCAGGCTCTTTGGTGAAACGTGCCTGTAATTTTTATCAAAACACTTTTACCATAGTGCAAGATTTGCGAAGTAATACATTTTGATGTTTGCATTGCATAACCAGCTCCATATTTTGGGATTTTCTGGAATACAGGGCTCTGTGCTTACTTTTCTTTTTACTTAAAAATTTTAGGAGTACAGTCAAAAATTTTAGGAGCACCATCAAATCAATAGTTAAAATATCTCATCAAAAATTAGCCTTCCCATTGCAAGGTGATATTTGATTCCTTAAAGTGATTTACTGGGGAATTTTCTTTTTGCCTTTGTAATGGCATTTTTCTAACTTTATTAAAAGTATGTCATCTTTTATGTCAAAAAAAAAAAAAATTAAAAGCTTTTTAAAATTTCTAATTAAAGCAATAGAGTATGAACAAGAAGAATAAGTTACCAATCAAATGAAATCAGTATTAAAATTTGTATTACAGAGGTGGCATAGAAGGACTCAAGTGGCTTTAAGTGTATTTTCAGACATTTAATGAGGCACAGAGGTTGCATGAGTGCAATTAAATTCATAAATTAATGTTTTAAATATAAAAATTTGGATATAGAAATATTAATGATTTCAATAACTGAAAAGATGCTTTAAAAAATAAAACTAAAACTGCCAGTAGGTGGCAGCAAGTCAGTGATTTTTTTTTTTCCTGAATCATTCATTCATTTGATTCATTTGAATGGCTGATTCATTCAGGAATAAAGCAAGTGACTGTCTTTGTGAATGGGTGATTAATTTATTGACTTCATTCATAAACGAAATAACGCTTTGTTTGAATGGAGGTGTGCAGTGGCTTAGCTGTGACTTTGTTTCAAACTGTTTTCATTGAATTGAAGTGCAAAATTAAGCAATACTGTTTAAGTCAGACAATGAAAGTCACTTAATATTAACTTCTAGTTTATTGAACTGTATTAAATTAATATCACATTTACAAACTCCCTCAATAATCATTAAAAGCTGTCACTCATCTCGGTTCACTGCAATTTCACAAAGGTCCATTATAATCAACGAAGCTCCCTACTTGCCACAATGAATCTCTTATTATGTCTACACTTCGTTTAAGAAAGGATTTGTGAGATATGTCTGTGATACATTACTCAACGCTGAAAAAAAAATAGCATAGAAACCTTTAAAGCTCCCCTCAGCACAAACACAAATATGCTGATCGGGTCAGTCGCACTGTAGAGCCCTGGAGTAGCGAACTTGCTCGGTAGCACACCCGATACAGCATTACACTCGGGTGTGAGTCCGTCAAACACGAGTCACGATAAAAGAGCTCAAAGACTTGTAGAAGCAAGTTCGACATGCTTCAGCAAATGTATTTTTTAACTCACATTTGAATCCCAACCCTAAACCTAACACAATCAATTAGGTTTAGGGTTGGGATTCAGTCTTTCAGTGGATTTTATTTTTGAGCTGTTGTGATATGTGCAACAATCAGTGTAATAAAACTTTGTCAGATTCACATTAATTTGTTTCAGAACTGAACTCACTTAAAGTGAGAATTATTCAAGAAGCAAAGTAATATAATTTTACAAAAATGTCACCATAGGTATTTTTCCATTGACCCTAGTTTGGTTCTTTAATGGGGAGTTTTCAGTTTTTTTTAGTTATTGAAGGGTTTGCTGTGTATAGTGTGAACATCATTTGATCTTAAGAAACGCTCAAGCTTGCTCGTTTCACTCCAGGCACTGATGTAATCTTGTCCCAGTATAGATGTAGTTGTTTTAAAACGCATGAACTCTCTAAACCCATAACTTGTCAGTTACATTAAGAGAGTCAGCCGGTAAGTAGCCATTCATTTAACTTCACTAGTGACTCGTATAAACACGATGTGCGTTCAGCTGCGGTCTTGAAGCAAAGTATGTTAATTGTCAGACTGAGATGTTCTGAACGTGGAGTCTGCGCTTAGGATTGCGTTTCCCCCCAATATGCCCTTATTAGGAAAAACTGCTGAGGACTGTGGGTGACGGTGCTAAACTCTGAGAACGTTAGCCCCCTAAAACCACATCGAAATGTTAAATATGCTTTGAGATTCCCGTTCCGCTGAGGGCTTTGCCGCAACACCTAGAGAAAACCAACTTCACAGACTCAAACAGACTGTTTCAGGTTTTACATGGTACATCAAGCAAATGGTACATTCCAGACCTCCGATCATCTGAGATCCGCTGGAGTTCATCGTTTGCTTTAGACAGACGGGGCTGCCATTTGGCAGGTGTTGAATATGAAATGCATCTGTTTTATGGCCCTCAGGTGTTGCTGAGCTGGAGGATTCACATAGGTGTGTTTTAACGGAGGACACGACACGTCCGGGCACATATATGCTGTAAAATAAGAATAGCTACCTGAAAAAGGAGCAGCTTTGCTATTGTGCCACTTACGTTTGTAATAAAACGGTTGTTGTGACCCAAAACATTGCTGCTGTCACACCTAAAAACTTGTCCTGCTGGCTGTTTTTGCGTCTTGATCTGGCCTCATGGGAAATTGTTGAGCTTTGCATCATTGCCTGTTATGTTGGCATTCTAAATAATTAAAGTTAATGGGCAATGGATATTGTCAACAAAAAAAGAACAACAACAAGCCAACCATGAATGTGCATTGAAAAAACTGGTTTAGAAGAGCTTTTGGTTTATTCACTCAGAAAGGGCAAGGGCATGCTCTGAATTATATAGAAATTTTAAAGTAGAAAGACTGAAATGATAATTTCTTGTAAATCCAATAATCTTTGTTTTATACAACTTTGAAAAGTGTTTTATTTTTACAGTGCTCACAGGCTTTATTTCAAGTCTCAGAAAGTTATTTTTTTCTGAATAAGGAACTTTATGCAGTTCTTTCCATACAATATAGTCATCACGTCTGACAGGCTCCAGAAACAACCACTTTTGGCTGAACTGTCCCTTTAAGATGAACGGTGGTTATAGAGGACCTCATTCACTGATCCTTATTTTAACTGGAACATTAAAAAACCTCTTAAACAAAGAATCTGTTTTCATTCTGCATTTGACTGTAAAGTAGTTGTTATGCAGTTTGATTCCTTACAATGCAAGACAAGCTGGCAAGCGAGTGTAACATTTTTAGTTTTATTACAGTTCTAAAAATAGCTGAGCATAGCAAGACAATGAAAGGATATGAGATTTGATTTGTTTTGGAATAAAAACCACAATAATGTGAAACGTATGAATGGCGAGCTTGGCAAACGTAAACTCTTTGTTGTTTTCGATAAGGCATTGATTCACTGCCTATATATGCATTCATTATGATGGATTCATTAACTGTTGCATGCATTAGCGTTTGGCGTAGGCCATTGCTGTAATTCACAGGGCCTGTGACTGCATTTTTATGCTTGGGCCTCTTGTCCCTGCAGGGCCGATGTGTGAGGACCTCAGCGGGACGACGTTCCCCCTGATGACAGTCCTGCTTCGAGCTATTTGCTCTTCCTGTTTTCTTTTCTCTCTTTTTTTCCATGCATTGCCTCATATTTTCCTCTCTTATCTGAAGATGTCTTAAAGACTCCCACCCCCCAACCCAACCTAGTCCAAAGACCTAAATGAACCGCCGTCGAACTTTAGCACACATAGCTCAAATTATTTGTGCGCTTGTGGCTACTGGCACTTTTACAGGAATTTATGCTACAGTTTTGGGTTTGTTCTCAAATGCCCTTCTGGATAAAATAATATGAAATTAGTAATCCGATACATCTAGGTTTCTATCGCGGTTTGTGACGGAACAAAAGAATAAAAATGTCCCGTTGTGTGTTTTCGGGGCTGTGCAAGAAGTGACGTGAGACTCTTTGTTGTTGTGTCTTCTGTTTTTACGCTGCTGGTGTCTCATTACGCAGATTTCATTCCCTCTGCAGCGCTCACTCTGTAGTGAAACAGAAACACTGCTGCAGTTTATAACTGTGACACACTGTAATTGCCATATTTGGCATTCCCTGGAGTTTACTGGCAGCTTTTAATAAAGCTAGATCACTTAAAATGGCCATAAAAGGAATCAGGAAAAGACTGCACCTGTTTTACATCTCGAGTCTGCAAAACGTCTGATAACAGCCCAGGCAGAAATTGCGAGATGGTCTAGTGTGAATCTCAGAATGTTAACAATAAATCCAAATTTCAGTCTGGTGCTTTAAAGAAACGGTTCACCCAAAAAATTATGCCATTATATGCTCATCCTCATGTCGTTCCAAACCTGTTTGACTTACTTTCCTGTTCAAGCTCCAAAATGGCAAGAAAGGACCGCATACACAAAAAACATGCACAGTATTTTAAGTTATGACCTAATGTGAATTGAGACTAAATGAGATCATAGTTCATAAAAAAAAAAAAAGTGACACCAGAGGATCGTTTAAAATAAACAAAGGAAGTCTGGAAGGAGGTTTTAAAATTGTGAAAACGTTAAAGAAACTTAAAATATAGATCAGTTTGTAGTAGACATCACAGTAACGTCACTTGCAGCTGCGCGTGGATAGTGGTGGCAGAAAAATACTGATAATAAGTGGAGGGAAATGGGTAAAATCCATGGAATAAGAGAGGGGGAAAAAAAAAACATTTTTGTGCCTTTTGATGCCATTTGAAGTTAAACACACATGTTTAAACAGACAGACTTTGGATGAAAACTGCTATGATTACTCTACTTGTAAAGCATAAATTTGATTTAAACAATATGTCTACATAACCTTCACATATGCTGTTCATAGGGGACGCATTGTATTAGCGCTATAGTTACAGCATGACATAATTTAAACCTATTACTATTAACATTTTTCATAACATTTATTTTTTTGATCTCACAATTCTGACTTTTTTTTTCCACAAATGCAAGTTTATATCTCCTAGTTCAGGCTTTATAACTCGATTTAACTCAACAATAGTCAGTTTGTCAATTCTCAGGGGAAAAAAGCCAGAGCTGAGGGGAGAATGAGTTGGTTTTTCTTATCAGAATTGTGAGATTTAATCTCGGAATTGTGAGAATAAAGTCAGAATTTTGAAATATAAACTTAATTTTACCTCTTTTATTCTTTTATTCCATGGCTTCATAGACTGCTACTTGAAAACCGTCATTTTCTGCAACCTGATAAACCACAAAAAAAATGCCATCACTGTTTGCAAACACTGAACTGGTCTATACACTTTTCTTTATACACTATTGTTTAAAAGTTTGGGGTCAGTCAGTCTCCTCTGCTCACCACAGCTGCATTTATCTAATCAGAAATATAGTCAAAATTGTGAAATATTATTACAATTTAAAAGAACTGTTTTCTACATGAATATATAGTAAAATGTAATTTATTTCTGCGATCAAAGCTGAATTTTCAGCATCATTACTGCAATCTTCAGTGTCACACGATTCTTCAGAAATCATAATATGCTTATTTGCTGCTCAAGAAACATTTCTAAATATCAATATTAAAAACAGTTGTGCTGCTGAATATTTTTGTGGAAACTGTGATGCATTAAATTTTTCTGGGTTCTTTGATGAATCAAAAGTCCATAAGAAAATCATTTAATTGAAATGGAAATCTTTTGCAACATTATGAATGCCTTTATTGTTGCTTTAAATCAGTTTAATGCATCCTTGATGAATAAAAGTATTAAAAAAAAATAAAAAATCATACTAGCTCCAAACTAGTCCAAACTGAATGGGTTTGTACACATGTACCATGAGTCTGTGCAGTGATAGTGTGAGTCTTGAGCCGCTGAGGTCATTGAAAAAGTCTCTGACAGTGTTCTTATTGTTGATATGGGACTGTAATGGATCTGCTTTGTCATTAGACCAGCTGCAGGGGGTCCAGTGTGGGTTCAGTACAGGTTTAATGTGGGATGTGACGGGCCTCTCAAAGCACACCAGGGTGACAGGCGTAAATAAAGGCATGTTTCCGATGACGTATTTGGCACTGGCTGATGGTGGCAGGCCTGGAGCGTCAGGGAACAATGGCATCAGCATTACAGTAACGATTAAGGCTGGTGCCAGCATTGATTTAACGATATGAAGAATATATCTGTGACGTACGTTTACTCAGAAAGTGAGGTTAAATGACAAAAATGTTTGGGTAATTTTTACTCATCCCTAGATATATGAAATATCCACAGTTGTATATCTGTATGACCAAAATTAATCTAGACTTTTGTCACTATTAACTTGTCATCCGTTGTCCCACGCAGCCAAGTACGCTACCGCAAGGGACGGTTAACATGAACCTGTGCACTGATGTGATCGACGCTGAGGCCAGAACCGGACAGAAGAACGCTCTGTGCATCATCACCCCGGAGCAGGAGTACTACATACGAGGAGACAACAAGGAGATCATTAATGGGTATGCGCTGTGCTTAGAAAGTCAGTCTCTTTACGATGGGACATGAGATGAGCTTGACCTGTTCTGTCTTTCACCAGGTGGAGTGAACAGCTAGTGGTTTATCCAAGAACCAACAAGCAAAATCAAAAGAAGAAGCGCAAAGTAGAACAAGCAACCTCACAGGTATTTTGTCTGCAAACTGCTGTCATTTGTTGTGATTTTACAACAAACAGGTTGAATGAATGATTCAGTGACTCACTCATTAAGACAGTGACGTGCTGCCACCTACTGGAGGTGTAGTTTCAGCTATTATTTTGATTTAAAGTATCATATTATATATATTTAAATATTAAGTAATAAAATGTTAATAATGTATTATTATTTATACAATTTTGAAACAAAATATTTCTTTCTAAAGCTACTTTTTGTAATGTTTATTCAGTGCTTCTCTTTTATTTGTACCGAATTCCATCTAATCAGTAAAATTCACAAAATTTAACATTTTAATTACTACAACAATAATAGTGTCTTATTGTTTTATTTTTTCAGAAATGCTGTGTTGTCCGTTTTAACTTATCTGGATTCTGTGTTTCATGTGATTTGATTTGATTTTCAAAAATAGTAGTAATCAAATTAATGCATAAACAGTTTAATCTTTCAAGATGTTATCAAATGAAATTAAATTAATTCCTTTCATTTTGGCAAAGGAAGTGTTGCACAACAGGTTTACTCTTTAAATTAAAACATGATATTCCTTACAAAAATATTTTAATGAATATTATTGTCATTTACATTTGTCTTAAATGTAAATATATAAATATTGTTTTAAATTTAAAAAAATAATTTCAATAATTATCTGATTACCTGTAGAGCCCTACTTTTGATTTATTCATCCAAAATGTGACCCTGGATCACAAAACCAGTCTTATGTAGCACAGGTTTATTTGTAGCAATAGGCAAAAATATGTTTTGTGGGTCAAAATTATAAATTTTTCTTTTATGCTAAAAATCATTAGGATATGAAGTAAAGGTCATGTTCCATGAAGATATTTTGTAAATGTCCTACTGTAAATATATCAAAACTTAATTTTTGATTAGTAATATGTATTGCTAGGAACTTCCTTTAAAGGAGATTTTCTCAATATTTTTACTTTTTTGCACTGTCAGATTCCAGGTTTTTTAAATAGTTGTTCTAACAAACTCTACATCAATGGAAAGCTTATTTATTCAGCTTTCAATGAATGTATAAATCTCAGTTTCAATAAATTGACCCTTATGACTGGTTTTGTGGTCCAAGGTCACAAATGTGCCATATAACATTCATTGTTCTACAGGTAATTCAGTTTTTATGTGTGTTTATGGATGTTGTGTGCTTGATTTCAGGAACCAGGCCCAGCAAAGGTAGCAGTGACCGGCTCAGGTATCCCGGAAGCAGAGAAGACGCCAGACTCCAGTTCTATCATATGGCAGGAGGAGCTGCAAAACAGAGAGGCGGATGTATCCCAGACATGGTCCGCCAGTGAGATGCCGCCTCTTGGCTCACCACTGCCCTCTGCAGGTGCGGCAGATATTTAGTCGAGGGCTGTTGATTTAACATGTTAATTTGGTGCAATTAATTATTGAAAAAATAATGATTAAGGCATTTAACTGTGTGATGGAGCCTATTAGAATGTAGTTATATGAGCCTAAAATTGAGCACAAAAAATGACCCTCTTTACGTTTATATCATAAGATATAGTTTAGCAATATCACACCAGCAGAGTGCTGTTTCTCTTCAATATCTGCACGATTACAAATGTGTTATTGATTTTATACAAGAGTTCAGTAAACGGGAAGATGATAGCGGGTTACATATTAGAGACAGTATTGTCAATATTGGTTAATTTCGTCTCAATCAAAGACACAGCAGAACTGTTGTGTGACTCAGAGCAACACACAGCGGTGATTCATTACTAAATGAATCAATAGTTTTGAATCAGTCGAGTGAGTGATTCAGTGATTCATTCATGTAGACAGTTTAAATGAAGCATCCGTTTGAACAAATCGGTTGAGTGAATGATTCAGTGACTTACTTGTTATAGCAGTGATGTGCCGCCACCTACTGGAGGTGTAGTTTCAACTATCATTTTCATTTAAAGTATATTATTGTTATCATTTATGCAGTTTTGTTTTAAAATATTTCTTTCTAAAGCTACTTTTTTGTAATGTTTATTCAGTGCTTCTCTCATCTAATGATTTTAAATGATCTTTTGGGGGGTAAATTCCCAGCCTAAATCAATTAGATGAATTAATCAGAACATCATTGAATTAATTAGATTAAAATTGAATTCAAATGCGCATTAGTTTGGCTAAAACCCCTCATGAATTCACTCTTGCACCCTATAGGTGAGGGCTTGATGGTGAGCCGGTGTTCGGATCAGAGCTCAGTGAACGGTGACGAGGTGGACCGGAGCGGGCTCTCCTTCCACTCGGCTGTTTCCCAGCCCTCTCATGACCCCCTGTCGCCCACGGGCAGCTCGTCCAGCCGGCACAGCACAGAGATGGGGGGCGTCCCGCGCTGCCTGTCCCCTGCTCCTAGTGACCCCTTCCCATCAGGCAGCAGCCTGCTGTCCAACGGTTCCCACATCAGCGGCTCCATGAGTTCTCTAGACTCCGATGCCAGCGGCAGCACCGTCACCAGCACCGACAGCCACCCTACCGAACCGCTGGGACGCGCACACCGCGCTATATCCCGACGCGGAGACATAGAGACCCGCAAGCCGGAGAAACGAAGCCGCCTACGCAGTCCGGAAAGACAAGAGTCTGTGTTCAGCCCAGAGAGAAGGTGAGCGCAGGCCGTTTCCTTACACCCTGCTCTCTGCTTCTCCTTTTAAGGCATGCTGATTACACTCGGTGTACAACAGGGATAAAACCACATGTGCCTTATTAGGCCAGAAAGAATTTTGCGACATGCTTTTGTTATGGAATAATGGAGATTACAGAATCATTATATCAGCATCCTGCTGTAAACAGTCAATAAACATCATCACTGCACCCCCCCCCCATTCTATGATGTTATACTGTCCAAAGAACCAACACAATCCAGATTCTGTTCTTCTTTTTAATGGTTTGATTTATTTTTAATAATCTAAAAGCATGTTTCATCTAAAGAATTCATAAAATTTAACAATTTAATAAAACATTAACAATAATAAGTACCTAAAAAATAACATAAAATAGAATGCACTTAGAATTTTCCCACCCCAGCATATATAAAATCCTAATTAAAAGAATAAATCTATTGTTTAAACTGTTTAAACTATTGTTTTTTTTTTTAATTAAAATGAAAAAATAAATTACTTAAAAATATCTCATTTACAGTTATCAGTGTATTTTGCTTTTTAACTTCAATAAAAAACTTTTTACATTTTACCTTATTTACTTAATTTAGTACATTTTAACTTGATGTACTAAAATAACTAAAACTGAATTAAAATATAAAAACTGATTCAAAATATTTATAAAAACTATAATAGCATCTTACTGACACTAAAAAAAAAAAAAACACTGGGGATTTTTCAGTCACCATTATTTAACATTCCACATTATTTGCTTGTTTATAAACTATAAAAAGAGGTTCATATTTTATTAAATACATCATCTTTTCCTCTAAATAAATGTCAGTTTTTCCAAAGCAAGATTACAAGACATTTCTTTGATCCACTGAAAGGAGGAAGGTCTCTGAATCCTGAGCCTGTATTCGACTTAAGCTTACATTTGCTTGCATTTACAACTGAATTAACAGGATAAATGCTGCTGTTTTTGTTAAGGAGCTCCCATCAACCCTCCGAGGTCAAAGCCCTCGAGAGCGCCTTCTCAAACAACATCTCTGACGTACTTAAGACAGCTCACTTTATTTCCCGACAAGCATAGATGAGCAGCGCTGAAGAATTCATGGAGAAAGAACGGAACGCTCTCTACTCTGGTTTAATTTGGGTTTATGGGAATTGTGCCACTTTGTACCCAGTAGCCAATGAGGCTGTGAGCAGTCATGTGACATACATACCTCACTGACTGGCTTTCTTGTTTCCTTTTAAGGAGGCTCACAATGCAGTCCAGATCCCAAATAAGGTCAAAATTTGAAAAAAGTCATTTAATATTTTCAGACATGGTTTTGTGAACTGAATTCCTGTCTCTATGTGGGGAAATGTTTGTGTGTCAAAACCAGGAGACACATTTAACCCCTTCCTGTGGAAGATGAGCTTATATATATCATTATATACTCTACTAATTAATACCTTTAATCATCAAGGACAGAGTAAATTGATCAAAAGTGGCAAAAGTATTTATAATGTTGCAAAAGATTAATTTCAAATAAATGCTGTTCTTTTGAACTCTCTATTCATTAAAGAATCCTGAAAAATAAAATGTATCGCAGTTTCCACAAAAATATGAATCAGCACAACTGTTTTCAACATTGATAATAATCAGAAATGTTTCTTGAGAAGCAAATCAGCATATTAGAATGATTTCTGAAGGATCATGTGGCACTGAAGACAGAAGTAATGATGCTGAAAATTCAGCTTTGATCACAGCAATAAATTACATTTTACTATATATGTACCTAGAAAATAGCTGTTTTAAATTGTAATAATGTTTCAAAATTTTTTACTGTATTTTTAAATAAATTCACCCTTCGGTGAGCAGAAGAGACTTCTTTCTAATCATTTACAGACCCCAAACAGTAGTAAATACTATATTTAAAAAATGTAGAGTAATATATTTTTTTATACTCATAATGTTATTTGTTTTGCTCTTGAACACACTCTTTTACTTAAAGTAAAAACTAAATATACATATTAACAAGGTCAATTAGCACAATGGCCTATAGCCTTGATTTAGTAAACATTTCTTTACTTTTTTTTTTTTTTTTTCAGGTAATTATTGAAGTAAACAGTCAGTAGTAAATAAAGAGCGAGAAACAAAAAATATAGATTGAGAATTATGCACTAAACGGTATTTTCAGGAATTTATTTAAGTAAAAATATGCAATAAAACTACACAAATTACTGCCATACACTTGGTATTTCTAATAGTACACATTTACACTGAGGCATGATGTTTTGATATTTTGACACAATTTTTTTTGGTCCCGCCAGTTTACATTTACTGAAGACATAACCAACAGTGTTTATGTTAATACCTCACTGAAGGGGCATTTTGCTAGTCATGAATGTGGCTGCATTAAGATGAACACTTTAGTATCCATCCGAGCGTCCAGAGAGCAGAGGCCTATCAGTCAGACAGCATATGAGATCGTGAAGGAATTGCTTGAATTGAGAGGCAAATTATGCCAGAAACTGCAGAATCTATGCAGCCCCTCCATTGTAATGTTGTCTCTGTTAAGATCTTTTTCCGTTTCTGCACTCTTAGTGGGCGCTCGAATGTGATTGAGAAGCTGGAGGCGTTGGAGCTGGAGCACGCTGAGAGAATGGAGGTGGAGGAGAGAAGTGCTGGAGTCCGGCAGGGCCGCAGTGAAATGAGACGATTCCAGCGGGAGGTAATGTATACTTACCCAAACCCCCAGTGTTTAAATTCACAGACGCTCTGATGGTTTTACAGCCGGCACTATCATCAGGCACTTCCTGGAGACGCTGTCTCCTCACGCGAGCTCGATGTGAATGTGGTGAACACTTGGAATCCCTTAGAAACTTAAAGGATTTAAAGTCTTATAGACCATTTCACTAGATGTAAACATACTGGTCCCGATACACTTCCTGTTTCTTTTTTTTTAACTTTACACAAACATCACAAAAAAATGCAACCAACATAACATTTGACTGGACAAAAATGTTACATTAGCACCTTTAAGATATATTTGTATATGTGAATTTAAAAAAAAAAACAAAAAAACAGGAGGTGCTTCTGGACCAGTGTTGTTTACATCTAGCGAAATGGTCTATAATCATCTTTAAAGGCATTGTTCACCCAAAATCTTTTACTCACTTATGTTGTTCCAAACTTGTATGAGTAGAATTCTTCTGTTGTACATAAATTAAGATGTTTTGAAGAATGTTGGTAAACAAACTGTTGGCGGTAGCCATTGACTTTTATAGTATGGGGAAAAAAAAGTACTATGGAAGTCAATGGGGACTAGAAACTAGTTACTAACATTCAAACGATACCATCTTTTATGTTCCAGAGAAGAAAGACTCTTTTAGAGGTTTGGTTTAGAGGGTTTTTTTTTAAACGTTCAGCTGTTTTTTTTGTTTTTTTTTTTGTTTTTGTCTGTTGCACGCATGACCTTTTGTTTCAATTATTTCCAGTTTCTATTATGCGCTCAGATTCCCCTGACAGCGTCTTTCCTTTCTCAGTCCTGTGCCTAGGGCCAAATAAATTTCTTTGGCAAAAATGAATAGTTGCCGTTTTGGCTCTGTCGTCATGCCTGGTTGGTTTACAGATCTGCGGCATCTCGTCCAGATCTTATTTTTCATCTTTTCTCATTTTTTATTTTTTTTCATCTAGGGCGGAACAATTGACCAATTCAAGGTTCCATAATGTATTTATTTTTTTACTGTACTAAAGCATAAAATTGCTAAGTTCACGTACTTGTTTCTCTGAAAAACAATGCTACAGCCAGTTATTGTACTTTGAAATGTATGTTCTGTGTCAGAATGTCTGTTTTTGTTTTGGTCTGTTTGACCACTGCTAGTTTATCAAATTGTATTTTAACACCCCCGGGTTGCCAGTTGGCAGAGAAAACAGCATATGCAGTCATGGAAGTGAGTAAATGAAATGGCTCAGAGATTGCAGATTCTACCCAACCTAAAAAAACCTCAGATAAATTAACTCATTAACTTAAAATGTGAGGCTTGTCATCTTTCATTGTCAACTGTGCTCGTTCCTGTTGCCTGTCATCAATCTGGTAACCCGTGTGAGTGCCTCTGACTAGGAGGGTTGGGAGAAACTCTACCCAATATTTGGATTGTGGTACCAATTTCAATTGCTAGTTGTCAATATTACATGCTGCACCTTTAACTAGTCAACTTAAAAATGTAACCACAACATTTTCTTTATTAACCCTCTGGTTAAAAGAAGTTTTATTCTTAGTGCAGCACGCATTAAGTGCTCAACATGGCTCAACAATGTAACATGTTTGTTATGATAAAAAATTAAGAATTTAATGAAAATTAAATTTTAAACCCTTTTTTTTTGTTTGTTTTTTTTTTTTTTTTTTTTTTTTTTACAGTATAAGTCTTTTTTAATAGACCCTTGAACTTGCCAAATTTTATGCCATCAGCCCATTTTGTGTCATGGTTTCTCTGTCGCCACAGAGGAAATGTTAAATTGGACATTAAGCCTTGATATTATCATATTAGAGATACTAAAGTTTTGACCAATGAGATCTCTGTTAATTCATGTGCATCCAGACTCTTGTTTTATTCATTGTAAGATGGCAGTAATGCACAAAGGAAATAGGTTATATAACACTAGAAATTGTAATGCGTAAGAATGCAAAAAATTCCCGTAAGCATGTTTCTCTAGGGCACAAAAAAGTTTCTTGTGTGCATGTAAAAGTCTGTATTTATTTATTTTTAGATGCTCTGTATGTTGTCACTTAGAGAAAATCAGTGAAAAAACCCTGAGAAAATAAGAATATTTACAGATGATTGTAGCATCTACCAAATGTAAAGCTAAATATCCTTCCCGAAGAGATGCATGAAATATGAAGTACAAACTTCAAGAAATAATATAAAATAAGCCAAAATGTCGACTTCCAGTTTTAAAGGTCAAATCAAAATTCAGGACACTTAAAATTTAAAACGACTGAGTATAACAGCAGTAGTAGGCGATTATTATCAGTAAATGTAAATGATAGCAGCTGTCAAACATCAAATATCAAACATACAGTGGTAGTTCAGCACAGGTTTCTGCCTTTCCAGTGTTATTCTATGTAAACACGTGCTTGGCCATTGCGTTCAGGTTTTTTGCACAGGCTTCCCACAAGTCCTTGAAATACTTGAAAATTTGTGAATTCGAAAAAAAAAAAAAAATGCAAGGCCTTGGAAAGTTTTTGAAAATAAACGTACACAGATACAGGTCCTTGATTGTGCTTGAATTTATATAAGTTTTCTAGAAAAAATTCCATATTATTCCTTGCGGTCTACTAATGTGTCATTTCACCAACACTTCGTGGCCTATGCATACTATCTTGCTTGATTTATGTTAGTTAGGGTGACCATACGTCCTCTTTTCCTCAGACGTGTCCTCTTTTTGGACCTTAAAAAATGCTTCCGGCCGGGATTGTTTAAATCGCCCATAATGTCCGGGATTTGGCTTTTGCTTTCTACGGTTGCCATTCATTGTGTGCGTTTTTTGTGTTAAAGCCCTACGTAGTACTGTTGTCTTGATCCCACTCCTGCTGAATTTTGGGCCATTACTGCCTGCTCACGCAATCATTCTAATATTAAATATAATGTTGTAAGCATCAGGGAGCTGCTATCATTTGCAAAGTATTTAAATCCCATTTGAATGAGCGGCTATTTACTTTCACTTGCAATTTCGCAATCACACACGCTCTGTATAAAGGGAGCACATCTTACAAGATCACATATGAGCACATTATCTGCTGATCAGCAAATCCTCCAGCATGATTTATCAGTCATCTCTCCTTACTCTTGTCTTGACCCATGATCAGTTAAATCTGATTCCTGCAGCTTGTGTTGGATGTAGGGATGCCAAATCTGCTTCTTTTTTTTTTTTTTTTTTTTGCACAGAATTGGGCTGATTTTAAACTCTGGCGAAGGGTTGATTTCTCCCGTGGGTTAAATGTTTGAAATATTGCATAAATTACCCCCAATCTGCACACGGGTGACTGTAAAATGTACATTTTAGGTATGGAAATGAAATATTTTGAGTTTTGATATGGTCATTCTGCCACTTTGGGGGCTTTTTAACACCCCTTAACCCAAGAATAAAAATATGATCAAAAATAAATGCAAAAAATAAATAATAATAATAAATGCTTTTTTGCATAGTTGTGTTTGACGCATAAAAACTGTAACAATGTATCTCACAAGGTAACACAAGAAAAGTGTCACCACATTAAGTCCTTGAATTTGAGGGTATTGGACCTGGAAAGTCCTTGAAAGGTCCTTGAATTTGAAGTTAACCAAGGTGTGGGAACCCTGTTTGCAGTGTCTCGCACATAAAACTGCACTAAAAACATGGCCCTCAAGTTAAAAGTAGTTCAACTCATGTCTCATAACTTTGCACTTTTCCGTCTCGGATCATTTTTATCTAGGCTATAATTTTCCTTGATAAAACGATATGAAGAGTTCGATTAAATGTTCGATATGATTTTTATGCACCAAAAGTGGAAGGAAATAGTGCGACTCATTTGAATTGTGCCACACGGACCGTTTATCCACTAGGACCTAAGTGCAAACAGCCGTGCTGCGCGAGCTTACTACAGTAGTTGCATTTATTATTGCAATGCGGCGTGGGTGCGCCTGGAAAAAACGTGCGCATCGCACCGCATACGCGACATGACGTGTCGCTTCCTTATGAGCGCAGCTGCTGCGCGCCTACATTTGATATAACGGCCTTGAGCGCGCAAAAGACGCGATATGTGAACTGCTCCATCAAGCGAGCACTAGACAGCGCTGTGAGATGTAGTGTAAAACACTTGAATTCAGCGATGAATCACAGAGTCATTTGTGTTCAAACTAGTTTAAAGCTGTGTGCAACGAAACAGTCAGAAGGCTTTTCAATCTACACATCACCATCATTTACCATGGATTTGATGTAGTAACACTCACAGCACCATGGTCGCACCATTATCGATATCGACTGATATGAAAAAAAAAATTGTTTTTTTTTTTTGCCGATATCGCCCAGCCCTATTTTTATCTTAACTGTCATCATATTGTCAGCATGTAGCACTTTCTAATATTTTTTTAATTCAAAACCATGATTCCTCGATTAAAAACAAAAAAAAAAAACATGTAAAAACATTTGACTTAATCAATAAAATCTCAAAACTCACCCAGCCCTAATTTAATCCTGATCCAGTCCGTCCAGACTTATGTACATCTACTAGTAGTGCTAGTATAAGTTCACCTTCGCTTTGTGTCTGTTTCCACTTAATGCTGGTTCAGTGCAAGGTTTAGTGGTTTCTCCAAAATGTGAGCAATAGAGATTTTAATCAAGCCTCTTGTTTTTATGACATTCTTTACTGATAGTATCGTCCATTTGCTGCGTAGGGTTTTACGTGCGTGTGATCATTGAAGGAGCACTAACAGCATTTGTTTCGCAAGCCAAACCGCTCTGAAAAATAACAGGGATCGTTGTTGCAAGCAGACGCATTTGTCAGTCTAAGCAAGGCTCAAGCTGAATCTAAAATGAGGCCGAGAAGAAATCAGGCCGAAGATTGTTATTGTTTTTGCTGCTTTCAAGGTCAGTCCCGGGTTTTGATGTGATACTGTTTTTTTCCGCCTCATTCCGAAGGCAATTGAACTGTTTATGAAGCTTCTCAGTTGTGGAGGTCAGTGATCCACAGACTGTCTGTCAAATATTGATATTATTCTACAGCAGATGGACCTAATTATGCATCTGTCCAAGCAAGCTGCTCAAATATGAGGCTAAACTTCTTCAGCGAATGGACAAACAAGTCCACACACTCTTGAAGAAGACTTTTTAACGTTTTTTTTACTGATGCGTTCTATATGGATGCATTTATCAATTATTGTTCTTCATTAATTCATTATTAATTTAGTTATTGATGCTTTTATTTAGCAAGGATGCATTAAATTGATTCAGAAGTGACAGTAAATACATTTATAATCTTTCAAAATATTTCAAATAAACTCCAAAAAGATTTCTGTTTCTAATAGATGCTGTTCTCTCAAGCTTTCTATTCATCAGAGAGTCCTGAAAAATAAAATAAATATGTTTTTTACAAAAAAAATGAAGCAGCACAACATTGCTTTCAGTGTTATTAATCAGAAATATTTCTTGAGCAACAAATCAGCATATTTTCATAATTTCTGAAGGATCATGTTCCACTAAAGACTGGAGTTATGATGCTGAAAATTCAGATTTTCATCACTGGAATAAATTGCATTTTACTGTATGAGAAAACTCATATATTAAATTATAATAATATTTCACAATTTTTACTGTATTTTGGATCAAATCCAGCCTTGGTGAGCACTAAAGACTTTTAGGTATTGACAGATTAGTGCTTTTTTAGTTTTCTAGATGATTGCAACTATCCATTAAGTAATCCTGCGACTAAACAGCTCATAGTAAATCTGCTGTTTCTTTCACACATTCAGGAGCAGAAGTTGGACGCGGGACAGGGTTTAGACTTTCATCACTCCACCCTGCCGCCTCTGAGACGAGCCAAATCACTGGACCGCAGGACCACCGAATCAGTCATGACAGTAAGACAGATCCATCTCTCTGTTTGCTCTCAGCATCATTCTACACAGATGCTAGACAGTCATAAGACATTTCCATTATAATCAGCGAACATTGTATGTGAAGTGTGTGAGGTGAACCGCTTCCAAATCCTGCACAATGGCTCCGTTGTTCTCCGAGGTTCAAAGGTTAAAGGGAGCAGCAGCAGGATTTGGCACGATTTGAAGGAAAAGATGGACTACTGTTTTGGAATATTTTAGTCAGCTTGGTATAAAGAACATCTCGATTTGCAGAGGCGTTAATGTCAGATGGAGATCGCTGCTGTTGGTAAAATCACTAGTCGCTGCTTTTTATGTATTGTACAGGCTACAGTGATGTCATCTGGTGTCTTTTTTTTTTTTTTTTTTAAATTGACATTTTTATTATATTTAATGATATATCTGCTTCACTTCATATTAATAAATTAAAAAATAGTCAAAAGTCATGTGGTGCGACCAACATGCAGAAAAATTCTTGTGACTATCAAGGTCAGTAAGGCTCTGAAAAATATCACATAATTGGACCTTTTTATGACAAGGCAAAGTTAAGGTTGTAAAATGTCATGTGGTGCGAGATGTCAGTGATATTAATTAATAGTTAATAATTTGTGATATTAAAAAAAAAAAAAAAAAATGAAATCGATTTTGAGAATTGAGTCTAAAGTTTTTGTTTTTTTTTGTAGGTCTGTTATAGTTAATGAAAACTAAAACCATAAACTTTTTCTTTACTTGAGATAAAATAAACATTAACTGAAATAAAATAAAACAAAACTTTAAACTTTAATTTTAAGATATTTGCTGAGGCAGCATGTCTCATTTTCATTTAGTTTAAGTTGATGTACTAAAATAACTCAAATTAAAACACAATAGCATATTAGACATCAATAAAAAAAAAAAAAAATGACAAAAACGCAGCAAAATGACTAAAAGTAAATAAAATGAAAATTAATAAAAATATTAATAAAAACTGTAATGGTGTAAAAATTACTAAAACTTTAACTTAAATTAACCTGAAAAGGAAAACATAAAAATGAATTCAAGATATTAATAAAAACATTTGTAAAACTTTAATTAAATTTAACATGAAAATAGAGAAATATATAAAGCACTAATTCAAAATATTAATAAAAACTATAGTGGTGTACAAGCTTTCTGATTTTCTGTGAAAACAGAAAATATAAAAATAAAAACAAATTCAAAATATTGATAAAACTATAACCATCTAGAAATTAAAACTGTAGCTAAAATGAAAATGGAAAATATAAAAAATCAAAACCAATTTAAAATATAAATAAAAACTATGATAGTATATAAATGACAAAAAATTCAACTAAAATGAACACGAAAAGGAAAATATAAAAATAAAAAGAAATTCGAAGTATTACTGAAAACTTTAATAGTATAAAGTTTTAGTAAACTATGCAAAAAGTCAACATGAAAACCAAAAATATAAAAATGAATTCAAGATATTAATAAAAACTATAATAGCATATAGATTTCTAAAACTTTAACTAAAATTAACATCAAAACCAAAAAATATAAAAATGAATTCAAAATATGAATAAAAACTATAATAGTATGTTTCTAAAACTTTAACTAAAATTAAGATGAAAATAGGAAATATAAAAATTAGCACTAATTCAAAATATTAATAAAAAATATAATAGTATATAAATAATTAAAGCTTTAAAATGAACATGAAAATGGAAAATAAAAATAAAAACAAATTCAAAAGATTAATAAAACTATAATCATCTATAAAAAATTGGAATGAAAATGAAAAATATAAAAACCAAAAATAAATAAAAACTATAATATATAATATTATGCATGTATATAAATTGCTAAAATGTTAACTAAAATTAACATAAGAAAATATAAAAACATTAACATGCAAACAGAAAATATTAAAATAAAAACAAATTCGAAAGATTAATAAAACTATAATCATCTATAAATTATCTACATCATAATTGAAAATATATTCAAAATATTAATTAAAGACCTTAATACTATATCAGTAATATTAAAATATCACTGATGACCAAGTGTTAAACTTTTTTTTTTTTTTTTTTTTTTTTTTTTTTTTTGTGAATGCACTCATTTGTTTTTGACCCTTAAACCATAGACTTTCTGCTGGTGTCCCAACCCAGACTAATCCTGGTCGCCCTCTTGTTTTTTCTGTGCTATTTGTGTACTTCATTGTTGTAAGTCCTCGGACGTCCTATTCCTCGGGGTGTCGCGTGTTCCTCTCTCCTGCCCAGGTCATCTCCAGCTCGTCCTGCATCCAGCTGTGTGTTCCTGTCCTCTCATGTCCGTGTGCTCCTGTGTGAGCGTGTTTCAGTGGAGCGTGTGCTGTTTTACATGTATCTCTTTTTTTTTAGTGTGTGTGTATGGAGAGCAGTCTTTATCTATGTGTGTTTGAGTGAGTGTGTGTGTGTGTGTGTGTGTGTGTGTGTTGATCTGTCCAGCACTCTTAACGCACAAATGCCTGTTGTGTTGCTGCTCAGCGAGTTGTGAAGTACAGATGCTCTGAACTGGCATGTGGAGTGTGTTTCTTCTGTCAAGTCAAGTAGTCCAGAAAAACACCCTGACTTGCATCTTTTTCTCTCACCCAAGAGTGTCAAAGAGCAGAAAGTGCTTGTTGAAGTGTGTAGAAATGAGGCGAGCTCTCAGACTCGTGTTTGGAGGTTTGGATGTGAGTAAATGCTCACGATCAGCAGCGGCTGTTCTTCACTCGGCACACTTGACGTTCGTTCAGCTCATCGTGCATGAAGATCTGTGTGATCGCACATATGACGACACATGTAACCCCACTGCTTCTCTGTTTATGTTTACGACTGTTTCTTTCTTGGATTACAGCCTGACCTGCTGAACTTCAAGAAGGGGTGGATGGTGAAACTTGATGAACAGGGCCAGGTAAGGTTATGTTTCTCTGTAAACAATAAACAAAAATAATCTCTCAGTGAGTAGATCACACAGTAGTGTTTGGAAATTAAATACTGACTCTAAGTGCTGGGCAATATGTTGAAAATGTGTTAAAAAAAACAAAAACAAATAAATAAAGACATTTAAATAATGCCTGTAGTAACTTCTTTTAATTACAGACTTATTCAAACATGCATTAATAATGAAGACAAGATAAAAAAGTATTGCATATATTTATTAAAATGCTCCTCTAGAGTTATTTTTTTTTCTTCTAACTATTAAACTATGGACTTGGAATGGCTTTTTCAATGTAAAATTGTTTTCTGTTTTCAGCTGCTGAATTTTGGAAATTTTGCTTGTATCGCACAAATTGTTATTTTATAATTTCTTCTAAATCTCATGTATTATAAAGGGAAAAAAATCAGTTTGGCAGTGAAATTGTCTCAATGGCCTCTATATTTGATGTTCAGTGTTCACAAAGCAAGTTCTTCGTGTTAAATGCATCACCTCTATTTACTGATCTGCTTTCTGACTTCACGTTGATCAAAGTTGTTGAGCTCAAATGGCCCTGACTCAAAGCACTGATGCTTTTAAAGGGCATAGTGGACTTTGATTGTAGTGTAGCAATAGGTCAAAGTTGAAAGGATAGAGCCTCTCAACTTCATCACCATGGTCTTTAAAGAAGGATAAATGTCTTAAAAACCACCTGCCCATACATCAGACACATGCAGTATCCTCCCGGACCAAGAGCTCCCTGTGATATGATACATTTCATTTTTATCTGTATTTTATCTGCATTTCTCTTTTAGTGGAAGAAGTATTGGTTTGTGCTGACAGATCACAGTCTACGATACTACAAGGATTCTATTGCTGAAGAGGTAATTCACAATACTGTAATAGCAACTTGTTTTTGAAGCCATTTATTTGTCTTTGGTAGGTTATTTCATACCCCCCTGATCCCCCCCCCCCTCCTGCATCAGCCTTATTCCTGTAAAGATAACATTTCTCTTACTGATTCAGTGTTGTTTAATGTTTCAGGCGTCTGATCTTGATGGAGAGATTGATCTTAGTACATGCTATAATGTAACAGAATATCAAGCTCAACGGAACTATGGCTTCCAGATTCATGTAAGTGTCTAGAGCTTATTTTTATGTTAGATTTTCTTGTGTTTTATATAATGTTATTTTATTATTTTATTTTATTTATTTTATTTTTATTATATATATATATATATATATATATATGTATATGTATATATATATATATATAATATTGTTTATTTATATAAATTTTTTTTTTCATGGGCCATTTTAGAATTTTTATCCTATCGACTTTGTATTTTATTTTGTTTCATGGACATTTTTATGTTTTATTTTATGGACCTTTTTAACTTTATTTTATAGACTTATTTTATTTATAATATTTTATTTGTGGACTTTTTTTTATTTCACTATTCTGTTTTTGTTTTTTTGTTTTTTTTTCTCTAAGATTTGTTTTACTTTATGGACTTTTTTGTTGTATTTTATGGACTTTTTTTATTTATATTATTTTATTTATGGACTTTTTATTTTATATTTTATTTTGCCGGCTTTTTGTTTTATGGAGTTTTTATTTCATGGACTTGAACTTTTTATTTTTGTTGTATTTTATGGACATTATTTTATTTATATTATTTTTATTTATGGACTTTTTATTTTATATTTTATTTTGCTGGCTTTTTGTTTTATGGAGTTTTTATTTCATGGACTTTTTTGTTTTATGTTATATTTCATTATTCTGTTAGATTTTATGGACTTTTTGTTTAATGTATTTTTTTTATTTCATGGACTTTATTTTGTGGACTTTTTTTTAAGGACTTTTTGTTTTTCTTTTATTTCATGGATTTTTTTTTTTTAATTTCATTTTATAAGCCTTTTACCTTTATTTTATAGACTTTTTATTTTATTTATGTTATTTTTATGGACTTTATTTTATGTGTTATGTTTCTTTATTTTGTTATTTTATGGGCTTTTTGTTTTATTTATTTTTTTCCATGGACTTTTTATTTTTGTTTTATTTTATGGATTTTTATTTTATAATTTATTTAAATTTACTTTTATTTTTTTAATTTATTTATTTATTTATTTATTTGTTTATTTTTGTATTTGGTTCTGTATCCTTTTAATGGAAAACTTTTACTTGGTATCCAAGCACTGCAGGCACAGGTAGTCCAGTTTGTGACTTTTTATTGTTTTTAAGTGTCTTTTTATTGTTTTTCAAGAGTTTGAAGTTATTCTGATCTCTTTGTGCTCAATTTTTGCTCACACCAGACTCAAGAGGCGGTACACACGCTCTCCGCTATGACAGCAGGAATACGCCGCAACTGGATCCAAGCGGTTATGAAAAACGTCCGGCCGTCCACTGCGCCAGACGTTGCCAGGTGTGTTACCATGCATAATGCAGTAGCTCAAAAATGTGTTTGTGTCTTCAAAATATTTGTTTAACATATAAAATGTTTTGAAAAAGTCTGACGGATGAGCATGCTTCGTGCGTCCCATTTGAGAGCCTCGTCCGGCCTGACATCACTCAGGACTCCCCGTCCTCTGAAGCTTCAGTAGAGCGGGAAGCTGGATTAAAGAAGAGCCGAGCGCGAGAACGGAGGCGAGAAGGACGCTCCAAAACATTTGACTGGGCCGAATTTCGTCCCATCGCCCAGGCTCTGGCGCAGCAGAGAGCGCACGAAGCCGACACCTTCCAGGCTGAGCTAACTGAGAGAAACAAGAGGAGGGAGGAGAGGCGGAAGAGGTACGAGAGCGTCACCGGCTCGTCCTTTGATCCTCCCGCTGATGCCGCAAAGATGGACATTGAGAGTGTGGGCGTAGTCCAGGTAGATGCTCCGCCCCTATCGGTAGAGCGGCAGCAGAAAGTGGAGGACGAGATCGAGCAGCGCTGGCAGCAGGTGGAGAAGACGCCCATCAGGGAGGAGAGAAGGGTGCCTTTGCCCTCCACCCATCACAACAGAGACACATCAGAGCTGGAGAAACTCGTCGAGAGCTACAAAAAGGGGGTATGGCTTTCAAAACTCAATGCACACTTATTACTTTAAACTAGGGCTGTCAAGCAAATCAAAATGTGATGTGCCAGTTAATTAATCTAATTTATCGCAAAATTATTCACACATCAATTTGGGCTTCGAATTTGCTCCCCAAAAGATCATTTAAAGCTGTGTTAGATGAAAAAAAAAAAATGAATATTGAAATTAAAATGTTCTTTTTTTTTAGAATCGAATGACGCTTTAAATATGAAACTAAAAGCACCAGTAGGTGGCGCTGAGTCACTGAATTATTCATTCAACAGATTTGTTCAAACAAAAGATTCAATCAGAAACACACCAAGTGACTGTCTTTATGAATGAGTCACTGAATCATTGACTCACCTGATTCGTTAAAAAAATTTGATTCATTCAGTAGCGAATCACAGCTGTGTATTGTTCGGAAGACAACAACAGTTCTGCTGTGGCTTTGTTTGGAAGCTTTAGTTTTGTGAAATTGCGAAAATATTTACAATATTGTGTACAAAATTTAGCACAATTTCATTTTTATATAATATTTTATAGGCTTTTTATTTTTGTTTTATTTGATGTATTTTTACTTTGTTTTATTTCATTTTACTTTTGTTTTATTATTATAAAAGTCGGAAAGTTGAATCATTGAATCATTCATTCAAACGATTCGTTCAAACAACTGATTCTAAATATTGACAATGTTGTGTATAAAATTTAGGACAATTTCATTTTCATATAATTCTTTATAGGCTTTTTATTTTGGTTTTCTTTGATGTATTTATATTTAGTTTTTATTTCATTTTACTTTTATTTTATTATTGTAAAGGTTCTAAAACCATTGAATCATTTATTAAACCGATTCGTTTAAACAACTGATTCTAAATATTGACAATATTGTGTATTAAGTTTAGCACAATCATAAATTCTTGCTTATCGAACTGTTGTAAATCAACATATAGTTTGCAGTGGTGTGGATATTGGGGAGAAACAGCAATCTGGCTGGTGTGATATTGCTAAACTGTATCATATGATATAAATATAAGAGGGACATTTATTTTTTGCACTCATATTTTTAATTTTAGGCTCATAACTGCATTCTTATAGGCTCCATTATGAAGTCAGTCATCCTGCATCATGTTCATCAGTTAATGCATCAATGTGAGATGACGGACAGGTCTGGAACGGGGGGCAGCGTTAAATTCCTTAATCATTTTAACGCATTTTATTCTCTATAATTGCATCCAAAAAAAAAAAAAAGTTAAAACAACAGCCCTGGTTTAAACATCCAAAGTTGAAAAATGAAATATGCAACCCTGGACCACAAAACGAGACTTATGTAGCGTGGGTATATTTGTAGCAATAGCCAGCAATGCATTGTATGGGTCAAAATTATCGAATTTTCTTTTATGCCAAAAATCATTAGGATATTAAGTAAATATCATGTTCCATGAAGATATTTTGTAAATTTCCTACCGTAAATCAAAACAAATTTTTTGATTAGTGATATGCATTGCTGAGAACTGCATTTGGACAACTTTAAAGGCGATTTTCTCAATATTTCGATTTTTTTGCACCCTCAGATTCCAGATTTTCATGTAGTTGTATCTCAGGCCAAATATTGCTTTCAGATGGCATATAAATCTCAATTTCAAAAAATGTACCTTTATGACTGGTTTTGTGGTCCAGGGTCACATACGATGTTGTTTCAGATCATAACTTCTCTTTGTGCTGTGGCTTTGTTAGGTTGAAGAGCTGAAAGCTCAGTTGGAGAGCTGCCACCAGCAATTAATGGACTCCAATCGGCACAAGCAGGAGCTGGAGGGTCAGCTCAAAAACGCTCTTGAGCGCGAACAGCAGATCCGTGCTGGTTACATTTCACCGGTAGGCCACATTTGTGTCACTATTTTCATAGCATATTCAGATATTGCCTGTTTCAACACGTGTGTCATTCATTATTAGGACAAGAACAAACACATGGCTTCCATCTTTACCACCGAAGCTACAAACGCGTGCTTTGCATGTCTAGAGACCGTTGCATGTAAACGAACAGAGCTCTTTTTGCCTCTACTTAAGATTCCTCTTGCCACGTTCAAGCAAAATGACATTTGGAATTTCAATTTCATGCAAGCTCTATTGCATGTTCCAACATAGAAATGATTAACATTAACTGAACCTAAAATAAATATGCAATGATGGCATGAAAACATACTCAGAACTTAGACTTGCTGTGCCCTCTGGATACATTCATACTCAATGATTCGTTACTGGAAAACATTTACAACGTATTATTTGAAAAATATATTGTGTTAACACTTTACTTAAAGCCTTTATGTAAAATGCATGCATTCATAAATAATTGTAGCCAAAATTAAAATGCATTATAATATTTGAAGGTTTGTCTATAGTGCGTTTTAATGCATTATACTTTCTGAAGGTGCTACAGTGAATAGATAAGTATTAAAGTGCATTATACCTGTGGTTACCGTCATTCATGAGATCATAAAATTCTTTGTACTGTGCATTATAATAATTAATGCATTCAGATACTTTTATAATGCATTACATATAAAGTATATAAGTAAAGTGTTGCCAATATTTTTAACGATAATATGCTTTCATTAGTAATATTTATGTAATAGGTAAATGTTAGAAAAAAAAGAGGGAAAACAAGTTTTCTGTGCCAAATCTGTGGCCTATTCATATTTTCTCAAATGCATTGAGTATCAATATATCTTAAGGGTGTTGAAATTATTTAAAAATGCATCTTTTGCAGAATAGCGCTACTTAAACATTGACATATGAAAAGATGCCTTTTTTAGGCAGATGTGCATGATTTTTTTTATTCATATTTAACATTCGTTCATTTCTTAACCTTATTCTTGACTTCCTCCATGTATGCTATAGAGTGTGTGTGTTCGTATGTGTGTGTTATGTGTGCGTGTATGTTTGTCTTTAGTTTGTCTTTTACTCAAAATATTGTTGCATTGTTTTCTGAGCTTCTCAAATTTATTTTTTTGACTTCTTTTGCCATTAAGCAGCTTGTAGTAACATCTTGTAGTATACCTTTTCAGTACACCAGAATAAGACTTTTATGTATTAAAAGCAAATGTGTGGTCATTTTTATCTTAAGCATGGCATTGTTACACAAAAGGTGATGCTCTTTTTGTTGAATATCTGTCCAGGACACTTTTCTCCACCAGCTAGTTTTAAAGGGTTGTCTTTTATGGATTTATTTATATACTTTTGAGTGAAAAGGTTTGTTATAAACAGACACAGTAGTGGTTGCTCAGTAGCTCAGGTTAAATCGTTCCTCTAAAGGCCTGCAGGCTTTTAACTGGATGGCATGTAACTGTTCTGGCATTCTTAGCTAGCACTAATTTTGCGTCACTTACCCCATGAAACAACTCTTTAACCTCTTAATATGCATGCATTGTTTCGAATTACTAACCTTTTGCCATTAATTTTTTTTCTAGCGTTCTAATGCGCCTCATTCCATGAAAGAAGCTGAATGAATTTACTCTCCCTTTAACCTTAATAGATTGATTCGACACAGTTGTTGTAATAAAATGTACATTTACCTCAAATCCTCAACACTGTTAATTATAGTCTAGAAATTGATTAGCGTTTGTTCATCTGTGCTGACTGTTAACCAACTGTCTGGTCCCCTTTTCCAAGCTGGAGTCCCCTTTGAGTCTTGAGACAGAGCCCCAGATGAAGAGGACTGAACTGGTTAGTTCTCAAGCTCAGAGTTTAACAAAGAAGTACCAGGAAACCAAAGAGCTCCTGCAGCTGCAAGAACTGAAAAAGCGCAACATGCAGGCACAGCTTGGCCTTTCTCTCTCACACTGGCCCACAAAGGAACCTTACCTTTCTGACACCAAAAAACCCACCACCTCCGAGGTCTGTCCCTCAAACTCCATTCAAAAAACAGTCAGCTTTATGCTTCAGGATAGCGAGGGAAAGATCAGAGAGTTAGAGAGCTTGATTGATGCCAGTGAGCCTCTGACATTAAGGGAGCTGATAAAGCTCATGCATTCGCATAGCGAATACGTTTGGGTAGAAAGTTCTCAAGGACAGGAAAGAAGTGAGTCAGTAGGAGAAATGACGCAGAAACTGTTGGAGAACCTCAAGAACCAGCAGGAGATTGAGAATGAGACGATGCGGAAAAGTTTGGAAAAGGCTGGAGACTGTATACGGGACTACGAAGCTCGTTTGGTCACCATGGAGGACATGTTGGGAAGAGTCCATAGGCAGAAAATGGAGAGTCCGTTTGTGTTAGGTTGCTCGAGAGAAGACCATCCGGATCTGTCGCAACAGGTGGAGTTGCTCGCGAGCGAAAACGTAGCTTTGAATCAGCGCTATCAGGAAATTGTGAACCAGTTGAGAGAAGCGGATCGAGAAATAGACAGGCTGAACGCTGAGCTTTGTAGACTGCGTAGCAGTCAGCAGTATCCACAATCCAACGAGCATGAAGACAAAGAGATCTCTGAGAAAAATGTGTACGAGCGAGAACTCTACGAAAAGTCACAGAAGCTACAAGAGGCTCTTGTTAAATTGGAAACTCTCGGTAATAATCTGAAAGATACAGAGAAGAGATTACAACTTAAAGAAGCAACGCTTAGAGGTCTTGGATTTCAGGTGGCAGAAAGCGAAAAAGACGATAAAGCATTAGATTTGGAAACAGACGACCTCAAGCGCCAATTGCAGGTCCTTCAATCTAAGCTTTCAGAGAAAGACGAGCAGCTTCAAAATGCTGAGCAGGTCTGTAGAGAGCTTCAGTCCCAGAATGCAAAACATGAAGAGACAGCTAGGATGTGTAGTCAGATGCTTGTAGATGCTCAGGAGGAAATTAGGACGTTGAAAGAGAAGGCAGGAACTCAAGGAACGTTTGCTAGTGAAAGTGGGTGCCAAGAGATGACGCAAAAACTCACACATGAAGGTGTGATTGAGGAAGTCGTGGAAGTGTGCGAGAGCAAGTCTAAGTCTCTTAAGCAACTGCTTGGCATGTTGGTAACGGGCGGTAAGACAAATTTGTCCAACATTGGCATGGACACCAACATTTTAGAGAGGGATCAGGGAGGAATGATGAAGGAGATGTTTGAGGGAATGATTCTACGTAAGGTTTTAGCTGGTTTAGACGACTGTCAGAAAGGCTCAGAGGTTGAGCAAACCCTAAGAAATGTTGTAGAACGTGTTCTAGTGGATAACAAAATGCTGCTTCTTATGAATAAGCTCTCCAACCTCCAAGAACCAACATCTTGCACAGAAGAAAGCGCTGGACATGGAAATGCACTGAGTGAAGAGATAATGAAATTGAATCCCTGCGTCATGAAGGCTCTCACTGAAGTCATTCAGAAGAAAGTGGCGGTTTTGAATCAAACCGCTTCGACTCTTAGGGAACGAACTAATGAGGAGCTCCAGTCATTGGCTTTGACTCTTTCAAGCCGTGGCTCTCAAAGAACTTGGTCTGAGTACGTTCGTGAGGCCATAATGGACATAACATGCATGTACTTTGCAGTTCGTGAGAACTTGCAAAGGACGAAACCTTTAGACCTGTCTGCATGTGCAAATTGTGCTGATTTGAAAGCACAGCTTAAGTCTGAGAAGCAGGTGACGCCAAGCGTCCAGAGTCCAATCGGTGTAACCCACATTCAGATCGAAGGAGAACCGATTGATTCTCTGGACAAGGCCATACAGCTTCAGGACACGATGGCCAAGCATAAAAAGGAGCTGCGAGAATTAAAAGAGGCGTATGAGCAAGAAGCAGAAAAGTTGAGGCGGGAAGTGGCCAAGGCTGGTGAGACTCTAAGACTGAGATCCGAGGAGAACGTGAAGGAGATCGACTCTCTGACGGTGTGCATGGAGAACCTGAAGAAGAAGCATGAGATGGAGTGTAAGGACTTGATAGCACGCTTCAATCAAGAGATGGAAGAACTTACGGACGCCGTCGGCCCTGTCGAACCTGGATTGGACGGAGAGCTTACGAACTCGTCTTCCCTCAAAGCGCGGATCCAAAAACTCGTGTCCCGGGTGTCCGAACTGACCGAGGAAATGAATCTGCGAGAACGCAATGGAGATGCGACATTGCTGCGTCTGAAATACGAGAAAGACCTGGAAAACCTAAAGGTCAAGGAGTTCCGTGTCCTTGCTGTTCTCCGTCTGTAATGACTTCATGTGGCAACCTTAAACCTGATCCTTTCCCTTCCTTTTCTCATACTAACCCTGCTTTGTGGTGCTTTGTTCTGGCCTAATATCTCTCACCAGTGATGCATGGCTGCTAACCTTAGGTTTGCATGTACGTTTTAACACTAGGAGTGTGGATGAGAGGAAAATGTGATTATACACAATTCTCTCTTTGAAGAAGCCATTTCTAGATAATTGAGTCCAGTGGAGAACATCCATTCGTTAGACGTTTTGGAGAATGCTTAACTGCATACTCCTTGCGTCTGAAAACTTGTGGTTCACCCGGTTGACTGATCTGAACTTGTTTTCACACTTAACCTCTTTGCCTGATTAACAGCTAGTGCTCTTTGCATAAATTGCTGCTTATCTTTGATGACTGCAAAATGCCAGCTGCTTACCTAGTTAATAACAACTTATGCATGACAATAACTGAAATGTTTTATTTTAAACAATTGTCTAAGTATATGTGAAAAGAATTGGCTTTGAATACAGAGACAATTAAATTGCATTATGCTTTATTATAATAAAACCAATTTAGTTTAATAAATTAAATGAATTACAGTATTGCATTGTTGCACCAACTAAGCAGAACATCTGGCGATTTAAAATTTCCAAGTTCTGACAAAAAACAGCTGATGTTTTGTACTCTGTCACTCAGTTACGGATTAAAAACACATGAGTAATGGGATATTAGAATAATTTTTATAGATTTCTATTTTATTTTGTCAGTGTTATGTGGCCTTCAAAACTAGAGCTCAAGTCAGCTGATTAGATCATTTTGCACTTATGGACAAATTATAAACTTGAAGTTATGAGGCAAATGAAGTTGGCATTGGTGCATTGGTTTCTTTATTATTTGCAAAACATAATTATTTACATAATTAGTTACATGATTTATTAGTGCTTTGGGGTTGCTGGAATATTTTCTCATTCCTTCTACTGCATTCTTTTTTTTTCCTGAGATATTTCATTTTTAAATGAGCGCTTACAGTTTGTATTTAACATTTACTGTTTAAATTTGTATGTTACTCTTAAAAAATTGAATCAATTCATTTAAGATTGAAAAATATATAATGGCAGAAACAAACGAAAAAACTCTAAATGCTAAATTTGGCATCATTATGTGCTACTGGACTCATGTTTGTCCTGGAAATTATTTGTCAACGAGTTAGTTCAAAATATAACTAAGAAAAAAAAAAACTCTAATTGCTAAATTTGTCGTAACTATGTGCTACTGGACTCATGGAAGTTATTTGTCAATAAGATTAAAATTTTCACAAAAATGTAAAAATATACAACATTGCAAAAAAATAAATAAACCTCTAATGTACCACTCATGTTTGTCCAAAATACAAAATATTTACATTTTTAAAAATGTAAAAAAAAAAAAAAATAAATAAATAAAAATATAACATTGCAAAAAAAAAATTTTAAATGCTAAATTTGTCATAAATATGTGCTACTGGACTTATGGAAGTTATTAGTCAATGAAAGATTTAAATTTTTGAAAAAAAAAAAAAAAAAAAAAAGAGTTACAAATATAACATTGAAAAAAAAGAAAACTTTAAATGCTAAACTTGTCAAGTGCTACTGAACTCATGGAAGTTATTTGTCAATGAAAGATTCACATTTTTTAAAATGTAAAAAATATAACATTGCAAAAAAAAAAAAAAAAACTCTAAATGCTAAATTTGTCATAAGTATGTGCTACTGGACTCATGTTTGTCCTGGAAGTTAACTGTCAATGAAAGATTAAAAAAATAAATAAAAATAACATTTAAAAAAAATATATATATCAAAAATTATCAAAATTTGTCATCGGTATGTGCTACTTACTGGACTTTGTCCTGACAAAAGAGGAAATGAGATTTTCCACCCAGAGAGGCTGCTGAATAAACAAGTGCAGGTGCGGCTTTGATATGGGGACAGGAAGAGTTGGCCTGTAGTGGATCAGGACACGGGCCGTGTCCCTGGACAGTGGACACTAGTCCTGCAAAAACATTCGCTCATCTGGTCAGAGATTAGACCCATTGAATAGACAGCAGAAATGCATCAAGTTTGCACAGTCAGAAGAGCATTGACATCAGTTCTAATGAAATTAACTCCATGTTGATGAACAGTAGCTCTAATCCTTAAAAAGTATCTTTACATTGATGACAAATCTTACAAATGTAGTGACACTGCATTTTTTGAATAGAAATTCCAGTTGTTTTTTTTAGATGTTGGTCTATAAAAATTGAAATTTAAAACAAAACAAGAGCATATGTTAAACAAGTGCCCCCAAAACATATTTGGACATTTAAGCTACATATGTTTGAATTTCAATGCATAAAAAAAAATGTTTTTGCATTGACTTTTCAACTTTTCAAGGTGGTTTTAGTGCTTGTATGCAATCAGTTCTCACAATGACTCACTAGTAATGTGATCCACCAACATTTCACAATCACAAAGTGTCCAAATACCTTGAGTTTAAACATATATCTACTGCATTTAAAGACCCTTTTGTAGACTTTCTATAAAATAAATCACCCTTCAGTTGATATTTTGTATCTAATCCAGTTATATTCATTTATTAAGTCTGGCTAAAGTGTCCAAGTTTTTGGGATGAACATTGAACAAAAACCCAGTCCCTTCAGAGTGTGTGTATTTGTTACTTTTGTGAAGCCATCTCTCACTGGCCTCTGTGTCCCCTTTATGTCATCGTAGGTTATTAATATCTGGCTTTGTGTGGACACTCTTCTGTCCACACATCGCTAATCTCTGTCGTCTGTGTAAGTGTTGTCCTTGTCAGAGTAGAAGTGAACTTGAGTCGAGCCGAATGAGGTGCACTAAATGTCGCTTCCCGCATTTCCATACAGGCGACGTGTGAACGAGGCTTCGCCGCCATGGAAGAGTCTCACCAGAAGGTGATCGATGAGCTGCAGAAAAAGCACCAGCGGGAACTGGAGAAACTGCAGGAGGAGAAGGAGAGACTGCTGGCGGAGGAGACCGCAGCCACTATAGCTGGTTAGTAAGGATGAAAAGGGCCAGGAGAAGATGTTTTGGCTCATTCTGTTGCTGAATGTGATAATTTGCAGGGATTAGATCACATATTCTGCAATGCAGAATAGGATATTTCCAGAATCATACGCAAGTTAAAAAAATCATTATCCACTGAAATGCTTCTCATGCCAGAGTCTAGTATCTCTTGTGCTGGTGCTGAAACTTTTGTGCCGTGCTGAAAATCCTTTGCCTAATTCGGGGTTCTCAGTCAAAAATGACTGGTCTTTTAAATTGCTTGTAAATATCTAATTATGCTATATTATCACTTAATCTTGGATTTGGTAAACTTTTTGTCAGCTTGTTGTATTTCAGTTAGCACAGGTTTTGTGTTTCTTTTCATAATCTCAGATTAATGAGGCCTACGATCAAAGACACACAGTTTCACCTACTTAAGTGTGTGTGATGCTCACGTTTTCAGTCTGAAATCTCACTAAATGAAGACATGAACAACATCTCCAGAACTGCTCTGAGAGTCAGTTGACTAATTTGAGAAAAAGTACTGTCACATCACATACACGCACAAACCAAACTCTGCACAAAAAAAAAAAAAAAAATTACAACTTTTATTAAGAAATTATTTCTTACATGTTTTAATTTTAGCAATAACTCTCTGCTGAGCAGCATTTTTTTTTTTTTTTTTTGCCGTAACTAAAGCATATAACAGAATTTTTCTGAAGGAAAAAATATTAAATTAATACAAAAATTAATACAAAAATACAAAAATTAATTTGGATTATTCTATTTTAATTAAACCATTAAAATGTAAAATGAAATCCAGAAAAATCAAAACGGAAAACAGAATTTGGTTTAAACTTTTAATAAATTGCCACTTGTATAAGTTTCATGATATCAATCAACTAGACATGCTTTTTGACTAATAAAATGTAACTTAACCAATAAAATAAAATCCAGAAAAATTAAAAGGAAAAAATAAAAAAAATAAATAAAATAAAAATAAAATTAAATTTGAAAAAAAGAAAATAAAACGTAATTTGGGGATAAAATAAAACTGATTTTATAGGACATTAATTGTGATAACTAAATAAACAGTATTTAATGAGAAAAACTGTCAAATATATTGACCTTTTCGTCAATGAATAAAAACAAGACAAATGTTAGCCAGCAATGATTTGGATAGAGAACCTATCTTTCACATCTTATTGCGCTTGAATGGACATATATGCACAAAATCATGTCTGTTTTGGTGAGTGTTCACATAAACAGAGTCTGTTGTGTATTAGGTGAATCTAAACAGTTAAGAATATGGTCTAATCCGATTCAATGATCTATGCTAAGCTATTAGCTAAAAAAGTGGAGTGTTCCTTTAAAGTGACAGGGGCCTAATAAACCTGCTACTGTCTGTCTCGGTTAATATTTAACCATACAACAAAAAAGAGAATGAATTGTAGTGAATAATGAATTTAGTGCCAATTCCTGATTTTAATACCCATTACTGGCATACAGCATTTTAATGATGTTTTTCTTTGATTAGCTATCGAAGCAATGAAGAATGCACATCGGACGGAGCTCGAGCGGGAGCTGGAGAAAGCACGCAAGTCCAACAGCAACACAGAAAATGCAGACATTGAGGAAATTCGCAAACAGCATGAGTCAGTTATTCCTTTATGCAATTTCACCCTCGTAATGCAGATAAACGCAGTGCAGCCACACCTTTGCATTCTTTCGTGAAATAAACAGCTGTCTCTTGAGATTTAATTGCATGAAACAAGTTTCCAAGCCACACCTCCATCTCGCTTTTTTGATGATTTCTTCTAACTTCACTGTTAAAGCTGCGATATGCAAATAAGACTTGTGCATTCTGCATACTACATTAATTGGAGTGGATAAATGGTTTTAAAGCCTGAATGCATGACTGCCTCTATTGCCAAGTGTATCCTGGGGCAACGCAGCCTAGATGCCAAATCTGGAGTGATTGCACAGTTTCTTTCTTTGTGTACATGCCCATAATCTGCCCTCAAGCTCTTGGCTGCACTTCTGTCTAGACATAAAGGCCTTGCTCTTTTGTCATCACTTATAACTGAAAGGAAAAACGCTTGAGCATTTGTTTTGTAGGGAAGAGCTAATGTCGTACCAGAGGGAGATCGAGGTGTTGTCGGAGCAGTATTCGCAGAAGTGCTTAGAAAATGCGCATCTGGCTCAGGCGCTGGAGGCCGAGAGGCAAGCGCTCAGACAGTGCCAGCGGGAGAACCAGGAACTCAATGCGCACAACCAGGTAACCAGAGCTGATTTTGTTGACAAATAATTTCCAGCATAGTTTTCATCCACAACAGTTTTCCCACTTGCCCTATGATGTCCAATTTTGAATGAATAAATCAAAAGTAGGTACACTTAAATCAAATGATGATATGGACTAGTGTCTGTGAATATTAAGGCACAGACAGACTATTTAAATATGAATCCTGCATGTTCTGCAGGACATAAAACATCTCCAGAAGATGCTCTGAGAGTCACTTCATGAGCATTTGACCATTTCCTTTGAGAAAAACTACCATCATGTCGTTTACACACTCAAACAAATCTCCTTACGGCAGCCTGTCAAAATAAAAGTTTGGTTTAACTTGAAGAAATTGTGTCATAAATATACTGCTATTGTAGAGTAAAATGCAGTCTTACTACTATTATTACTACAAAAATACAATTATTATTAAAACTTATTAAAACAATTATTTATTTTTAAGAAATAATCAAACAAATTGTCTTTAAAGTTTTAATTTTAGTAATTAACCTTTGTTACAAAGCAGCACTTTTTTGAATTGAAAGGGTTTGTTTTATTTATTTATTTTAAAGATAAATTAAATGATTGTTTTATGCCATCATTTAATTACCAGAAAATAAACATAAGGCATATAACAGAATTTCTAGAGTGAAAAAAAACCCCTAAACATTTCATTTTGATCATTCGGATTTAATTAAACCATTTAAAATGAAATCCAGAAAAATCAAAACGGAAAATAATATAAAACTACAGAATTTGGTAAATAAAAAAATTAATTAAATAAATAAAACATATTTCATAAGACCCTAAAAACTTGATTTTTGTTAAACTTTTAATAAATTGCATTAATTTGAATAGGTTTCATGATTTCAATTAATTAGTCATACTTTTTGACTAATACAAATTTAACCATTAAAACAAAATCCAGAAAAATTAAAATAGAAAAAAAGATTAAGATCTGGAATAATTCAAATGGAATTTGGGGGAAAAAAAAAAAAAACGTAACTTGGGGGGAAAAAATAAAACTGATTTCATACGACCCTATACACTGACAAAAATGAGATGATAACTCAATACAAAACAAAAAAAAGTAAGGGAAAAAAAAAGTTTTTAATGACAAAATCTGTGGCGAATCTTGACATTTTTGTCAGTTAATAAAAATGAGACAAAAAATGTTAGGGAGGGATGATTTGGGCAGAGAACTTTAGCGAGCTTATTGCGCTTGAACGAACAAATATACACATTATGCATTAAGTAAATGTAAGCAGTTGTAAGAATATCAGATGTGTGTCAGTATATTGGATTAGGTCTATTAGGCAGCCTAATAAACCTGCTACTGTCTGTCATCAATGTTAATTTAGTAAGTCTTAATAAGAATTAATCTATATTTAGTTATTCACATAAATATGTTTGCTTGAAAGTGTGAATAATGACGTAAGCAAGTTATAAAGAATGCATATATAACCACTGGTCTTTTATTGAAAGGAAGATCATGTTGTTTCTTCAAGAAAAGTGGTTTCATTTTATTTTTAAAACAAATAAAGGCATGTTAAATTACAACAGTTAAATCTATGTCTCTACTGCATAATCAAACTTTAATATCATTCACATTAACAAGTAAATTGATGTTTTCTCTTTTTTCACTAAAACTAAAAACAAATTGCAGTCAGAATGAATATTGTAGGTAAACCATGACCTTAGCCCAAATAAATCCACCTCAGATGCACGGAAGACCTGATTTTGTCTTCCTGATTTGTACTGCTTGTCTGTCATACAGGAGCTAAACAATCGTCTGGCGGCTGAGATCACTAAGATGCGATCGATGACGAGCGAGGATGGCGGAGACGCTGGCGGGGTCATACAGGGGAAGGAGCTGTACGAGCTGGAGGTCTGTTTCTTCCCTTCATGTCTAGCTCTTTTTCCACAGCACCCTGGGAATGAAAAGCTCATCATACACTTGTGTTTACAGGTAATGTTAAGGGTAAAGGAGTCAGAAGTGCAGTATCTGAAGCAGGAGATCAACTCTTTAAAAGATGAGCTCCAAACTGCCCAAAGAGTAAGTGCTGCACCTTCATGTTTGCCTGAAGAGTTTTAAAACAAGATTTTTAAGAACATCTAAGACCTTTTGAATAACCTGCGCCACATCTCTTCATAGGATAAAAAATATGCAACCGATAAATATAAGGACATCTACACGGAGCTGAGCATCGTACGGGCCAAAGCGGAGCGCGATCTGAGCCGATTGCGTGAGCAGCTGCAGCAGGCCCATGATGCACTGGGGGAACCCACGCTGGAGGACGTGGAGCGCGGCGGTTACGGTACGGCCCTCGCCTCAAACTCAGCCCATGCTTAAATACATTCACATGCATGTTGTGAACCGGCCGGCTATCATGTCTTTCAGATATCATGAAGTCAAAGAGCAATCCTGACATTTTAAAGATGGCGGCCGCAGCAGCCAAACGCTCCGAACGCACCATGAGGTCAAAGGTAGGTTTCCAGACACACATCCAGTCTTCTGGTGTTGAATGAGAGTTAGTTAAGCTTACGCTGCCACCCTCAGGTCAACACGTTATTGCCATTAACCAAAAATACAGCAAGTTCTGCTTGTGAACAGTCAGGAACTGAACTGTGTGTGTGCTGTTTTGTTGCTCAGGAAAAAGCCTGATAGGTAGCGGTAAGAAAATGTCTTTTGCACATTCCCTCCTCTAACACACAGTCCCGTGTGTGTATGTGTGTGTGTGTGTGTGTGTGTTTCCTCTGTTTTTCCCTCTGTTCCCAGTCTGTGAATCGTGACATGCCCTGGGACAGCTAAAGACTAAACCTGAAGACCTTTGACTTCTGATTTTAGGTAAAAGCCCTTAGAAGGGAGCAAATGCGCTGAGCTCCCCGTGCATCATTCAGAGGGATTCATGCTAGGGCTGGGCGATAAACCAAGTCATATTGAGATCATGATAAAATGATGATAACAGGGTTCATACAAGGTGCTTAAGTGCTTGAAGAACTTGAATTTGACTTTTTGAAATTTAAAGCCTGGAAAACCTCTGAAAATAACAATATTCCTTAAAAGGTACTTAAAAAGTGCTTGAATTATTGAAAGACAATGTATCTAAGAAATAAGTGTTTAATTTTGTCAATAAGCACATATCTTTTCAAGAAAATTTCAAAAATTCACACAATTAAAAAAAAAAAAAATCATACTTTTTATGTTAATGTCAGAATCTAAGCCAGTAATGTCGAGCTAAGCCAGTAGTGTAATGACAGTGTTGTGTACACATGGCTGAAGACGCGAAAAGAGGAACAGACAAACTGAATCAATTGAGTCATTTATGCTGGAACCGTGACTCGATCATTCATTTCAAGCAATTCAGTAGCAAAAATGAGATCAAATTGAAAGATCCATACATCGCCTGAGACGATTTTAAAAAGCATGTAGTGATGGATTAAATGGAGCTTTTAGAAATTTCTAATCAATTAAAGCATTGTGTCGCAAAATGATTCACGCTTTCGAAGTGCTCCAATCAGATCGCATAATGCAATTCAGATCCTGATTTGATTCAGATCAGGAATTGTGAATGATTTCAAACTCGGAGCACGTATCATAAATCATTTTTTAGATCGAAACAGGTTTGTTAATCATTTCGTGAATTGAACGATTCAAATCAAATGATTCACGATTCTAATTTTACATGAAATAGTTCTTCATAGCGTGGATCATGATTCATTTGATTTATATCGGAACTTCGGAGCACAGATTGCGAATTATTTGATTCAGACTCGGTGCGGGTTTGCGAGTCAGCAAATCTTTTTTTCAGATTTTTTTTTTTTTTTTTTTAAACTACTAAATATCAAACCATTAAGGCAGTATAGATATAAAAACAAAACAAAGAAAAATAAAGTATACACAAACAAATCCCTTAAGAAAAAAAACTGTGGTTTTACTATAGCAAAAGTGTAGTATGCTTTGTATTACTTTAGTAGCAGTACTTTGCATGTGCTTCACTTTATTATTATTTTTTTTTTTTTTATTACCATATTTTTTATTTATCTATTTCTCTTTATTTAGAACTTGAAATAAAAAACATTGTTCGATAAGTGAGATCTCTGATTGAAGTCCTTGAAAATCAAAAAAGTTGTGTAAGAGTCCTTGAATGTCCTGGAATTTCATTTTACAGTATCTGTATGAACCCTGTGATAAGGTCTGGATGTTTTTACTGGATCTAGATCTAAAAATGGCATGTTCTACATGTGTCTGTGTGAGCCATAGTTTTTGATACACAAACTCAAACATGCATGATGCTCAGCTTAATATATCTGGACATAAACACATGAACTTCATCCCCAGAGCTGCTCAGAGTCGTTTCAGCAGCTTTACGCTGTTTACTTTGAGATAAATCACAGTGAAATTGTCATAGGTGCTTTCAAACTCTGCTTCATGAAGCTGCAAAACCATGGTGAATCATTTGTTTCGAACCAGTGATTTGGAGCGTGTCAAACTGTGCAAAATCGCATGATTTCAGTAAACAAGGCTTCATTGTGTCTATGGTTTTTACCTGATCTTGGACTTGAGAAATTTGTAGACATTATTCATGAGACATCTGTATAATTAAAAAGAGAGATAGTTCACCCAAAAATGAAAATTCTGTCATTAATTACTTGCCCTCATGTTGTTCCAAACCTGCAAGACCTTTGTTTAACTTCAGAACACAAACGAAGATGTTTTTGATGAAATCCGAGAGTGTTCTGACCCTGTATAGCAATGCAACTGAAACGTTTTATGGCCCAGAATAGTCCATGTGACATCAGTGATTCAACCCTAATGTTATGAAGCAGTGAGAATATGTTTTGCATGCTAGCAAAACAAAAATGATTTTACTTAACAGTTTCTTCTCTTCCGTGTCAGTCTTTACCAAATGTTTACAAAAGTAGCACTATGTTTCAGTTGCATTGCTGTCTATGGAGGATCAGGAAGCTCTTGGATTTCATTAGAAATATCATAATTTGTGGTCCGAAGATAAACGGGAAGGGCTTGCAGTTTTAGAATGACATGCGGGTGAGTAATTAATGATAGAAAGGTAATTTTTAATCTCTTTAAGAGTCTGTTATTAGCCTGTTTGGACAATATGTCCATGCAACATAAAAACAGGACAGACGTTTAATACTTAATGGTATTTGATGATTTGTTATTTGCATTTAATCTATTATAGTTTTACAACAACATTTGCAATGGATTTGTAAACTTTCCATGCACGTTTGGAGTTTTTGTTGCATTTGCACTGTTCTAACCTGCATGAGGAGTTTCAAGTGCTATGAAATATATAATAGTATATTATATTATTGTAGTATATTTGTAGCAATAGCTACATTTGTATGGGTCAAAATTATCTATAATTATTTTATTTTATTTATTTTTTTTATGCCAAAAATCATTCGGATATTAGGTAAAGATCACGTTCCATGAAGATATTTTGTAAATTTCCTACCGTAATTGTAAAAACTTGATTTTTGATTAGTAATATGCATTGCTAAGAACTTTATTTGGACAACTTTAAAGGCGATTTTCTCAATATTTTTATTTTTATTTTTATTTATTTTTTTATTTTATTTATTTATTTTTTTTCGCACCCTCAGATTCCAGATTTTAAAATAGTTGTATATCGGCCAAATATTGTCCTATCCTAACAGCTTATTTATTCTACTTTCAGATGATGTATAAATCTCAAATTCTAAAAACTGACACATATGACTGGTTTTGTGGTCCAGGGTCACATATTATTTTTAGGGAATATGGTACAACCAAGATATTTTTGCATCCATGTCATTTCTACAGATCTGTACAAATGCAAATTGTTTTATAAATTGTTAGATTTTTATTTGATTACCTTTTAAAATGATTAATGATTAAATGGTTAAAGTTTAATTTTATCAGACACTATTTTTGATGATAAATTTGTATTAAATCTTAAAACACAGAATTGAAAATAAAATGAAATAAAAATAAAAATAAAATAAAGTTATTTTACTCTGTGGAGCTTGATTGTGACCAAGTGAGTGATGTTTACATTCATTCTCAAGCTCTAACAAACATGTGCAAGCATTGCCTCCCCATTAATGCTAAATGAATATTGTGCTTATTGCAGTAGTATTTTTGGCCACATCGCCCAGCTCTAGTTCATGCATTAACAGACAAAAAGATTGCATTATTTTCTGCCATGGTGCATGTGATCCTGCTGAATGAAGCGCTGTTCATGTCATCTGTTCATGTTCATCAGACACGCGTCTCATGGACTCAAGGGCATTTCCACATGCATTGCTGGAAATCTTTCGTTCATATTTCAAACAGACTCATTGAGTTTCACAGGAGCGGTCGCGGCGGTTCACGGCATGTGTGTGTGCTTGTGTGTGTGTGTGTGTCACTGGAGGTTGTTGGTGGCACTACTGGCAGTTTTTCTTGAGATTACTGAATTAAATGCAATGAAAAGCAGGGATTTGTAATGAAGAAAATAAACCTTTTGAATATGCTTTTTTTTTTAAAGCAATATGTTTTTTTTTTTTTTTTGTTTGTTTGTTTGAGTTACTTTGAACAGGGTTTTCGCAGGTCTTAGTCTTCATTTGCCCTTCCACAAATAAAAATTAGAGCAGAAAGACTTAATTTCATTTTATAGCATTAAATACTGCATGCACTGCAAAACATGAATATCTTCCTCAGTATTGTCTTGTTTTCCAGTAAATGTATCTTAAATCAAGATCCATTTACTGAAGATGCAAAATGACATCAGATATGCCTTGTTTTGTAGGAAATTGAACACAATTAAGAGAGTTTGATTAAAACAAGTATCAATGGGGTGTGAAAACTTTTGCTTTTGAATGAAGATGATATTTTAGACTCTTCTGGCAGATATTTGTTCTTGTCTGAATCATAAACTCACTTCATTTTGATCAATATCACAACCACTTAGTTGATCTTAAAAAAAATAAATAAAAAATAAAAAAAAAAAAAAGTTGCAAAACCTGCAGAAACCCTGTTTGAATGTGGCATTTATCAACAAGCTCTGAAACTTGATATTTGAGTATCTCTGTGTCTCTGTTTGCATCTCCAGAGTCTGAAAGAAGGTTTGACGGCGGAGCAGAGACTTCACTTGTTTGACAACAAGGACACTAAGGACTTTTGACACGGACGTGTGGACCGGCCTCGCTGCATGTTAATAAAGAGCCGCGTATTTTAGCCCAGTAATTAATCACTTAGAGACACACTGGTCACAGCTACAGCGTATATTAAACATGGTATGAAGTTTGAGTTTTATGTCTATAGTCTGCATTTCATGCACTTCAGTTACTGTGACGTTGTTGGTTTGTTTTCATTGCCATGTCTTAATGTAAATACTTTGTTTTTAATGAAGCATCTATCATGCGTACACTAAACACGACTGTGTAAGCTACTGTTTTAACTCTTTAGTTCGTGTTAAGTGGAGGAAGTTAACCTACGTAACGACTCGACGCTACAGATTATCGGCGCGTTAACCGACAGCAGCTCAGATCGGTTTTGCACGTCGCCTCCAGCTCTTTATTGTTTTAGTGAAATGGGATGCATAAAATAGCTGCATTTAGTCGAGGCTTGCATCATTAACCGCTGACCCTCTGCAGCATCTCTGGATGACTTAAATAAAGGACCATTTCTGATGACTGTAAAACACACAGGAACAGACCTGGGAGGGTTTGGGCTGCTCTAAAGAATATTAACAAGTTTATATAAGGAATAATGGTCCACTCACGTGAATGGGAGGTTTCTTTTTTTTGTTGTTGTTTTTGTTTGTTTCTTCGAGCTGATAAAGTCTGTAGTGTTGTTCAGTGGCAGTCCTTTGTATTTATTTAAATGTTATGAATTTTTGTCTCACATTTCCATTCATCTATACATTATTGTAAATATACTGCAAATGTACACGAACTGACAACAGGTTTATTAGCAATAAATATTTTTGCACCCTCTGTTGCAATGATTAATCTGTCATTCATTGAGAGAACAGAAAGTCTTACATTGAAAGCGATTGCGGTAAATGTTGCATGCACATCTTTTTTTCAGTATTTTTGTCAGGTTCAAATGTCTAAACATCCTTAAATCAAGATTAAAAAATTAAGAAATTAAGTTTTGTTTTCTGAGGAAATGAAAAAAGTGGGTTTGTATTTCATTTCAGATAGAAAGTAATTTTCATTTCTTTTTTTTTTTTTTTTTGAAAATTAAATTTTTGAGTCCATTGGCAGATATTTGTTCTTGTTTTAATCATAAACTCACTTCATTTTAATCCATTTCTCATAAAACAAGACTTCTTATCTTCTGTCATTTTGCTTCTCAAGTAAATGTACCTCGATTTATCAATCTTTAGACATATTTGCACTGGAAAACAAGACGTAAATACTGAGTAAGGTAGTCACTTTTGCATTGTGATCAGAAGGTCCAGTAAAAGTTGTTTCTATATTCTAGTGGTTGGAATTATTTTAAATTAAAATTTTTATGAATTAAAAAAGAAATAGAAATCTGTTAAGTTATATGCTCAACATTTAAAGCATTGATAAAACAATACATTCAATTTATTCCTTAAATTCTTTATACTTGGTCTTAAAAAGGTCTTTAAAAAGTCTTGAATTTACTTACAGAAAACCCTGTATTATTGATATTTTTTTATATTGTATTATCATAAGTCATGCATTTATAAATGAAATTATATGACAATTAGGGCTGTGAATAAATAAAAAAGATAGTCGTATTATGATGTGCACATTACATTTTTAAACAAATTGCACATTAATTTTGGCCAAAAGATGATTTTAAAAAAATCAATAAATTCATGAGTGAACTATTTTAATATTTGAAAAAAGTGTTTTTTGTTTGTTTCCTGAACTGATTTACTTGAAAGTTTCTGAACAGTATGATTTTTTTTTTTTAAAGAAGCCTCTTCTGCTCACCAAGTCTGCATTTATTTGATCCAAATACAGCAAAAACAGTACAAATTTTAAAATATATTTACTATTTAAATAAATTGCTTTCTATTTGAATATATTTTAAAATGTAATTTATTCCTGTGGTTTCAAAGCTGATTTTTTCATGTTTTCTTTGATAAATAGAAAGTTAAGAAGAACAGCATTTATTTGAAATAGAAATGTCTGTATCATCAACCCAACCCCGAAAAAATATGATGATAATAATAATAATACAATGTTGAACAGCAAATCAGCATATTAGAATGATTTCTGAAGGATCATGACATTAAAGCCTGGACTAATGATGCTGAAAATTCAGCTCTGATCACAGGAATAAATTACATTTTAAAATGTATTCACATAGAAAGCAGTTATTTTAAACAGTAAAAATATTTCACATTTTTACTGCTTTTGCTGTATTTTGGATCAAATAAATGCAGGCTTGGTGAGCAGAAAAGACTTCTTTAACAAACATTAAAAATATTACTGTTCAAAAACTTTTGACTGGTAGTGTAAATATGCAGTAAGATGCATCACAATGGTTTGCTTTAAATGAAAAGCAAAGCTTGTGTCGCATAATAACTACCCTGTTCAGTGGACTGACTACAAGAAGTCCCATAATGCTGCGCAATGGATCATCATGACTCTGACAGCAGCAGCAGCAACAACGCAGCCGTGACCAAAACCACTGGAGCCCAAAAGTATGAGAAGCCCCCGTTTCATGCATTATTCAGTCAAAACTCCACACTCTACTCAAACAGATACGGTCGCACCTGAAAGAGTGTGTGTTCGTTCCAGCGGGATGGAGTTTGCGATGGTTTCGTGAATAAATGCATCTGCTCGGGTGAGTCTGTGCACGCGCGCTCTTTGTTTAGCTCGCATTGCTAACGGGAGCCTGCGGCGCTTCGCTAGCGCGTTTCTCTGAATAACTGCGCTGCTTAATTGGGTTTCATAACGACGTACGTTTGCTGGACGCGTCGCTGAGCGTTATTTATTGTCGTCGGAATGTATATTAGCTCGCATGCTACCAACCGGCTATGCTAACATTAGCATAACAAACGCGAGAGGAAAAGCGACACACAATCACAGCACAGGTAAAGCGACGCCTGAAGAACTGACGAACCCGGATTAAATCTGGTTTGGTGGTGTTTGACAGATCTGGATTTCGTCCAGATCATAATGAAATATGCTATTTCTATTACTATTCTACAATTATATTACTATTCTATACTATTCATGTAATCAGTGTTAGTTTATGCGCTAATAAATCAGTTAAATCGCTTTAACATTAACACTGTTATGGGCTTTAATTAAGGCCTCATCATGAATTTGTGGGTTTACACCAAATACAGGGGTACAAAAGTGATTTATAAAGTATCCAGGCACTAACCTGAAGTACATCAGTACGGTTTTTTATGCAGTACTGTGTAAATACTGTATAGTACGTATTAACTGTGGTCTGTATTAACGTACTCTGGTATACAGATATAGTAATCGTTCATTACCGTGGCAAATATTAACCTTCTGGTCAATATTAACAGATCGAAAAAACAAGCAAGCATTATTTTCTAATAATGAAACGTGATTGTATTTATTTCAGTAATATTTATCCTTTAATATTTAGTATTTTGAAGGTATTTCATAGTGCTACACAGTGTTAACCTCCAAATTAGCACCATTTAGCACATTTTTATATTTAAAGTAATATATTATCAAAAACTTCTTCATTGTGGCTGATTTGTAGATTGTACCCAAAAATTGCTTTGTATTTTCATATTTCCTATTAATTTCCAATGCCACGTTATTTAATTTCATAATAATTTCCAAGGTCACAAGTGTGACTATAATGACCTTTTAGTCTTTTTTTTTTTTTTTTTTTTTTTTTTTTTTGGGGCAAGTGCCACAAAAGTCATATACCATGAAACAAAAGGTAAATCTAATGATTTGCTATTTAATACATATAAAACATGGTATATAGATATTTAATTTATCAATAGTAAATACTTTATTATGCCTGCTGGTCTTTTCTAAGCAAGTGCTTCAATGCGCAGTAGCTCTTGCGTAATATTTCCGCTATGGCGCAAATGTCTCCAACACTGATTGCATGAATCTGAAGTGCTTCAAAAATGCGGTTAAGTCATGCTAATAGAGCAACATTAACATAATTTTCAGCATTTTCAAATCCAGTTTGAAGACCTATTTGTATTATTTGGTATATGATCAGCTTTATTATCTTTATTATTTAACTACAGTATAGTCAACATTTGAAGTGGGTCAAAAAAGTTAATCAAAGTTATCCTAAGACAACAACGGGTATTGTTTTGGTTTTAGGACAATGGTGATGAAAGGTTTTGATCCACTTAAAATGTTGACTACTGCATTTTCTTATGATGTATTTTTTACTATTGGCTATTATTTTTTAGCTTTTGCATTTTTAGCTTTTTATTTTATTTTTTATTTTAAATAAATATTTTGTTGTCAAAGCACATCAGTCAACTTGCATTGTTTTTAATAGTGAATTTTGTATAAATAAATTTTATATCAAATTAAAATTAAAAACCTGTTATTCCAGTTGTATTTACTTTATTATTATTATTATTATTATTATTATTATTATTTTAGCGTTTGCATTTTTGTCAACTTTTTAAATTTAATTTTTATTAAAATTAAAAAAAGAACTAAACTTTGTTAGTCAAAGCACTTTGGTCAAATTTTATTATTATTATTATTATTATTATTATTATTATAACTCTATAATAAAATATAAATATAATATAAAACTATTATTATAACTCTATTATAACTATAAATCTGATTCCAATTGTATTATTTTTTATAATTATTATGATCATTATTATTTTAGCTCTTGCATTTTTGTCAAATTTTTAAATTAAATTTGTATTAAATATTTAGTTTTTATTTTGAAAGCACTTCGTCAGCTGCATTTTTTTTTTTTTTTTTTTTTTTAAATGATGGTATATTAATAAATTCAACCCTTATGTTTCTGCTCTCAGTTGATATGGAAGAGCCTCCCAGCGATTTTTCAAATCCAAATTAAAAACTTGTTTCTTTAATTTGGCATATGAGCATCTGTGAAGAGAATCTGATTCCAGGTTTATTATTGTTTTATTTGTATTATTAGTATTATTATTATTTCAGCTCCTGCATTTTTGTCAACCTTTTCAATTTAATTTTGATTAAATATTAAATTTTTACTGTCAAAGCATTTCGATCAGTTGCCTTTTTTTTATGCCGCTATATTAATAAAATTGATCCTCATTTTTCTTCTCTCAGTTGATATGGAAGAGCCTCCCAGCGACTCCGATGGTCTACAGCCACAGGATCTGTCCTCCTCCTGCAGCCTCCCCAACATCTTCGACCTGACACGGAACGCCGAGGAATGCCTTCTGAAAGCCAACCCCATCGTCGTCCAGACGCCGGGCTGGTTCGTCAACCCTGGGACCAGCAATGGGATATTGCTTCCTGAAACCGACCCTGATCCGCTACCGCTTCCCACAGACCAGATCCAACCGGATAATGCGTTTTCCAACACGACTGTCACGCTCTCCTACGTGAGCCGGTCGCACGTCTTCTCCGAGCATTCCCCGATCTACGGCGTTCCTTCCTTGGGCAAAGCGTTTGCGTTGCATCCCGCCACGTACGATCCCGGAAAGCTGGTGACGGATGCGGGAGATGCTGCACTTTCGGTGGACCAACACTGTCTCCAGGAGGTGTCCGTACCGGTTGGATTGACAGCGTGCGATCAGTTCGGTTTCATGTCTCCGGCTCAAGTTGTGGAAAACGTGGCGGCGTTCTGCTACCTTCAACAACCTCCGGATTTGCAAGATGTGGAAAACCTGGCTTTGGAAACGCTCAAGTCTTTACAATCCGATCCCGGCGAGTGCAGGTTTCCCATTAGTGTAGACGAGCTTCAGAACGGAGCTGCGAATGGCTTGTGGAACATCAGACCCTTAGAAGGAGGATTTCCAGAGGATGGTGGCACGAATGCAGAAGGTTTGCATCGGAACGCCAATCCGGAGCTCGTCTTTCTCATCTCTAGATCGGAGGAGCCGGTGGTTTTACCAAATGATGGCTTCGCCATTTCGCTAAACCAAGACTTTGTTAGTCCGTTGGATCCAGAGTCTCCGTCGGCAGAGCCGATAGGGGATGTTTTCGTTTTGCCGCAAACCGCAAGCTCTCCAAGTGGAGAAAAGCAAGAAGAAGAGTTTGATTCTACAATGGCAAAAGCAGCAGAAGAAGAATTGCCAGAAACACCAACAGAGAAAACTGACAAAACATGCAACACAGAGTCTGTGCATGTCAACGATGAATCCGCAGTACAAACCGACACGGATGCATTCAAAACAGCAGAACAAAACGACACGGATGCATCTAAAACTTGCAATGATTTGTCATCTAGCAGCAAGCTTGAGAGGAAAAGACTGCCTCCGAGAGCTAGACGAGGTGTAAGAATGGAAGCCTTTGTTCAAGACTTCCATCCCGTCAGATCGAGTCGTGTATGTAAAAGAAAAGTTCAGACGAGCAAGTCCAAGAAAAACGTGCTGGAAAGGATTCGCAAAGTGGCGGATGTAAAGAAGAAGAAAGAAGAAACGGAGGTCAGACGTTCAAGCAGACGCAAAGCCACACTATCTACCTCATCTTCTGCAAAGACTTTAGATGCATTTGTGCAACGCACAAAGAAGAAATCCTCTAGGAGGTTAAGAAACCTTCATTCGGTACCAGTCAAGCATCAAAAACCAACAGCGGCTCACCAAGGTCAGAAGAAATCTGCCAAACGGAAGAAAAAGAAACACAAAGTAGGCCGTGCGTCATTTTTCTCACCACAGGAACCTGAAATCAAACTCAAATGTCTGAAATACAAGGAGGAGAAGAAGGACGTGCGGGACGTCACCTTCACGCCTTACGTGCGCGTGCAGGTCAAAGACTTCTCGGTCTGCACGGTCGTCAACTATCCCGAGGACAGCGTCCGGATCAAGCAGGGAAAGCGGCGGGCGTGTGGTGGATTCGTGTCTGGCGTGATGCCCGCGACGCCTGGGTTGCATTACGGACGGGTTTGCGTGGACGCCGCGCAGAGAGACGTCCTAGTCTGCTGTCTCTGCGGAGGCTCGGCCAATGCGATGGACCTTGGAGACTTGCATGGCCCGTATTATCCTGAAGGTTTCAAATCACCCTCTAAAGTGGTTAGTAATCCACAGGAAGAGGATAATAGTGACTCGGACTCGTCTTTTAGAGGGAAACGTGTTCCTGAGTGTTTTTGGACTAGTGATAGTGAGTCATCCAGTGGTCCTTCTTCATCTAAAAGACCCAGGACGGACGGCGACACCGACTGGTTCAGTCCTCCCGTGGTTCCTCTTGATGCTAACGAGCACTGGCTGCACGAGGACTGCGCGGTATGGTCCGCAGGCGTCTTTCTGGTTCGGGGAAAGCTGTACGGGCTGGAAAATGCGGTCAGGTTGGCCAAAGCGTCGGTAAGATTTTTGATACCCAGATTCTTTAACACTCGGCAACCTGTGGTAATGACACTCAACCTTTTGTTTGTCCAGGTTTGTTCGACTTGTCAAAGAAGGGGAGCGACGTTGGGTTGCGTTTTCAAAGGCTGCCCGAGCAAATACCACTACAAATGTGCGCTTCAGTCTGGTATGTCATCTGCAGTCCTTTTGCATTCTGTTGCACGTTGCATTGTGGTCTGAAACAGGCATTTCGACACCCATCTGCCTGTTAACAGCTGTTTTTGTATCTACATATGCAGACATGTTCAAACTTGTGGTCAGACTGACATGGAAACAATGTGAAACACAACACAGGAAAAAAACATGCAAATCTGTCCGTGCATGAAAGATATGACGTAAACTTATATAAAAAAATATAATTTCCAGTGGAAAAGTGCAGTCAGCAGTTGGTGTTTTAGCAGTTATTAAATTCAGAATAGGTTTGAGAATATAAATCCTCTCCTGTTCTATATATACATACATTTTTTTCAGTTTTCTGATATATACACCAACATTCAAAAGTTTGGGATCAGTAAGATTTTTAGTCTTTTTAAAGAAGTCTCTTTTGCTCATGAAGGCTGCATTTATTTGATCAAAAATACAGAAAAAATGTAATATTGTGAAATATTATTACAATTTAAATTTTATTATGATTTATCTTAATATACTTTAGAATATAATTTATTTCTGTGATGCAAAGCTAAATTTTTAGCATCATTACTCCTTCAGAAATGATTCTAATATGCTGATTTTTTTATTAATGTTGGAAACAGTTGTACTGCTTAATATTTTTTTGGAACCGGTGATACAAGATTCTTTAATGAATAAAAAGTTTTAAAAAGTACAGTATTTATTTATAGAAATCTTTTTTTAAAAAAAGTCTTTGATCACTTTTTATCCATTTAATACACCCTTGCGCAATAAACGTATTAATTTTTTCAAAAAAAGGAAGAAAAAATTACTGACCCCAAAATTGTTATATTAGAGATGCACCAAAATTAATTTTTTCATCTGATACCTATAGCTGATTATTCAGAATAATCTGCCGATACTGATGCCAATACCAACAGTTTGGTTTTCTTAAGGAAAAAAACGAATTTCTCCCAACCAATGCTGTAAACTATTCATGAAACCGTCTCAGTTGTTACATTAGAGGTTAAAATAACCAACAACACTATTGTATTCAGTGTTATTTATTTTCAGATATAATAATCACACTTGAATAAATTGTTTGAATATAATTCAACTGCACATAAGGTAGCTTTTATAAAAACTTGTCTTCATGACATATATTATTCAAACATGCATATATAATTAACAGTAAACAAGCTCCCTCTAGTGTTTTTCTTTAAAGCTAACTAATAAACTATGGACACTGGTTAACTTTCCTGAGATAAATGCAATGTTAAGTGACATTGTTCACAGTTTGTTTTATTTGAAGTCTTTCTTTCGGATGAAATGCTGATTGAGCGATTATATGAGGCTTGACACATTTCAGTAAGTCATACTGTGTCTTTCAACATGCCTTCTGTTGTTCATTCATTTTTATTTGGTGCTATAACTTGTGTTAAAGTGGAAAAGACATCCAAATGACATTTATTGTTTAAATTTTGAAAACTGAGACTTTGTTTGTTATCAGAAGTATTAAAGCACAAAGCTCTTTGTGATAATTGGATTGGAGGAGCATTAGAAATTGTTTTTTTACTGCTGTCTTGTTTTTCACAGTTTATTCCTTTCGAAATTAATTGTGTTTTCTTTCCGTTTTTTTTATAGGTTGTGTATTAAATGAGGATAATTTCTCAATGAAATGCAGAAAGCACAAGGTAAATGTGAAATGTTTTAGATGGCAGTTAACAAAAATATTTAATTTATGCATTTATTTTATTTGAATATTTCATAATTAAGATGCAAAATATTACAAACTTGTTGTGCTTTTTGTGAACTTTTCTTTTTTTTCTGGTTGGATGCTTTAGAACAAGTCCATTAAAGGATCATCATATCATCAAATCAACAGGTGACACAAGAGAAAGAGGACGCTATGCAAGGTTTGAGCACTTCCCCAGAAAAAGTCATTGCATTGTTGAGGAGAAAAACAGGCCAGTTTACAGACGTTATAAACGCTATAAACTAGGCCTGTCAAATGATTAATCGCGATTAATCGTATAGAAAATTAAAAGTTTGAGTTTGCCTAATATATGTGTGTGTTCTGTGTAATTATTATGTATATATAAATACACACAAATTAATGCATATATTTAAGAGAAATATGTTATGTACAAAATATATGTATTTATATATAATATAAATTATATAAAAAGTATAAAAAAATATATATATATATATAAAAATATATATATAAATATTTCTTAAACATGTACATGGATGTGTTTGTATTCATATATACCTAATAATTACACAGTGCACAAACATATATTCGACAAACTCAAACTTTTATTTTGTATGCGATTAATCGTTTGACAGCCCTACTATAAACATATTTTAGTTCCAGTCACTCCACAACAATTCCTTTAAATTTGAAGGTATTCACAAGAAGTTTATTTGCATTTCCCACATGCCACAAGTTTTGCTTTAAATAAATTAATTCATGCTTTTGATTTTATATGGGGTTTCTGTAGTTCTTAAAAAAGGTCTTAAATCAGAAAAGAAAGTGTTAAATTCATAAATTCATGGCATTAAATGTTGCATGCACTGCAAAAAAAAAGAATATCTTCCCCAGCATTATTGTTTTTGAGTGCAAGTATCTAAACATCCTTAAGTCCTTAAGGATGCATTTACTGGAGATGCAGTTTGAGGACATAAAGTCTAATTGAAATGAACAAAATTAAGTGAGTTTATGCTTTAAATAAGAGTAAATATTTGTCTGGCCCCACTAACAAATGATTTTGTTTTCCCCTTGAATGAAGTTGATTTTTCTGACACCACTGGCAGATTTGTTCAGGTTATAATTATGAACTCAGTTCATTTTATGTATTTTTTTTTTAGAAAACAAGACATCTTTTCTTATTGTATCTTATGTAATTTTACGTCTCCAGTAAATGTATTTTGTTTTAGGAATCATGAGACATTTGCACTAAAACAAAATAAGTATTATTTTGCAGTGTGATCAGAATTTACAGTAATAGTTATTTTCATATTCTAGTGGTTGAGAGCAAAGCTATTCAAGCTTTAAGCAATTATTTATTTATTAAAATATATTAAAAAGTAATGGAGATCTGTTGGAAGCTGTATTTAAACCTTGAAGCTTTGCAAATACAAAACATTTACATTTACGGACCATATTGTTCCATTCAGTGTATTCCTTACATGCTCTGTACTTGGCCTTGAAAAGTCTAAATGTGACTTTGATAAAACCTGCAGAAACCCTGTTATACTAAATATTGTTACTAATGAATGCCAATATAATTCGATTGTTTTAATATACAGATATTTTTCATCATCTTAATTTTCATCAAATGTGTGAGCATGTTTTGCATGCTTGATATTACAGTTTTTCACATTTGCTAAAACACTAAACCCCATTCTCTAAACCAGATTCTCAATAGCCTAAACCAATTTGTCAAATAAATCACTCTTTCTGCAAAACCTTAAACAAGTTCAGGCAGTTTAGACACTGTTTGCAGATCTCATGCACTCTTTTTGCAAAACTCTAAACACATTCTCACTCACTAAGACACTGTTTGCTCTGTGATGAACTTGTGATGCAAAACCCTAAACAAAAGAAAGCAAAAGTTAAGCACAACTGCAACACGGCTGTCATCGTTTACACACAATAATTCAAAATTTTTTCACATCTGTTTCTAAATATTTTAATAAACAAAATATAAGCCAGTTCAAAGTGCACAGAAGGCACAGGTGCATCTGTCAATCTGAGAGGTACAGAAGAGTGTATATGTTATATTTTACAGTATATAGTAATTATTTTGCAATAAAAAAGATGCATTAACATACACTCAAAAGAAATCACACCAAGTTTGGTGAATATACCCCACAAAAAAATGAAAAATACACATATGAATGAATGTACACACATGCACGTACACACACACACACACACAGATGTATGTATGCATGTGTGTGTGTGTATATATATATATATATATATATATATATATATATAATTATTATTATTATTATTATTATTTTTTTTTTTTTTAATTGTGATGATTTTGGCTCACATTTAACAAAAACACAAAGACTTCAGAAAACAAAAAACACAAAACAAAAAAAAACAACTTCAGTCTGTGTGCACTGAATTTATTTAATACACGAGTTTCACAATTTGAGTTGAGTTACTGAAATAAATGAACTTTTCCACGACATTGTAATTTATTGAGATGCACCTGTGTGTGTGTGTGTGTGTGTGTGTGTATATATATATATATATATATATATATATATATATATATATATATATATATATATATATATATATATATATAATATAAAATATATGTTTATATGTGTGTGTCCTTTTTATTTATTTTTTTTTTTTTTTTGGTATTTTCACCAAACCTAGGTGGGATTTCTTGTGAGTGTATGTTTTTTGTATCTTTTTTTTATTATTGCAAAACATAATAATACTATATACAGTAAACAATATTTTTTGTAACTACATGCACTGGACACCTTGTTCTCCTTGAGAAAATGAGTGATGGTTTCAAAAAATGTCTTTTAGCATTTCAGAAAAACTGTAGTTGCATTATAAGTCGCAGGACGTTTCAGATGATAAAAAGCAGAACTTGTATTCCAGCAAATGTAGTATTTTATTGTAAATCTGTCTGTTTGTCCTCACAGAGTGCGGTTGATCTCTAACTCCAGTGTTCCTGTGAGCGCTGACCACGGGACCTTCAGACAGAACGGGCCAACACCCATACACCTTAATAATTTTGCTGTTGCACTGCTCAAAACATCCGTCACTATCACACAAACTGCACTTTGTGAGACTCACACTAAAGTCATTTTGCGAGGTTAGTTGAGGACTGTGGGGCAAATCAGAGTGAATTGCACATTTAAGGGGCTCGAGCGGAAGTCGAATCCACCAATTCTGAACCACAGCACAAACATGTGCTCATCTTATTTGCCAGTATGATTTTACAAAATAAGTGTGTCATATTTAGATGTTGGCACTAAATAATTTTGTTTATTTGTAAATTCTTATCTAAAATTAATTTTTTTGTTCATTGTCTTAATTTATGAAGAAAATGAATTTTATCAACTGAATTTTAAATATACTGCTTGTCGATAATTCACTTGGCATCTAGTCATTAAAAATGTTCAGCTCTTTGTAAAAGAAGGAAACCAACAGCTAGCAAGCAATTCTGAAGGGCACTTTGTGTACAAAATGGGAACGCATGATGATTTCTTTTTGTTTCATAAAAGTATATTGGCTTTATAATTTAAGCCCAAAGTTATTGTGTTTCTTAATCTTGAATGATAATCTCTTACCGTATAACACCATATTTACACGCATCATGAAGTGCGGAAAATGCTCTGAGAACGTGTGAACGTAAAAAATCTAATGTTCATTTTCAATTACATTAATTGTGTAATTCACATGCAAACATTTCTTGTAAATGCTGAATATTAGTGATCCAGTTCAATAGATATTTAAATATAACTTCCTTTAAACCACAGCCAGTGGATTTTCTTGTTAGTCCTATGCACTTACATGCATCTCCTCTACATAATCTATATTTTGTAGACCGTTAACTATTGTAAATGATAAGCCTGCATTAGTAATGACATATCACCTTGATGCCATCAGAAATGACCTGTAGGAAAGTTTTAAAACAAGTAATTTTTTGGGTTCAAAAAGCATCTTATGGATTTGTAACTTCAGGTGCCCTTAACAAAGGATTTCCTTTCAACTGAAATGTTTTGATGCAATTTGTTAATCTGTAATTGTTTTCTAAAAGTCGGTTTATTCATTTGTTGCCGCCTTGCTAAGACAAATCACTATCAGTTTATTTATGACTTTTATCCAGGAAGCACTTGTTTTGTTTGATGAAAGAGATCAGGATTTTGAGACTTGTTCTGTAAATGTACAGTGCATTAAACAACACATCATGTGTACAGAATATTTATGTCAATATTTTTGTCCAAAGTTGAATCTGGAATCTGTGCCAAATGCAGTCTGATGTACTTTGGCAGCTTGTGCATCAAGAGGTTGATTCATGTGGTGTTGCTCATGTCTGTGTTAATGTACTCGTGTTGTGTGCCATACCTTTTGTTCAGGACTGTATCTGTATAAATCTTGCGTAAATGTCTTTTTTTTTTTTTTTTTTTTTTTGTCTAACTTGATTTAATTGTCATGTTTTAGCATCATACCAAATGTACCAAAAAAACGTTTTTGTTTGCATCGTTTTGCTCAAATGTTACATCTTTTCTGATCTTAATCTCAGGGTCGAGCAGGGTTCTTTTGTGTTGTTGTCGACATTCTTACCCCAAAATGTATTTATCCTGAACTAACTAAACCCAGTTGGTCAGCGTAATAAACTGGCTTCTTTTATTTTGCCTAATGTGCTGTTGGTCTCACATTCTTTTTTTTTTTTTTTTCCACTCATTGGTTTTTAACCCAGAACATAACAGTTATGGAAGCTTCTTTCTGCCAAGGAATAAAATGTGTGTGTGTATTGAGAGAGAGAGGCCTTAATTCTCACAATTTATACATTTATATCTCACGAAAAGAAGTCGGAAGTCCAAGAAAAAACTCAGGATTGTGTAAACTTGGAATTCTGAGAGAAAAAGTCAGAATTGCAAGATGCAAACTGAGCATTGTGAAAAGTAAACTCAGAATTCTGAGAGAAATGTCCAATAATTTCCAAGGTTAAAAAGTCAGACATGTAAGACGTAAATTTAGAATTCAGAAAAAATAAAAATAAAAATTGAATTGTGAAATGGTAACACAATTCCAAGGAGAAAAGTCAAAATTGCGAGATGTAAACTCAGAAAAAAAAAAAAAAATTCAGAATTTTGAAATGTAAACTCAAATTCCAAGAGAGAAGGGGTCGGACTTGCGAGACGTAAACTCCGAATTCTGAGGAAAAAAAGTCAGGATCGCAAAAGGTTACAGTTTATTTTGATAGTCCACTTTAGACGTTCTACTAACTATAAGTAAGTACATGTCAACTAATTCTCATTAATTTGCAACTACATGTCTACTAACTCTCAGAGCAGACTGTTAGGTTAGGTTTAGGGTTAGTAGAATAATACTTATATAAAACTTTGCATATACTTGCAAAGTTTAGAAGAGTGTTAGAAGATATTAAGCAGAGAGTCTACTAATACTCTGTCTAGTTGACATGCAGTTGCAAAGTTACTTACTGTTAGTAGAATGTCTAATGTGGATTATCAAAATAAAGTGTTACTTCACAAAACGTAGAATTCTGAGAAAATAATTTCACAACTGCGAAAAGTAAACTCAGTTTTCTAGGCCAAAAAAAAATAAAAAAAATAAAACTTCTTTTAAAAAAAAGTCAGACTTGCAAGAAGTAAACTCGGAATTCTGTGGGAAAAAATGTAAAATTACAAAATGCAAACTCAGTTTTCCAGGCAAAAAAAAAAAACTGAACTGTGAGGAAAAAAGTCAGACTTGCAAGAAGTAAACTTGGAATTCCAAGGAAAGAATTCAGAATTGCAAAATGTAAACTTGGAATTCTGAGGAAAAAAGTCAGAATTACGAAATGTAAACTCAGACCTCCGGGCCAAAAACTCAGAATTCTGAGGAAAAAAAGTGAGACTTGCCAGAAATAAACTTGAAATTCTCAGGACAATAGTCAGAATTGCAGAATTACAAACTGTAAACTTAGAATTTCAAAACTTGGAATTCAGAGAAAAAAAAAAGAATTTCAAAATATAAACAAACTTCCGGGCAAAAAATTTGGAATTTTGAGGAGAAAAGTCAGACTTGCAAGAAGTAAATTCGGAATTCCGAGGAATAAGAATTGTGAAATTTAAACCCAGAATCCTGAGTAAAAAGTCAAAATTGTGAAACGTAAACTCAGAATTATGAGAGAAAAGTTGGAATTGTAAAATTTAAACAGAATTTAGAGGGAAAAAAAATCGGAATTGCAAAATGTAAGCTCGGAATTGCAAAAAAAAAAAAAAAAAAAAAAAGGTTAATAATTGTAAAATTTTAGCTCAGAAGCCTGAGAAAAAAAATCCAATACAATTCCACAGAACTGGGGGGTCAGAATTCAGATAAATAAGTCACAATTGTGAGATGTAAACATAGGATTCAGAGGGGAAAAAGTCTGAATTGTGAGATATCAAGTAGGAATTTGCAAGATTAGAAGATTAAAGGTCACAAAACCAAGTAATTCACATAGAAAAACAAGTGCACATTTCAGTCAAGATTTATTTGTGAATAAATCTGAACTTACAGGAAGACAGTTGTATTGCAAAGACAGATTTTAGACAAGTTTCAGAGATTGTTTTGATGACTGAAAGCTCACCGACAGCTAACTAAATCAAAACTATCACCAGGAACCAAAACGCTTCAGCACGACAAAGGCTGATCGATCACAAAATCTCCAGGCCATTTGTTACTTAAATAACGTAAAGCACTGCTGAAGGCGTTTGACGGTCAGTATGTGTAGTTGCCAGCTGAGCTGCATGTCTACGATATGTAAGAACAGGATATTTATGCTCTGATGGGCCACTTTTGATGTAAAGAGGGTGATACAATTATAGCTAACTTTTTTTCTCAGAAGATATTCCCAATACGTGTTGAAAGCTCATGCAGACGTGTAGCATAAAATAAAACACAAAGACAAAGTATACCGATTTCAATAAAATCTCCCCTTGTGTAAGACTTCCCTTTCAACCTCAACTGAAAATAATCGGTTTCAGTATCTGACAGCAGCTGCGCAGGCGTGAGGTGTTTCAATCAGGTAGTTCTTGATCTCAGAAATTAACAACAACAGCAGCGGTACACGACACGACAACAAAACGAACAATTCATTTGGCTGGTTGGATGTTTTGCCCTACGTCATCTACTACAATTTCACTCTGAAACATTATGCAAGAAATTGTGACATCAAAAATGTTCACGTAACATCAATTCTCACATATCTTCAATGTTTTGTTTTCATCAAGGTCATGCAGTTATTAGAATGTGATCGAGTTTCTTTGTTTTGAGTCTCAGTTTAAACCAATGTAGAAAAAATATATAAGACTTTAAAGGGGGAACACCAAGAAAACAAACTTGTACAGTAGGCAAAAATACGTCTTCTCAACCTGTCAGTCTTCAAATAGATACAGTTTTCACCACTAAAACCAGTGCACAAGGTCCGACTCATAAAGCAATCACAGCCGAACTCTCCGAAATTAAAAAATACTCCTAAACATGTAAATAAACTTTAGCACGTTTTAAATTCATGTTCATCGTGGAGTAGCAGCTGACCTTCACATCAGCCACGAAAACTTCACATTAAAAAATAAGTTTGGCACAACTGTGCTAAAGTACTAAAATTAAACGAAAAAATATTGATGTTTGTTAATCACTACATAGCAACTGAAAAAATATATATATCTCAAAATACTAAGAATCCTGATAAATTAAGTAAATTCAAAACAACAGTCTACTAGTCAGATTTATAAACACTTCGAGTACATGCAAAATCTCCCACAGGATCACGATCAGTGTCATCAACCTCTGGAAAAGCTTTCGTTTGGTTGCACGTACTGAACATTGGAGTAAATCAGGCTTTAAATAATCTCAAACACGCACACAAACTCACGCACATGTTACCACACCAAATATCATCAATGTCCCAGTTTTCACTGTTTGCTTAGTCACTGAAATGTTTATTTGATGAATTCCTCACAAGAATGAAGATCCCAGATATTCTCCTTTCTTTTTTGCTTCATATATTGCTTTAGAGACGTTTTGGGAAGCCCTCGTAATTCTTCCCGCAAGCTTCTTTGAGCTGGAACTGGATTCAAATGTTCAATCCACTCATTTATTGGTTCATTGCTTATCCATGAGTTAAGGCCCGTTCACACCAAAGATGATGATGATAACTATAACTACAAGATTTTAATAATCATTCTAAATCAATGAGACGTCCACACTAAACCTATAACCACAATGATCCCCAGTAAACAAAAAGAATGTTTTGCTAATGTTCCCTTTAAGATATGAAAACATTAAAAGCATTATTTCTGAATGTTCAAAATGTTTTGAAAACATGCAGTCGTAGTGATGGTGTGTGCACACCAAAATGAAGTTTACACCAAAAGCAAATTTAATTTTTCACGCAAGTAGATCGCATGCAAAAGCCAATGCAGAGACGCGAATAGATGCAAATTCGTGCTGTTAATCACTCTAGATTACTTGTGGAATGTTTTTCGCATCAGTCCTGTGAGTAAAAACATAACACTCTCCTCCTTTTTCTGATACATCCAGACATGTCAAACACCTGACTGTTTGTGCGGCAATGCATCATTTGGATTTCCTGCTGAAGATGCGATATTGCATGTTCGCAGGAATCGCGTCACCCAATTCGCATCATTTCCATCATCTTGGACAAATTCACATCTATTCCCCTCTTTGCAATAATCTGTATGTAATCTACTTGCACAAATATTTAAACTCACTTCTGGTGTGCACACACACCATTACTCACTCATGGGATGTTTTTCGTGTCACTCGCTCTTTACTGATTGGCTTGTACGACAACGCATCATGCGAATTTCCCACGCGAGTTTAAAATTTTCAAAAATTGTGCGGACGATGCAGTGGAAGGTAATATTGCGTGTCTGGCGCAATCGCATCACCGAATTCACGTCATTTGCGTCGCCAGGCATAAATTTGTGTCTATTCGCATCTTTGCATTGATTAACCAGTGGGAGACACAACCGTTCGTGTGCAATATCATGTGAACTCGTCACCCAAATCACGTAACTCACATCGCCCAGCGTGAAATGGCCGCTTTTTGCATCTTTGCATTGATTTGTATGTAATCTACTCGCACTCGCAATTTTTAAATTCGCTTTTGGTGTGCACACACCATGAGTTAAACATTTTCAACTTAAGCAGAAGGCTCAACTGAGGGAAAAATTGTGTTTGCCCAATTTGTGTCATTTGCTTTGCCTGACGCAAATTTGCATGTAATTGTGTATTTGCATTGATTTTATATGTATTTAACTTGCGTAGAAGATGCGTTTGAGGCGTATATCACACTTCACGGCAAACGCAACACCCAATTTGCATCGCATCGCTCGGCCTTTGCACTAATTTTGTATGTATTCAGCTTGCGTGGAAGATGCGACTGAGGCATGTATTGTGCGTTTGCGGTAAATGCGTTGCCCAATTTGCCTCATTCGCATCGGCCCATGCAAATTTGCATCTATTCGCTTCTTCGCATTGATTTTGTATGTATTTAACTTGTGCAGAAGACGCGATTGAGGCGTATATCACGTTCACGGGAAATAAGTCTTTGTGTTAATTTTGTATGTATTCAGCTTGCGTGGAAGACACGACCGAGGTGTATATCGCACATTCGCATTGCCCAATTTGCGTCATTCGCATCTTTTGCGTCATTCACGTTGCCCCAAAAAACCATGCATCTATTTGCGCCTTTAAATCAGTTTTGTATATATTCAGCTTGCGTAATTATTCCATTCTATTATTTTGAAAATATGAGAATGTTACTTTTGAATGCTAGTAGTAACATTTACAAAAAATGTTACACAAATGTCCAACTAAAATGCTTCAGAAAAACTTCCATTAGCGATGCATTTTTTGTGCTAACGTTTTGAGAACATTATTAAATCTCAAATAACTATGAATGAACAGTCTATTAACATTATAGGAAGAAAACATTTTTTTAAAAGAAAGTTAGATGAATGTCCAAGTAAAACGTTTTAGAACGTTGGCGTCAACAGCCTTGTTGTTAGTGCGCTGACATACAGCGCAACTGCGCTCACAGCGGCCCGAATTTGATTCCCATCTCGAGGTTCTTTGCTGATCTCTCCTCCCACTGCTTTCCTGTCATTTTTCAACTGTCCTATCTACAAAAATGCATAAAAAAATTCAGAAAAAAAACCCTTCCATGAACAATCTATAAATGATTTTCTAAATTTCTGACAACGTTAAGCTTGACCTGTTAATTTTGAACGAACATTCTGTTATCGTTATGTTCCCTGTTAGCTAGAACAGAGGTACGATATCATTGTAATCACTTTCAGAAAGTTTCTTCCAAAAAATGAACAATAAAAACATCAGCCAATCAGAATCCATATAACTTTAAAGAGCTTGAGAATTATAATAAACATTATAATAAACAGGACGTCAGTTATATATTTTTTAAATTTATATATATATATATATATATATTTTTTTTTTTTTTTTTTTTTTTTTTCATTATAGTTATTGTTCTTGGTGCGAACGGGTCTTTAGAAAACACATTCTGTGTGGTATTTCACAGTTTCAGCGCAACGTTTCTTCACAGACCGTTTCTAGATGCAAATCTCTGTTAGGAATGTTAGTCGAGCCGACCGGAGAATCAAACAGAATAAGTTCCTCATTTTTTTGTGTTGTAATAGACTCCGTTCCAGATGTACGTGAGAGTTTTGAGTCTCTTACGGATGTGTCTGCTTGTGTTCGTTATTTTGCCAGCGTTCGGATCTTTACACGCAGATCTCTATAGGTGTCGTGACCAGGATGCGGCTGCTAGGTGGGCTGTCTCTGGCCGAGCGCTCGTAGCTGTTGGTGGAAGACACGGAGCTGTTCGTGGACACGGAGGTGAAGTGGTGAGCCGCTCCCGACTCCATACCGTTGGTCTTGGAAGCAGTCGGAGACAAGGTCTGCTGCTTCATACGGTCCACCAGCAGCTCCTCCTCCTCAGATGAAGAGTTCAGCGTGGCCTGATGCTGGCTTCCACCCGCCTGGCCATCCAGCATCCAACGGTGGCCGAAATGCGCAAACACCTCCTTGACCGAGCAGCGGCGCTCCTGCTCCAGGGCCAGGAGCTTTCGGAACATGCGCAGGGCTTCGTCCGTGAATCGGCGCCACTGCGACGGCACCGCGCCCGTCCGCCGCCTCTGCCAGCGCACGAACTCCTCATAGAAGGTGTCGGACGGCATGGCCTTCTCCCAGGGGAAGTTCCCGGTCAGCATGCAGAACAGCAGCACTCCGAAAGCCCACACATCTGTGCTGTAGTCCACGCAGAAGCCCTCGTGCTTGGTCGTGTCGCACAGCTCGGGCGCCGTGTACGGGATGGTGCCGCTCACGCGCTTTACCGGCGAGCCGGCACGACGCGTCATGCCGAAGTCCGACAGCTTGACCTTGCGACACTCCTTGTCAAAGATTAAGATGTTCTCAGGCTTGATGTCTCTGTGCACCAGCTTTTTGGAGTGCAGGTAGTCCAGAGCAATGGCCACCTGATGGACGCAGCGCTTTGCCACCGGCTCCGGCAGTCCCACCTGAGCCAAAACATTGAGAATAATTAGTTACAGGCACAACTGATCATCATGATCCAGAGCTTATATCAAGCAAGATTTAGGGTGTGTTCACACTTTGGTTCATTTTTTCCGGACCAAAAGGAAAATGATGCATTTGGTCCTGGTTCTGGTCCACTTAGCGTTCACACTGGCATTTCTGAAAGTGAACCTAAAGACACCGAATCTAAAGGCATAGTGATAAGTTCAAAACCTGATTGGTTGGGTTGAATGACGTATATTTCATGACGGAACTTACCGAACACCCTAACAAAAGGTTTGTTCAGTTTAAAGCGGTGCTGTCAGACCGATTGGTGTATGACATCAAAGTACCCATTCACCAATCGGTCTAAGTCAATACACCTAATGCCACCTGCTCAAGTGAACCGCACTAACAGAGCAATCGCACCAGAGTTGGTTTTAGTTGAACCAAACATAGTCTCAGCTCAGACGTCACGCGGACGCACCGCTGGCTGAAAGTCTGATGCATACGGCAAACTTAGCTGGAAACACTTAAGAAGTTTCGAAATCGTCATCGGATTGGTTGAATTATACAGAATTTCTGGGAGACGTGGATGTGTCGCGTTCTTTACCGTTCCACCTGGAAACAAAAATGCCATGGCGCCAAACCCCCTCACGAAAGAACAACGCTGTCATGTTACAACTGTGACGACGAACACTTATCAGGATCAACTAAATGCTTTTTTAAAAGTATGTGAAAAATGAAAAGTTTGCAGCATACCATCTTTAAAATATGTTGAAGAGTTTTACACACCGATCTGTTATTTTGCCGACATTTCCATGCCCCTAAACATGACATGGCATAAAACGAAACGTGATTGGTTGCTTTAACTGTCAGTCATATGGCCTCTTGGGCGGGCCTTGGCCATTCAAAGAGGTCAAGGTTCCCAGACCTTCTGCTGTCAGTCTGAAGGTCTGGCTATGCGAGACTAAACCAAACATGACAAGTGTGAACACACCCTTAAATGAACAGTTTACCCTAAATTGAAAATTCTGTCGTTAAGTAATTCTAAACCAATGAGAATGAGTTTCTTTCTTCTTTTTTGACAGCAGCCATTGACTTCCATAGTATGAAAAAATATTCAGTGGCTACCATCAACTGTTTGGTTACCAATATTCTATAAAATATCTTCTTTTGGGCTCAACAGAAGAAATCCATAAAGGTTTGGAATGACAGTTCACCCACAATAATGTGTGCAAAGGATAATTTTTGGATGAATATGGACTACTTTTTTATATGAATATTTTGTATTATTAGCAATCTGCCTGCATTGACACTATCAAACGAAAACACAACTTGAACCGAATTGAATTCACATTGAATAGAATTGTGAATGTGAATAACAACTTTGTTGTCATTTGTAGAGCTGTTTTATAGCTGAAACAATTTGTTTCATAATTGATAAACTTTGCAACATTAACAGTTTTTAAACTGAATTTAATCAACAATGAATCTGAATTGAGCTGAATCATGATTCAGAAATACAGTTAAATTGAATTTGCTTCAGAATTGACTAATTTTGCAACCTGGACAATGTTTTTGACTAATCTGAATGAAAGTTGAACCAAACTGATCTGAATAATGAAAGAGTTATCTTCTATTGAGTGTCTTTTTAACCGAACTGGTTACATAATTTACAAATTTTGCAAAATTGACAGTTATTGACTAAACTGAATCAAAATCAAACTGAATTAAGCTGAATAAGTGTTGTCTTGTGTAGAGCTGCTTTACTGCCGAAATTGAATTTGTTTTAAAATTGATGAACTTTGAAACACTGACTTGGTTACTAAACTAAATTGATTCAACAATGAATCTGAATTGAGCTGAATCATGACAATTCAGAAATACAGTTAAACTGAAAGTGCATTAGAATTGACTAATTTTTAAAATTTAATGTTACTGACTAATCCAAATCAATGTTGAACCAAATTGATCTGAATAATGAGCGTTTCTTTTTAGCTGAATTGAACTGGTTTTATGAGTGCTAAACTTTGCAAAATTGACATTTATCAACAAAATTGAATCAAAATTGAACTGAACTGAGCCGAATAAGAAGTGTTGTCTTGAGTAGATCTGCTTTACAGCTGAAATTGAATTTATTTTATAATTGATGAACTTTAGAACACTGACACTGATTCTAAAATAATTCAACAATGAATCTGAATTGAGCTGAATTATGACAAATCAGAAATACAGCTGAATTTAATTAATCTCAGAATTAATTAATTTTGCAACACTGGCACTTATTGCACTCACTTGAGCTGAATAATGACACTACTATCTTCTGTAGTTTCTTTATAGCTATATAGTTATAAATTTTGCAACACTGACAGTGTTACTGACTAAACTGAATCAACACTGAACTGAACTGAGATGAATAATGAAACTTGTCTTCTATAGAGCTGCTTTACAGCTGAAATTTATTGACTAAACTGAATCACAGTGAACTGAACTGAATAATGACACCAGAGTTGCTTAATTTTATTCACTTAGAAATTGATAAATGTTGCAACATTGACAGTTAATGACTAAACTGAATCAACATTGAACTGAACTGAGCTGAATAATGACACTTGTCTTCTGCAGAGCTGCTTTACAGCTGCCTTAAATTTGTTTCGTTTCATAATTTTGCAACATTAACACTGTTATTTGCTTGTCTAATATTGAAGCTGCTTTGAAATGATCTGTATTGTATAAAATGCAGCAGAAATAAAGATGACTGGACTTTTTTGTATATTTGGGAGCTTGATCCATCACTACTTTTGTTTTCCATGGAAAACTAACATGAATAAATTAAGAATTGGGAAATAATATTTCACGTGCATTATGCTTGTTAAATGACGCTGCATTACCTGTGGAGGAATGATATCGAACAGGTCGCCAGACGGCGCATATTCCTGCGCAAAAACGTAGTACTCCTCCGTTTCAAACGCAATGCCAAACATGTTGATGATGAAGGGGCATGGAGACAGATAGAGGGAGATGCTGTACTCTCTCAAGAAACTCTTCAGCTTGGTTGTTTTCTTCTTTAGAAACTTCAGAGCCATCTTGGTACCTATGGGTTGATGGAAACGAAACATGATGGGCGATTTCTTTGGTTGAATCATTCATTTAAAGCATTACTGGTTCACAGCAACCCCGTCCCTCAGATTAATGATTGTTAACTGATTGATCTGTAGCTGTGCTGTACCTCTGATCTTATGGATGACGAGGTCCACCTTTCCATAGGTGCCCTTCCCCAGCTCCCGTATGACTTCATAGTATTTGTTGACCTCCACCTTCTCCAGGTTTTGGGCTGCAAAGAGCTGCAGTTCCTCCAGGATGTCGACGGACACGCGTGAGACGACGGGAGAGGAGCTCATTCTGCTGACGGTCGCTCGGCCTTACTGCAACACAAAGAACGAGGAAACGCATTTCAATTTAGGAGCCGCCTTCCTCTGCTGATAACTGAACAGTGGTCTGCCGCAGGGAATGTAATTATCCTGCAGATAAGGAGGAGAGGGATTTCACTTCCCCTCATCTAACCTGCTGATCTCTCCAACGCTTCATGCCTCAGCAGTCTCGCTCTCTCTGTGTTTGGGTGCAGTGGCTTATGTAATATTATAAGCGTCTGGACTTTACAGGGTCTGTCATGAATATTTATCATTTTGCTACATTTTAAAGCAGAGCTCAACCGTTTACAAGTCAGATCTGGCCTGCTGTTGCGTAACCTACTCAATAAGATGGTCAAATTAGTTTTGAAAAGGAAAAAAAAAAATAGTTTTAGAAGATCTTAGTATTTGTTATGTCACACTTTTTCTGCATCAACCAACTGATTATGTGATTTAAGATTATTCAAAGTGTGTCTTGAGCTTCAGTAGAAGAATATCTGTCAGCATAAAGAGTAGACCTAGTGCTGGACATATATTTATGTTCAATTACTTCAATGACTTCTAAACACAAAATTGCCAGTTACTGTCTATTCTTCCTCTATTACTGAACCACAGCAGAATCAACCATCACGTGTCTCTAAACAACACACAGTAGCAGTGTTTAATGAATAAATCAATGTTTTGAACAAACTGGTTGAGTCAATGATTCAATGACTCAGTCACTTGTTTTGTTTCTGAATGAATCTGTGATTTTAGATGAACCAGTTGAACAAATGATTCAGTGATTGCCTTTAAATAAATCAGTGTTTCTGAACAAATCAATTGAATGAATGATTCAAATATTCAGTCAATTTTTTGTATGAAACAGAGTTTTGGACAGAAACAGCTGAATAAATGATTCAGTGACTCAGTCACCTCTTTTGTTTCTGAATGAATCAGTGTTTTTGAACAAATCAAATAATGAATGATTCAGTGACTCAGTCTAATACTTGCTTCATTCCTGAATAAATCAGCGTTTCTGAACAAATCAGCTGAACGAATGATTCACTTGTTTTGTTACTGAACGAATCTGTCATTTTGGATGAATCATTTGAACAAATGATTCAGTGATTCACTTGTTTCATTCTTGATTAAATCAATGTTTCTGAACAAATCAGTTGAATGAATGATTCAATGATCCAGTTAACTATTTAATTCCTAAATGAATCAAACTTTTTGTACAGAAACAGCTGAATAAATGATTCAGTGACTCAGTCACCTGTTTTGTTTCTGAATTTTTGAACAAATTAGTTAACAAATGTTTCAGTGACTCAGTCACTTACTTGTTTTATTCCTAAATAAATAAATGTTTCTGAACAAATCAGCTGAATGAATGATTCAGTGACTCTTGTTTTGTTTCTGAATGAATCTGTGATTTTGGATGAATCAGTTTAACAAATAATTGAGTGACTCAGTTGTTTCATTCTAGAATGAATCAGTGTTTTTGAACAAATCAGTTGAATTAATGATTCAATGATTAAGTCACTTGTTTCATTCCAAACTGAATCAGTGTTTTGGACAGAAACAGCTAAATGAATTATTCAGTGACAGTGAATGAATCATTGTTTTTGAACAAACCGGTTTCATTTACAATTTCATGACTTCCTAATGAATCACTGTGTTTTGAATGAATGAGTTCAAGTCATCTGTCACCACTTACTGAAATAATGATGTAACCTGCTGAAAGAATCACTGAAAAATCCCCACCACTAACACAGAGACTGACTATCCGTCTGAAACAAACACAAACGTCCCAGTGCTATTGGATGGTGAAATCAGCACCCTTGGAACGACTCAGCCAATCAGATTCAAGCACCAGAACTAACCTAATCAGCCACAGCCATTGGTCGATGCTGTCAAAATAGTTCAATTACCCCCAATTACTCAGTCTTACTGATATACCAGCCAAGTCTACTAATTCTAATCTCATTATTACATTAGAAAACAGTCTAAATCACAGCCCATCTGTCCCTCAGCAGCATAAATGCAAGAGGCCATTAGTTACTGCCAGTGGAGCACAAGTGCTTAGCACTGCAGGTTAAACGTCCATGATGGTTTGGTGTCAAGTAAACTCACATTTATTATAACACTTCATACAATGCAGATTGCTTCAAAGCAGTTTCACAGTAATACATTTTAATTTCAGCTGTAAAGCATCTCTAGAGAAGACAATGTAATGACAGTGAAATTACTTTCTTATTCACAGCTTATGTTATCGATCGTACACCTGCATTAAACATTAGATGTCATGACATCTTCCTCCTGCATGCGCCAAAAACATCAATAGAGATTTTCTGAATAAGCCAAGGCTGTGGTGATCTGGGTGGTTGCCAGGGCACAGAAATGTGGGTTGTTCAGAGTGGATGATTAGGTAACTCACCTCTCCTCAACAAACTGCATGACTTTACATGTCATACATGTTAACGGTGCAGGACAAGTTACATGCTAAACACTTAAGACCTGTTCCAATACCCTGTCTAATAACCTGCAGCAGGCATTATTAAACAGACTTCAAACGCAGTCTGCAAATCTGACACATTCACACCAGGACTTCATATAGAGCGCAGAACATGCCAAGATGGTGCAATATGACTCACCGGGTCAAATCGGCGAGCGAGTCTGTGTGGCTCAAGGCAAAGAGATGCAAATATAGCAGATCTCTGCTGTAATGTCAAACTTTGACATCCTGACGCACACATTCTGGTACAGGACGTTCTTCGCACACAAAGCAGGCACAGACTTCCTCTGCTTCTCATCATTACATAGCCATTTAAAAGCGCAAAACAGTAATGGCTCATTTATTCCCGCGTGCGAGCTATTTTGTCATTCCGCTCGCTCCGCGGTTATCGCAGCCGCAGCCAGAAAAACGCAGACAAGAGGGAAGAAAAGGAAGGGAAAGTCAAGGGAGGTGAAACACGGGCCTTTAATCTCTGTTCTCTCTCAGTGCTTCCACACTAGAATATTCAAGTCACTGCCGCTCTGCAGGACTCAATGGGGTTTGGGAAAATAGCGATGTATTTTCCCTACAGACCCGCTTGTTTTCTTCACTAACCCTGAAAGACTTCTTGTTTTTCTGGACTTGCTTGCATACAAAGACACATGATGATGAAGGACTTTAATGGGAGATTGGTAGAATGTCATGACATTTGATCCTCTTACTTGTTTCATTCCTGAATAAATCAGTGTTTCTAAACAATTCAGCTGAATGAATGACTCAATGATTCAGCCACTTGTTTAATTTCCAAATGAATCCGTGTTTTGGACAGGAAAAGTTAAATGAATGATTCAGTGACTCAGTCACCTGTTTTGCTTCTGAATGAATCAGTCTTTTTGAAAAAATTGGTTGAACGAATGATTCAGTGACTCAGTCACCTTGTTTTTCTGGACTTACTTGCAAATAAAGACACATGATGGTAAGGGATTTTGATGGAAGATTGGTAGAAAGTCATGACATTTGACATTTATATGAGCATTCTGTGATCCATGTAATCGCACGTTTACAATTAAATGCGTGTAAGTTTTTGATGTTACATGCCTTTTCAGTTAATTCTGAAGGTCCAAAAGGTGTAAACATTGTGACTCTGTGCTATTGCTCTATTTCTTAAAACATCCTGATCAGAATGAAACATCCACATTGGTTCAACTAATGGTACAAGTTTGGGGGCGGGGCTACCAGTTTGATTGGCCAATGAAAAATGGCAAATTTTGCAATTGCATTTCATGATGATTAGGGCACAGAAACTGCACACTTAAGGAAACAAAACAATGAGCAGTTTTTTTTTGTCTAATACATATATTTATTATATATTTAGCTGTTATAAATAATTCATTCTTTTTATTTATTAATTTACTATTAATTTATATTAAACTTTTATTTTTATATTTAATGTTTTACATTAAAAGTCTCTGAAAACCTGCTGCTCTTCATAAAAACTACTGTCAACATTATTGAGTTATCTATATGAGTTATCTGGGTATTACATCCTTCTTCATATTACTGTCTAAAACAAAAAGCATGCAGTCAGTCAAGCCAATGAGTGATTTGAAACGCAACCAAGCCCATTTCAATGGTTCAATCTATCTTAAATGTTCAAAAGCTCTTCAAAGTCAACATTTTTCACAATTAAGCTTTGAATTTCCCAATGCATTGCATGGGAATTACCAGATGTCACTTAATGTGGCATTAACATGCAACTCCACGGCACTTCAAAGAATTGGAAAAATGTTGTTTTTACCAAAATACATGTGTACTGATTTGTTAACAAACACATTTAGGTGAATACATTGGTGTTTATTGTTAAAACTGATTGAAAAATGAGCATACGCATGTGGACGACTTTAAGATCTCGGACTATATTGTATGTATCTAATGCAACACGCAGTGAACAGGAGGTCGCGTGGAGCATCTTCATTAATTAAAAACTGTGACTCTCACACCTTGTGTTCAAACCACAGGGGTGTGAAAGACAACCAAGCCAGCAAATCCCTTATCGCGCATTAACGTTCATTTCTCAGAATGCGCAGGATGGATGTTTGGTTGCTGTCCGGCAGGCTTGTGCAAACAGAGATCGGTCTGTATCTATCCAACAGAAAACTAATGTGCAGAAGTGAAGCACTGCATGTGTTTGTGTTTGTATGCAGCAGCAGAGATCACGGCTGGGAAATGTCAATTGCACTGCTGTCCAGCGTCCACTAGAGGCGGTCAGCATCTAAACACACTCTTATTCCCCAGACCGGTCGTCTCATTTTTCATCCGGACTCTGACAGCATCCATTTAACGCTGTTGAGTTCTGGGTGACCTGCGGATACCTGCAGACTCATCCTATCCGCACTGAGAACAACAGCAGCAACACACACACACACACACACACTGTGCTGCCTGCAGTCTGCAGCCACACACACACACTCACACACACACTCTACTTAAAGGGGGAATACGTTTACATGGTAAACAGGACAAAAGGAAATTCATCCAAAGCTCCAATGCATATCCTGACAAAAATAAATAAATAAATAAATAATAAATAAATAAAATATAATAATATATAATGTAAAATAATAAATATTATTATCATTATTATTATTATTATAATGAATAATAATGGATTAATACTAATTATATATTAATAATTTATTATTATTATTATTAATCCAGTTGGCTGTACTAATCGAATAATAACAATAATAATAAGAATAATAAGGAAAACGAGTATAATAATAATAATAATAATGTTTATTATAAATGCTACCATTACTGCCCATGTTCATTCTTCAATTTTAGTAATAAATAATACTAATTTTTATTTTATTTATTTTCCTTGCAGGATAAGGGCATTATTCTGCAGTGCTGATTAAGGTCGTCTGGTAGCGGTAACCTGAGGGTGTTATTTACATAAATCCATGAGTCTTAAACAGGACAGTCCATTATAATCGAGCATTATGCATCAATTCCAAGTCAAAATATATTAGTTGCTGCAATATTACAATAATGTTGACATCAAGCGGAATGCACTTACCATGAAATCCGTCCAGAACAGCAGTTCTTCTGTTTCCAGCCAGAAATACCGCAGTGAGAGTCTCTTCTCACGGTACAGTGGCGTGTCTCTCTCTTCTCCGCATTTGTGTATCCCGGTGCTGCTGAGAATCAGACGCTCCACCGCATCATAACTCACCCGGCGCGGATCTCATCGCCTGCGACGCTCTATTGTGCGCTCATAGGTAAGACTGAGGAAAATCACAGCTTCCGAGAGGGGATGGTGAAACCCCGCCCACTGCGCGGATTAGCCAGTAACAGCGCAGGTCACTCCCTCGCGTCACCTGCTTACACCCCACCCACTGCGAGCGTCAGCCAGTAAGAACACAAATGGATCCTTCGCGTCAGGTCGCTGAGGCTATATTTGTTAAATGCATTTTAGTAGTATAAATACGTCTTGTTTTTTTTTTGTTTTTTTAAAAACAAGTTTATTACCATACTTGCATAGTTTAACTATTTAAGTGCATATGTTAACTCATCTTTAAGGTCATATATATATATATATATATATATATATATATATATGCGCAGGGTAGTTTTAATGCAATCAACAGTGTGCCATAGACGCAGTCCACAGAGTTGGACTTGTTTTGAACTTGGCACATTCCTTCAAAGAGACAAAAATCACTCGGACATTTTCAGACATTACATCAGTTCCATAATGACGACATCTGATGATATAATGTGAAAACAATCAGACCCAGCTGCAGAATATCTATTTAAATAGACAGTCCACCCAAGGAACCTGTAAAAGTTTCTTTCTGTTGTTGAGAACAAAAGACATTTTAAAGAATGTTGGTAATCAAACAGCTGATGACAGCCATTTACTTCAGTGGCATTTTTTTCCATTCTGTGGAGTCAGTGGCTACCGTCATCTGTTTGGTTACCAGCATTCTTCAGAAAATCTTTTGTGTTCAACAAAAGAAACTCATACAGGATTGAAACAAGTCCGGGTTGCCAGGTTTTCACAACAAAATACGCCCAACTGCTACTCAAAACTAGCTCAAAACTTTCCAAGGGCTAAATATAACGTTATTGGGATCACTTCGACAAGTGGACATAAAAAACAACCTGCGGCAACAGCGTTAAAGTAACCCAATTCCACGGGAAAACTGTGGATTTGCCAACACTGGAACAAGTGGAGGGTTCAAAATGTTTTTTTAACGTTTTAAAAACATTTTTTTCTTGGTTATATAAACATTATATATAAGGGAATGTTGCATTTTATCATTTTGCAAACTTAGTTACTTTTGAATGTCATCTGAACCAAAGGGTTGCCAGGTTTTCACAACAAAACCCACCCAATTGCTACTCAAAAGTAGCCCAAAAGTAGCCCAGTCGCATTTTGGAGGGTCCCCCTTTAATAATCGCATTCTGGGGGGTAAAAAAATGTTTATTAGCGGGGTTCTCTTGCTAAAATTAGCATTCCAAGGACTAAATATTACCTTATTGTGGTCGCTTTAACCAGCGGACATGAAACAGTGTTAAAGTAGCACAATTCCATGGGAAAACCACAGACTTGGCAACGCTGCTGAACCTTAAGGTCTAAATAAGTTAGACAAACTAAAACGTTTCAGAAAAATGTTCTGTGAATGATGTCTTAATGTTTTTGTGCTAATGTTTTGAATGCATGTTCTACTAAAGTCATTGGAAGAAAATAAGGACAGTGAAACCTTTCTGTTAATATTCAGAACATTTAATTTATTTACCGAACTGATTGAAAGAGTAAAGTTACAGTCTGCTGTTAGAGTAGAGTTTATGAAAGAATCAATACAAAACCTGTGCTTCGAATATATTACCATACAGAGTAACAGAGTAACAGAGAAAGTAAACAGAGAAAATGTTCATTCCTTAAAACATTCAACTATAACTGGCCGTTAAAACTGTGCAATCTCACGTATCAGTACAAAAAAAGTATCAGTAGAATTAAAAACAAAACAGAATCAAGTGCAAACAGGTAGAAGTGTACATCTAACATAGATCAGACATGTTATAAGAGGGCTACACAAATAAAAACAACTCGAGGGACTTCGAATGCAGATGTTGCGCGAGATTCTTGATGCGACAGAGACGAACGCTCTGCACGTCTCCAGCGCCGTACACTCGATATATGTGATACCGCTCTTTCTCCTTCAGTGCCAAATCCAGCTCGTTCGCAGACATGTGGATGAAGTGTCGCTCTCGCCTGATCGTCGTCTTCACCTCCACGAAGACTTCTTGCGTGCTGCCGTTATTGGTAAAGATCAGCTTGAAGTCGCACGCACGACCGCTTTCTCCTTTCTCGTTGAACCAGGTGATTTGGCTGGGGCCGCCGTTGTCTTTCCAGTGCGTGAGGAAGGAGTGGACCAGCTGCTCTCCCCACTGTCCAATCGAGGCCGTGTCTTCTTTGTCTTTGGGCAGCACCAGGGTTTGAGGCATGGTGCAATCCAGTGGCAGATCCTCCAGCACGTCCTCCGAAACCAAGGCTTTGCTCCAGATGGCGCTGTCCAGAGTCATGGTCGGACGCTGCAGGCCTTCGGCTCCCTGGAACTGGCTTAAAACCACCTCTGGGGCCTGGGCTGGATTTTGGCTTCTGGGAAGAAGTGAAATAATTTCAAATGGTTGGTCAAGTGATTTATATTTTTAATCTAATTGCTTACATGTTGATTGATTAATTGCACATTCATTTTGGCTGAGAAATTTCCTCTCAAAAGATTACAGTGTTGAGAATGAGAAAAGCATTAAACAAACATGTAGCTTTAGAAAGAAATATTATGTTTCAGCATTGTATAAATAATGACAATAAATGGGTATCATCGTTTTTTTCTTTGTTTGTTTTAAATTAAATATTTAAAAAAAAAATAATTGATTTAAAAAAAGTAATAATTTGAAAAATTGAAATTAAATTGACACTGTCTTAATGAGTGAGTCGTTGAATTATTCACTCAGCCAATTCATTCAAACGGCTGATTCATTCTGAAACTAAATGACCGTCTTTACGAACGAGTCACAAAGCTATGAAAGCTATGAACGAGTCTAAAGATACATTATCAAACATGCAGCTTTAGAAAGAAATTTTATTTCCAAACATGTAGCTTTAGAAAGAAATATTTTGTTTCAGCATTGTATAAATGGTGCCAATAAATGAGCATTACTGTTTTTTTGTTTGTTTTAAATTAAATATTAAAATATGAATGATTTTAAAACAATTAAATAATTTTAAAAATTGAAATTGAATTGACAGTCTTAATGAGTGAGTCACTGAATTATTCACTCAACCAACTCATTCAAACAGTTGATTCATTCTAAAACTAAATGACTGTCTATGAACGAGTCACAAAGCTATGAAAACTATGAATGAGTCTAAAGCTACATTTCCAAACACACAGCTTTAGAAAGAAATATGATTCAGTATTGTATAAATAATGCCAATAAATGGGCGTTATTGTTTTTTTTTTTAATGAAATATTTAAATATGAATGATTAAAAACAATTAATAATTTGAAAAATGGAATTGACACTGTCTTAATGAGTGAGTCACTGAATTATTCACTCAACCAATTCATTCAAACGGCTGATTCATTCCGAAACGAAATGACTGTCTTTATGAATGAGTCATTGAATCATTCGCTCACTCTGTTTGTTTTGAACCTGTGGATTCATTCAGTAAGGAATAACTGCTGGTGCTTTGATTGGTATTTTCGTTGACAAAATTAAACCTGACAATATTGAGTCTAAAATGTAACACAATCACATTTACAATGGTGCAGTAACTGAGGAAAAACAGCACTCGTTGATGTGATATAAATATAATAGGGTGTTTTTTTTGCCCTCATATCTTGAATTTTGGGCCAATATAAATGCATTCTAATAGGCTCCAAAACACTGTCAGTTGCCCTGCATCATGTTCATCAGCAACTGCATCAATGTAAAATAATGGACAAGTCTGCATGGGGTGGTTCTGTTAAATGCCTTTTTAACACTTTTTTTTTCCATAATCACACCAAATTAAGCCCTAAACCAATAGCCCTAGTTGAAATGCAATAAACAAACCCAACAGTAATCAAACATACTGCAGTGATGGCGGCGATGTTGAGTGTTGATCATCCACTGTTGGTGGTGTTGGGTCGGTTTTGTCCGCTGTAGCTTCATCGTCTTCATGCATAGCAGCGTTTGGTTTCGCAGGCTGTTGAGGACCGACCACAGACTGGACGTCCTCTTCCCTCCGCTCTGAGTGAGCAAACACAAACACATTTTTAAAAAGAGAGATTTTCCTTGAGATTAAGTTAATACTTAGTCACAAAATTCAAGTAAATAAAGTATTTAATTATTAAGCTACAAAACTAATACTTATGTCTTAATTCTTCACTTTTAAACACTACATGATCAAGTTTTTATTTTGGCAGTAAACTACAGGGAGACCTTTGAGCTTTTGTGTTTAATAGAAAAGTTTCCAAGCACTTCCTGCTGCAAGCATTTGTCCACAAAACGCTGAAAATTAAGTTGACATCAAAAAGTGATCTTGGTGGATGATGCATTCCGTCACAGTGCATGCAGAAATGCTTCATGTGAAGCAGCTCACTGCACCAGTCAATTTGTCAATTTTATTTCCATTAAATGTGCAGCCCAATTGATTTATTTGAATTTTACATTTTCATTACCTTTTTTTTTTTTTTTTTTTTTTTTTTTTAGCAATTCCCTAATGAACCCTCATTTGGGAAACCACAAATTAAATTAAACCATGATGGGGATATTTTTTGGATAAAAACTGATTTATACAAAATGTATAATTATAAGTGTATAATATGATAATGACTATATTAGTAAATAATTCATATAATTAATATAATAATTACTACAAATATTTATATAGATGCATAAAAAAATTAAATTAAATATTCTTCCTGTTCAGAACAAACACTTTAACTAGATATTAAATGTGTTTTAGTTGTTAATGTGTTAAATCTGATTGGCTACAGTTCTTGAGATAAAAGTTTCTCTGCTTGCTAGCACAAAAAAAAGTGCACTTTTCAATGCCATTTTAAAGCAAATACATGAATTTCAAGATACATTGAATGTTGTCAAAAGACTGATCAATAAAAAAAAAAAAAAAGCATATATACACACTACCAGTCAAAAGTTTTTGAACAGTAAGTTATTTAATGTTTTTTTTTTTTTTTTAAAAGTCTCTTTTGCTCACCAGGCCTGCATTTATTTGATCCAAGGTACAGCAAAAACAGTACATTTTTAAAAATATTTTTACTAATTAAAACAACTGTTTTCTATTTGGATATTTTATAAAATGTAATTTATTCCTGTGATTTCAAAGTTGAATTTTTAGCACACGTTCATTCAGAAATCATTCAAATTTGCTGATTTGCTGCTTAAAAAACATTAATTATATTGAAAACAGCTGTTGAAAATTTTTCAGGTTTCTTTGATGAATCTAAAGTTCAGTAGAACACCATCTATCTGAAATAGAAATATTTAAAACATAAATGTCTTCATTATTACTTTTGATTCTTGCTAAATACAAGTATTAATTTCTATAATTTCTTTCCAGAAAAAATAAATAAAAATACTGACACCAAGCTTTTAAATGGTATAGTGTATAATGTTACAAAAGCTTTTTATTTCAGATAAATGCTGATCTTTGGATCTTTCTATTCATCAAAGAATCCTGAAACTAAAAAAGTAAATATTGATAATAAAAATGTTTCTTGAACAGCAAATCAGCATATTAGAATGATCATTTCGGATCATGTGACACTGCAGTGAAGAGTAATGATGCTGAAAATGCAACTTTGATTACAGGAATAAATTACATTTTAAAATATATTAAAATATTCAAAGTTATTTTTAAAGAGTAAAAATATTTTAAATTTGTTACTTTTTTTTTTTTTTTTGCTGTACTTTGGATCAAATAAAATGTAGGCTTGATGAGCAGAAGAGACTTCTTTAAAAAACAGATTTTGAAAAAAAAAAAAAAAAAAAGATCTTACTGTTCAAAAACTTTTGACTGGTAGTGTATATTTTAGGGGCCAACCCTTTCACATTGACTCTACTGTTTGAATGACAGGACTGTCCTGACCTGTAGCTCGTGACGGGACGCTGCTCGGTCTGGGACCCTGTTCGTGTTGAGCTCTTGGGTCTGTGTGCAATGAAGGTTCTGCGGTTCGTTGATAGACGCTGGTGTTGGACGAGCTCCTCTCGACTCCAGAGCCTGGGTGACCCGGAGCCGTCAACGGACCCAGAGGAGCAGGAGGAGGCCACATCTTCATCACCTCCTCAACAGCCTGACTGCCTGACTCCACAGAACACACCACAAAATATTTAAGATGTGATCAGAATATATATATATTATGCATTGTCAAGGCAATTGAAAAGTCTCAAAACATCTAAACATTGTGTGATTAATTGTCCTGGCCCATTATGCAACAGCCAGCGCTCTGAATATATTCATTAGTCTCTATCCGCAGTCTGTACCTGAACTGCTGCCACCTGTTCTATTGAGAGAGGCTTTTGGTGGCCAGCAAACCAGCCGGTCCTCTTTATTGTGTTGTATCTGCGTTTCCTCCTCCTGCGTGGCTCCTGACGGCCGGACCAGAGACGACACTGAAAACACACGCAGCACAATTACAGCCGAACTGCCACAGATGAATGTCACATCACAAAAACTGACCACAAATGATGCGTCAGTCTCACTGTACTGTGGTTATTAATGCTGATGCGAAGCTGAGCGGTGACAGCTCTTCCCTTCGCCCTGGCAACAGCTGCGCTTTCATGTCAGCGAACAAACCCCCATTAGCATATGTGCTCTATGCATGCGTGCGCGTGTGAGAGAAGCGATGAAATGAGGGCGAGCGGCGCAGATTAAACTGGAGGGGAAATCAAAGGGATCAAACGCAGCCGTGCAGGCGATGCGTTCAGAGCTCTCTGAGCAGCCGAACTCACTATCTGTCCCTCACCGTCGCCTCAGTTCAGAGACACGGAGAAATGCTTACCGATGGTTTCTGCTTTTACTTCCACCGGCGCCGGCACCTCCCATGGTTCCTCATTTGCAGGGAGTTCTCGAGCGTTTTCTCTGTCCAGAAACCTCTGTAAAGCAGCTCGGTCCTGAGTTACAGCAAGATAAGTCACATAACATCATGTGATGGAAGCATTCCATTGAGTTGTAATTAAACAGATTGGAATAGAGAATGCAAACCAAGCAGAATTTTTAATCATTAATTTTAAGAATAAAATGGCAATTACTTCAACGTTAGTCAAAATATTGTTTTTTGTTTAATTTATATATAAATTATATATTTTTAAATTTAATATATAAAATATATATAAAATATTCATTTTATTTTAAGAAATACAAATTTGATGCAGCTTTTAAAAATGCTATTTAAAATTTAAAAACCAATAAAACTATTTATATGGTTGAAAATTAATATGTAGAACTGTTTGAACACAAATACACAGAGTTATGAGAATGTCAAAAATATTTAGATGGTTAATATTTTAATTACAAAAACATTTTTTGTAAAATTTTAATTACAAAAAAAAAAACCAATTTGTCATATATAATATAAATGATACTAATTTAACTAAATTAAATTACTAAATTATACTAAAAAGTATATATTCATTTTTCAAGATAATTTAATTACGCATACCATAAATTCAGTCACAAATTGTTTTTGAGTTGTTGTTGCTTTGTCATTTAAACAAATAATTTAACTCTTAAAAATTTAAATTAAATACAATAAACTAAATTAAATTGTGCATAGTTTATGAAAAGTTTAATATTTTATTTTATTTTAAGTTATGACAGTTTAAAACAATTAAAACATGTATTATTAAATAAAATTTAAAAAAATAAATAAATGATATATAATTATTAAATTAAATAAAATTAAATAAATAATTTTATTATAAAAATACAATTTTATTTAAAGTAATATAAATGTTAAAAATTTTAAAATTTAAAATTTTAAAATTTTAAAATGTAACATTTAAAATTTAACAACAAAAACCAATTTGTCTCATATATATATATATATATATATATAATATATATATATATATATATATATATATATATATATATATATATATGAGACAGTTTTTGTTTTCTAAAAAAAAAAAAAAAAAAAAAACAAAGAAGCCACAAATGTGGATAAAAACAAATAAAATGTTATGCGAAAATGATATACATATTTCTGCACTGCTGGTCTCTGCTGAAAATGTCCAGATTTAGTAATCAGGGTAGAAAATTAACTTAGGGAATTTATGTATGGCTCAGGGAGCACAATTAAATGAATTTTAACATGCTATTTTTTATAATTAAGCTAATGCGTTAACCTCTGAATACACCTGGCACAGCTCTTCTCTATGATCTCTAGAGTCACGATCAGATGAGTCACTCGTGCACCTGTGCGAAAACTGGCCTGACGCCCATCGCGACGACTCAGAGCGTCTGAATCACAGCAGGTGAGAGAAAACCCTCAATACGCCCCAACAGACCAGCATCAACAATACAGCCTAGCAATCTACTTAAGAGGCAGCATTTATTGTTTTGCAGTCTGAGCTCTCAATCACTAAATCTTGTTTTTGAAAACAAGGATAGAGTCACCTTGGAGAAACAGCTAGCGTTACTTATGTGTGTGTGTGAATATGCTGCTGCTGTTCCTCAGACGGCCTGCAGGCTCATTTTAATCACATTCTGATTCTGATTTAAAGACTGTACTCACATTTACACACGTCACGAGGCCCTGGAGGAAACGCTCCAGCTCTTTGGCAAAGCTCTTGTCTGTGGTGAACAGTTTCACCAGCTCTCTGCAATAATACACAGACAGATGAGCCATGAACATGAGCCTAGAGAGGCATCACATTAGGGATGGGCGATACCACTTTATTTGCCAAACATTTTTAGAGGTCAGCATAATCAGTATTAAAATATTGATATAACACCTAAGGCCTAAAACTAACATTCTGTTGCACCTGCCAACGGTCAGAAAATTTACAAGCCATAAATATTTTTTTACCAGCCATGAAACTGTATGTGCATTACTGGGGAAACATATCTAATTGCAATTATTATTATTATTATTATTTTTTTTTTAATTATATCAAATTATGAATTAAAGATATATCACTATAATAATACTGAACTGTAAAGTATTTAATACAAATCTTTATTTAATAATAATAATAATAATAATAATAATAATAATAATAATAATAATATGACATACAACAGTACAATTACAATACTAATATTTGTTTTTTTTTCTGTGCTTTCAAACGTTAAACCATAGATCTGCAGAAAACTGGAAGGAAACTTAATTTTTAGACTTAACATTTAGCAGGGCTTTTTTATTATTAAAATTATTAGATTATGTTTTTGTTTACACATGGTTTAAATATGGTTACTTTAATGTTAAAGTATTCGAGGTTACCACGGTTTTACTACAAATACTATAATTGAACTATGGTCACTGCAGTAAAACGTTTTTATTTTAACAATTAATTTAACTCTTAAAAATGTATTTAAATGCAGTAAACAAACTGAAATTGTGCATAGTTTGTGCAGTTTAATATTCTACTTTATTTTATTTTATTTTATTTTATTTAAGTAACGAAAATTTTAAAGCAATTTAAATTTTACATTTTAAATGTAACTACCCCAAAAATATTCAGATGGTTTAAAAAAAAAAAAAAAAAAATGAAATTGTACATAGTTTGTGCAGTTTAATATTTTTTTATTTTATTTTAAGTAATGACAAATTGAAACCTATTTAAATTTTACATTTTAAATGCAACTACCCTAAAAATATTCAGATGGTTAAAACGTAATTTAAAAAAAACAAAAAAACAAAAACAAAACAAATTGCAATTGTACACAGTTTGTGCAGTTTATTTTAAAAGTAATGACAATTTTAAACCAAATGAAATTGAATATTTTAAAAGCAACTTCCCCAAAAATATTCAGATGGTTAAAGTTTAATAACAAGAAAAAAAAATTTAATTAAAATTGTACATTGTTTGTACAGTTTAACATTTTATTTTATTTCATTTTTTATTGTATTTTATTTTATTTTATTTTATTTTAATGCAACCTTCCCTTTAATAACAAAGAAAAAATAATGAAATTGTTCACAGCTTGTGCAGTTCAATATATTTTTTTTATTTTTTTTTTATTTTAAAAGTAATGACAATTTTAAACTAATTTAGTTTACATTTTAAATGCAACTTCCTCAAAAATATTCAGATGGTTAAAATCGAATTAATAATAATAAAATAGACATATAAAAATATCAAAGCAATTTGTCTATGGCAAAATAACTAAGTCTAAAGGATCCATATTATATTTTCACATTATGTGTTCAGATGAGCATACCGTTTCCCAATAAAATGTTGTTAAATTAAATCATTGGTTGCAAAAAAAAAAAAAAAAAAAAAACACTATTGTTTGAGCATATATTGATAATTCAGTATGGATCGCCCATCCCTACACCACATTTGCTTTAACTCAACGGCAGACACTGTACCTGCAGATGTCCAGTTTGGCCGAGAGCTGATCTTTATGAATGTACAGCTCTTTTTTGTCTTTTAGGAGACATATAATATCCTCACTCTCAAAGATGGGGTCCTCGCCCGGCACCTCAAGCCGATAATGAATATACAGCTTCCCGACCTGCAAAAAAACCCACAAACTTTTCTGTTTTCCTCCCCTGTGAAAGAGCATGATGCAACAGTCTGTAACTTGTTGGGTTTGCATTCTGGAGAAAAAGCGCCTCTAGCGTACCTGTCCAAAACTCAGCGAGCGAATGAATTTAGCAATCCCATTCTCCTTCAGATCACTGTACACGTCCACGAAATCGCCGTGGTGGAAGATGAACCTCTGGATGTAGGGGACGAGCTGCCGCACCAGGGTCTGCACCACCGGGCAAGGCCTGTAGCTCTCGGTCTGCGCTTCGGTGGTCACCCGCTGGGAGAGCCGCTCCACCCCGCAGATCTCCAGGAATAACTCACGGTCGTGCTCGCTGAACGCCTCCTTCTCCTGCTTGCCTGAGGACGACAGACCCGGCAAATTGAGTTGGAAACGGCCCAGATCGTTCATTATGGAGTTAAAAATAAGCATGCATGCTGTATACGATGTCAGTGTTTCCCTATCATAACTACACATCTGCAGGTCCCACATTCAAAGCCCAGCGGGCCAATGCATTAACTATAATAGTTTCCATTAGGGGTGTAACAATGCATTAGTATGGATCGATGTTTTGATGTATCGATGCAACATGAAAAATAAATAAATAAGTAATAAAAAATAACACAATATACTAGAAGACTTGATTTTGATGACAGCTCAGTGACTATTTGGTATCATTTTATGAGTTTTAACATCTTTTTCTGTATTGTTTCAACTCATTCTGTTGTGTATGTCCTAATAGGGACACCAGATTTGCACATTTTAAAAAGCACAGAAGTGCACAAGCCAATAATGAGCCGTCACACAATTGATGACATTCATTCGTTATTTAGTGTTTAATTAAATGTTCATGTTATTTTTTTCTTGCGTTTATTCGTTGACGCTAGACACTACAGGTTGAAATTAAAAAAAATAATAATAATAAAAAAAAGTAATTAATTAATTACAGTACATTATGACAATTGCAAGTTTTCTGGAATGCTATGCCTAAATACGCAAATGACTCATCAAATTAAATATGCACTAATTTGCATACAATTCCACAACAGAAATCTGAACATTGGATTATTACCAACAAAATGACTTATTTCAGATTTAATAATTTTTAAATATTAATTTTTAAATTTAATAAAAAAAAAAAATTAAAAATCACACACACACACACACACACACACACACACAGTCAAAAGTTTTTGGACAGTACAATTTTTCATGTTTTTTTTTTAAAGAAGTCTCTTCTGCTCACCAAACCTGCTTTTATTTGATCCAACATACAGCAGAAGCAGTAATATTGTGAATATTTTTACTATTTAAAACAACTGCTTTCTATTTGAATATATTTTTAAATGAAATTTATTCCTGTGATCAAAACCGATTTTCAGCATCATTACTCCAGATGATTTGCTGTTCAAAGAAACATTTATTATTATTATTATTATTATTATTATTATTATTATTGTTGTTGTTGTTAGTATTATTATTATTATTATTATTATTATTATCATTATTATTAAAGATAATATTTAAAATAAGTTAAAAAAATGTAAATAAAAAATTTAAATAATAATATAATAAAATAATACAATTATTTCAAATAATAATTTTTTTCAGGATTCTCTGATGAACAGAAAGATTCAAAAGATCAGCATTTATCTGAAATTTTTTTTTTTTTTGTAACATTATACACTACACCATTCATACGCTTGGAGTCAGTATTTTATTTTATTTTATTTTATTGTTTGGAAAAGAAATTATAGAAATTATTTATTTAGCAAGGATGCTTTAAATTGATCAAAAGTAATGATAAAGACATGTATAATGTTACAAAAGATAAATGCTCTTCTTCTGAACTTTCGATTTAATCACAGAAACCTGAAAAAAAAAAAAATCTACTCAGCTGTTTTAAACATAAAAATAATAACAATAAAAGTTTTTTTAAATAACAAATCAGAATATTTCTGAAGGATCATGTGACGGAAGACTGGAGTAATGATGCTAAAAATTCAGCTTTTATCACAGGTAATAAATTACATTTTAATTCATATTCACATAGAAAACAGCTATTTTAAATTGTAATAATATTTCTGAATTGTACATTTTTTCTGTATTTTTGATCAACAGTAAAAGCAGTGTATATATAACCACTAATTACTAGATTTGCTTGTAGTGTCTCTCCTTAAAAAAAGGTTTTGACATAACATAGTAACATTGATATATTGATTATTCTGTGGTATCGGCTAACATTGCATCTCTGGCTAACAGAATTAATGTCTGATCAAATCATGATTAAACATCTCATTATTCTCATTAAATGTGGTGACTCTTCAAGTTTGTTAAGTTAACTCGAGTCATTCAGCTGTGTGATTTTAGTGAAAATTACTATTACAGTTCAAGAATCATTGTAAATGGCATTGCACACACGTTTACCTTCATTCCTGGATTTATTGGCTGCTTTCTTGGCTGCAGGCGGCAGGTTGAGCAGACAAACCAAACTGTGCGATTTGAAGATCTTCTCCAGGTTTGCGCTGTCTGAGATCATGGGCTTATGAGCTAATGTGACCCAACCGCTAGTCTTGGTGGGAAACACTTTTTTATGAGACACCATTTCTGTTAAGACCATAAAGAAAAGATCAAATGAGAAATCTGCAGAGATGACCAGCTCAGTAAACACACAGTTTAGTTGATCTTACCTTTCAGAGAGTTGCAGTAGACTTGGTTGAGCTGAGTGTCCTGATCTTGATCTCCATGAACATGAGTCTTACATTTATCAGCTTTGAGAGAGACAGAAGCATGTCTGAGAACATGCAAACAGCAGTTTATGGATTGGAGTTATTAGGCTTGATATCTTTTGGTTTTTACCTAGTTTGGCGAAGATGACAGAGACGTCTTGGACAACGTCTCCTGTTGCAAGAGGACACGACTCGCAAACAGCCTCAAGCAGAGACACGTACTGCTTCATAGAGGGACTGGACTGCACCTTCAGAGACTGCAATGATCATAAAGGTTCATGAGAATTCATTCATTTTAGTGTTTGCCATGCTTGTTTTGCCACCATATAAAACATCAGCTGAAATTAATAGGGACCTATGAAACCCGACTGTTTCTCTAAATCTGTTCTCCATTTTATTTTTTCTGGATTTTTCTTTAATGCTTTAATTTGTCTAATCAATCATGTCTAACCAAATAAGTTTAACCATATATTATATTTTATTTATTAATTGTTTAAATGTGTTTTTTTTATTATTATTATTATTTTTTTTTTGAAATTATGTGTTTTAATTTTTCTGGATACTTTTTTAATGGTTTATTTAAATCTTGTCTAATTAATTAAATCATGAAAAAATGAAAGAAAAAAGATAATGTCTAATCAAATCAATTAAATCGTATATATTTAATTTTTTATTTATTTGTGTTTAAGTGTGTTTTTATGTTTAAATGTGTTTAATAATTTCAGAAATTCTGTGTTGTTTGTTTTAATTTTTCTCAATACTGTTTTAATGGGTTAATTAAAACTTAATAATAAATAGGCATGTCCAATAAATTAAATCAAATGAAAAAAAAAAAAAAAAAAAAAAATGATGATGTACAATCAAATCAATTGAATCATATATTTATTTTTTATTTATTTGTTTTATTTTATTTATAATTTATTCATTTATTCTGTTTAAATGTGTTTTTTTTTTTGTTGTTCGTTTCTTTTTAGGAATTCTGCGTTGTTTAATTAAATTTTACTGTGTTAATGTTTTAATTTTACTGTTTTAATTTTACTCTGTTAATGATTTCATTTAATCAGGTCTAATCAATTAAATCAAATGAAAAAAAAAGATAATGTCTAATCAAATCAATTAAATCGGATATTTAATTTTATTTATTTGTATTTAAATGTGTTTTTCCGTTTAAATGCGTTTAATATCTTCAGAGATTCTGTGTTGTTTTAATTTTTCTGGATACTGTTTTAATGATTTAATTTAATCTTAACAAAAAGGCACGTCTAATCAATTAAATTAAATGAAAAAAATGGGAAAAAAAGATCATGTCTAATCAAATCAATTGAATCCTATTTTATTTTTTTTTTATTTATTTGTGTTTAAATGGGTTTTTGTGTTTAAATATGTTTACTGTTTTTCAGAAATTCTGTGCTGTTTGTTTTAATATTTCCGGATACTAATTCAATCTCAATAAAAAGGCATGTTCAATGAATTAAATCAACTGAATAAAGAAAATTACCAATAATAGTACACCATTAAACATTTTAATTTTTTCAGAAATTTTGTCTTGTCTGTTTTTAATTTTTCTGGATTCTGTGTTTTATGATCTAATGCAATTTTACTAGCAAAAATTGTGTTAATTAAATGTATAAAACCTTAACAACTGAATGAATCTCTCAGAATGTAAGCAAATGAAATCTGAACAATTAAATTCATTGTTTAAAAAAAGGTTTATCAAATAAACATAGATGAAAAGTTGTGTCATATTTCTCAAAAACATATATTTTTATTATTAATTATTAAAACATTTTGAATTGTCTTACATTCTACTTTTCAACAGTAATATATTTCAATCACAGCTGGATATCTATTTGTGCATGCTCATTTACTGTATTTTTACATTTAGATTTCCTTTGCTGTCATCTGATGCTCACTTAAAGTTAATCTCTAAAAACAAAAATAATTAAATTTTAACAACACTTTTAAATGTAATCTTTTTCAAATCTCGAAATGAATGTCTTTTCACCATACTGTGCATTATAATGCTGTCATGCCTACATTTACAACTGTAGTTTTTTAATATTTTATTTTTAATTAATTTAGAACAAAAAAATTAAATTTTTAATACAGTTGATTTCTCAGTTAATGGCTATAACATGAATATAATTTCTGGTCTATCAGTATCAGCCAGATTTTAATGACAAAACATAAAACAGACCTTGAAAAAGCTCTTCATGTCCTGCAAATTACTATAAAACGGTGCCAGGACTTTGGGCTCCTGTATGCCGCTTTCAGCCCGTCGAATCAGCTCCTTGTATCTCCGAAACATGTTCGTCGGATCAGACCAGCAAACCTCCTTAAGATGATAGAAACGCCCAGAGCACCAGTCATCCTTCCTGCACGAGAACAAACCGGCACAGCTGTAAATGCATAGCAATTTTGAAAGTATCTGAAGAATAAATCCCACATCTGTATGTGAAATACAGCATATCTGACCTGTCATACTCGATGAAGACGGCGGGTGCGTACTGGAACAGATCTCTGAGCTGGACGTTAGTGCACTCGGCAGACAGGTATTGGTACACTGTATGGATGTGATCGACTGTAGTAGTGAAATCTGCTCCTTCAGGCTCCTCAGACGAATTATCAGATACCTTGATGCACCAACGCTTAAGATAGCCAATCATGTCCTCTACATGCACAGTATGTCTCATTCCTGCATCAACGTACAGTAAAAATTGTGAAATATTACTGCAATTTAAAATAACTGTTTTCTGTGTGAATATATAGTAAAATGGAATTTATTCCTGTGATCAAAGCTGAATTTTCAGCATCATTACTCCAGTCTTCAGTGTCACATGATGCTTCAGAAATCATTCTAATATGCTAATTTGCTGCTCAAGAAACATTTCTGATTATTATTAATGTTGAAAACAGTTGTGCTGCCCAATATTTTTGTGAAAAGTGTGATACATTTTATTTTTTTTAGAATTATTTGATGAATAGAAAGTTCAAAGAACAGCATTTATTTGAAATAGAAATCTGTCTTTACTGGCACTTTTGATCAATTTAATGTGTCCTTGATAAATTACAGAATTAATTTCTTTATTTAAAATGTTTTAAATACTTAAATACTTTATCTTAAATACTAAATACTTATTGTTAATTAAATATTTATTTTTTAATAATTATTTATTAAATTACATTTTATTAAAAAAAGATAATTTTTTTCTTTTTTTGTTCATCGATTAATTGCACATGTAAGACTATGAATGCATTAGGTATGCTTAAGTACTTATGCATTACTTAAGTATGCTTATGCATGCTCAAGTATGTATGAAAAAAATTATAAGGGTTCATTTTGATTCCATATTGATTATAAGTCAATGCTGTCTTAAGCGTAATTCTGAAGAGTTGTCATTCTTACCTATTGCTCTGGTGAATTCACTGGGGTCCTGATCGCCGTAAGCATAATCGACATGGGAGCCGAGGAGCTGGTGCACTTTCGTAGAGAAGATGTAGACAGATTTAGGCTGTAGGTAGGAAACGGCCCGGCTCTCGTCCCACGGCGGCCTGCGCGTGGGAACCCAGGACAGCTGCGCGAGGAGATGGTAGAAGGAGGATCTGGCCTCCCTCAAGGAACGACCCTGAGTGTCATAGACTTGAACCCAGAGGTACTGTGAGTACTTCTCTCTGTAACACAACACAACACGGACTCATGTAAAACACCAAAGTAAATGTTGCATTATATCCAACTATATATTATATATTACAAGAAATGAATAATATAAGTTTTATTATTTCAAAATTATTTTTTGTTGTTTAAATTAGGGCTGCAAAACAATCATTAAAAATAAAAAGTTTGTTTACATGCTACATGTGTGTGTACTGTGTATATTTATATACTTGTATATAAAATATTCATATTTCTATAAAATATAAATTATATACAAGTATAAAATATGTGGTCTCATTCCTGCATGAACATACAGTAAAAATTGTGAAATATTATTGCAATTTAAAATAACTGTTTTCTGTGTAAATATATAGCAAAATGTAAGTTTAAATTATTTTCTATGAAATTCACTTACATTTTCCATTTCAATGCAAAAAAAAAAAAAAAAAGTGTTATTCATAAATGAATAACTTTAATGAGTGGTTTTATTAAATTGGTCAAAAAGAATTCTCAATTAAAAATTAGTTAGTCATTTTAATTCCATCCGAACATGTTAATATGACCGTTTAGTAGTTTAATGCATTTACATTTTGCAATATTAATATTTTAATTCTGAAAAATTAAAATGTGTTTAAAAATTAAATTAAAATTAAATTTTATTTCTATATTTTCTATATTGTCTTTTTTTAATTTAGATTTTAAATTTGTTTTTGGTTATTTGTATTAGTTATTTTTTTATATCTACATATGAATTTTTGTAGTCTTTTTAGTCTTAGTTGTTTTAGTTGTAGTTATTTTAGTGCTTCAGGGTAAACTAAATGAAAGTTAGAAATGTAATGGTAATAAACTAATTATATTTTATTTCAGTTAAAATTCATTTTTTATTTATTTATTTATTTCAAATAATGATTTTTTATTTTGGTTTATAAAATTTTTTAATTTATTTTTATAATTTATTTTAATAAATAATTTATTTTTCATTTTTTTATTTTATATATTACATTTATATATACACATTTACATTTAGTCATTTAGCAGACGCTTTAATCCAAAGTGACAAACAAGGACAATAGAAGTAATCAAAACCAACAAAAGAGCAATATGTAAGTGCTGTGACAAGTCTTGGTACAAAAAAATAATAAAAGAAAATCTAAACAGAAAACAAATAAAGAATGCTAGTGTTTAGAGGGTAATTTTTTATAATAAATAAATTAATTAATAAATCTCTTTTTAAAAAATCGTTAAAGGAAAAACTTATAAATAAATAAAAAAATGACAATGTCCTTTTTTCCCCCCTCCTCTTGTGATATGGTATGATGGAACGAACTAGAGGTAATAGTTTGGGCATCTCTGGTCTAGATGCATAAAATAGTGCATAAAATATAAACCTTGAATGCAATGCGAACGAAAGCATCTGCCAAAAGCATAAATGCAAACATCCGTGTGCGGTTCGGCTCGCTGTTTGGTACAAGCAGCACATTTGCTGTAAAGCTGGCCAAGCGGGTGGACGTGATTTTGCTTATTAATGGAACTGGAGCATAAAGCGGGGCGACGTTAGGCGGTTCAGGCGAGGCCAGCAGACAGAGGACAGTAAGATGAGTCACACGCTGCTGCAGTTCAACCACAGCAGAGCTATATTAAAATACATGACTTTTCATGAGTTCATATGAGCAACCGCTGCTATACGTCTCCGTGAGAACATTATAAAACCAAACCACCAAGAATAGATTGATGCATGTTTCCCAAATAGCATCTGACGTGGATTTACAGTCATCATACACAGGCCATTAAATAACCAGGCCAAATCTGTTCATGCCAGCCCAAACAGAGCACAATATTTTCTCCTTTTTAAAGCTTATGAGATCAAAAAAGATCAATAGTAGACATTGACCTCCATGCCAGACAAATATCCATTTCCCACATGCAGCCGGAGAGTCTAAATAATCTGGACTAGAGAGCTGTTAGCGGTAAATGTGGCAGATTGAGCGTAAGCAGAGTGGATTTCTCCACAAGCAGCTGTGAATCATGAAGGATTAAGGCATTACGTCTGACTTTAGGAGTTCAACTGCTTGGTGTTTCCCGCTATAGTGACATGGGAGTGAAGCGCAGTCCAAGCAAATGTATTGCTATGCCAGAATTTACTTCACTGCTATTTGTCTGCAATGCTCCACCGCTGCTAAATGTCCAAAACCATAATACATACATAGTTTTTCCACAAGTCGTGAGCTTGCAGTCTAAATTAAATGAAAAGTTGCAAACAATTGCTTAAATAACATGTCTAAATAGGAAAAAACAATCATAAAGCACGACCAGTATAGTCTAATTCATCAACAAAACAGCAGATTCTTTTCATTGGAAAACTCGAGTTTAATACCATTGTTTAACTAAAAAAATAAATGTAATTAATTAAATATTGCATTTAGCAGTATTACTACATTATTAGTATTAGAAGACCGCAAAGATAGCTAAATTAAAACAGGAAATACATTATCAATCAAACGTTTTTGAACAGTAAGATTTGTAATGTTTTTGAAAGAAGTCTCTTCTGCTCACCAAGCCTGCATTTATTTGATCCAAAGCACAGCAAAAACAGTAAAATTCTGAAATATTTTTACTATTTAAAATAACATTTTATAATAATAATAATAATAATAATAATAATAATTATTATTATTATTATTATGATGATGTTGAAAACAGCTGACCAGAAATTTTTCAGGTTACTTTGATGAATAGACAGTTCAGAAGAACAGCATTTATCTGAAATGGAAATCGTTTATTTATTTTATATATATATATTTTTTTTTTTTTTTTTTTTTTTTAGATTACATTATAATAACATTATAATAACATTATAATTTAATATTTTGATCAATTTAAGACATCATTGCTTAAAAAAAAAAAAGGATTAATTTCTATAATTTAGAAAATTAGACTGACTGCTTTTGAATGGTATATTGTATAATGTTACAAAAGCTTTTCATTTCAGATAAATTCTGATCTTTGGATCTTTATATTCATCAAAGAATCCTGAAAAAAATTACTCAACTGTTTTAAATATTGATAATTCAAAAACTGTTTTTTGAAGCGCAAATCAGAATATTAGAATGATTTCTGAAGGATCATGTGACTGGAGTAATGACGCTAAAAATTCAGCTTTGAAATCACAGGAATAAATTATATTTTAAAATATATTCAAATACAAAGCAGTTACTTTAAGCAGAAGAGACATTAAAACTCTTACTGTTCAAAAACTTTTGACCAGTAATGTATATATAGTAAAATTTATAAAATTAAGGCTATACAGTATATAAAATATTGGTTTTCTGGTAGCTATTGCAGACTTTTATGCAACCTTTATATTTATGTAAAATAGTGAAAGAAAAAAAAAAACTTGCAAGTATGCATGTGTGTGTATGTATGTATGAATGAATCCATGAGAGAATGAATAGTTTAATATGGAGCTTGTATTAACAGTGTTGATTTACCCGGTGTCCCAGTTCTTGTCCAAAAGGTTAATCAGTGCTTGTCTCTGCTGTAGTTTGCTGTCAGCAGTCAGATCATCTGCAGTGGCCAGCGTATGAAACTCAGCACACTGCTGATCCTCGATGACATACCGGTCATCTGCAGGCCTGGGCCACAGCTTGCTCTCCTCGGCCCACGGGCTGGACGCCTAACACACACACACACACAGATTACAAAGGTTATTCAAACCTGTCTGCCAATGACAGCATCTGGATGAACGGTCAATGCAGACTTACTAGCAGATACTGCACTCTGACCTCAAGATATTTGCAGTACAAATACATATATGTGTCCATATGGGTCAAAATTATTGATTGTTATTTTATGCCAAAAATCATTGGGATATTAAGTAAAGATCATGTCCCATGAAAATATTTAGTAAATTTCCTACCATAAATATATCAAAACTTAATTTTTGATTAGTAATATGCATTGCTAAGAACTTCATTTGAACAACTTTAAAAGTTATTTTCTCAAATTTTTTTTTTTTTTTGCATCTCAGGCAAATTTAAAAAAATTGACCTGAAGTTCAAACATTGTACAGACTTGGTATAATATACTATCATAATATGAATTTTGAATTATAAATTAAAAAATAAGAAATGTCACCGTGGCAACTAGCAGAACTAAAATAAATTTAGTTTGAAAAGTTAAAGTTTAAAAGTTACATTAAATTTTAATGTATTTAGACATTTATTAGAATTTAAATTTAAGCTTAGTAATTGAAACATTAATTGCATTTCAAATTTTAACTGAAAAATATTTTTTAATTTTATAAATGGTATTACATGGCACAGAATTTTAATAGCGCTGATTTTAAAGTTCTTAGGAGGTTTGTTTCTAATGTATTTAGAAAAATACATTTAAATTTAAAAAGAATACATACATTAATACAACTCTTATCAATATTTATTGTTCCATGGTTACATAATGACACGTGTCTGAAATTTTCATCCGTTTAAGCATTTATGTGTTACAGTGCCCTCCACAAATATTGGCACCCTTGGTAAATATGAGCAAAGGCAGCTGTGGAAGCAAATCTGCATTGTTTATCCTTTTGATCTTTCATTCAAAAAACTCACAAAATTCTAACCTTTCATTGAAGTAAAACAATAGAAAGCGAGGAGAAAATCTCATCATGAAACAAATGTTTTTCTCCAGTTCACGTTAGCCACAATTACTGTCACCTCTAGAAATTCTTATGAGTAAGATATCTCTGAAATATATTCCTATTCATGTTTGCAGTTTTTAGCACACCAGGGTGGAGCTAGGAGCATAAAACTGTCCAGCCATAACTTCCTGTTGCACAGGATTTTAAATATAAGGAACACAAAGGCCAAATTCCCTTAATTGTCCATCACAAGGAGTAAAACCAAAGAACATAGTTCTGATGTGCAGAACAAGATTGCTGAGCTTCACAAAATAAAAAATGGCTGTAATAAAAGAGCTAAAGCACTGAAAATCCCCATTTCCACCATCAGGGCAATAATTAAGAAGTTTCAATCAATTAAGATGTTACAAATCTGCCTAGAAGAGGACGTGTGTCTATATCGTCATAAGGGATGGTGAGGAGGAGACTTTGAGTGGCCAAAGACTCTCCATGGGTCACAGCTGGAGAATTGCAGAGATTAAAAAAAGAGAAAGCCTAAAAAAAAAAAAAAAAAAAAAAAATCAAATAGCCCCTACATCACATGTTGTTTTGGAGGGTTTCAAGAGAAATCCTGCTCACTCGTCCAAAAACAAACTCCAGCATATTTAGTTGTCAGATACAACTAGAACTTCAAACGAGACTGGCTTCTATGATCAGATGAAATTTAAAAAAAAAGAGCTTTTTGGCAGCAAACACTCAAGATGGGTTTGGTGCAAACAGGGGTAAAAAGTAGCTCAAGCCCACATTTAAATAAACTGCTGGATCTTTAATGTTCTGGGCCTATTTTTCTGCCAGAGATCCTGCACATTTTGTTTAGATACATGGCATCATGGATTTTATCAAATACTAAGAAATAAAAATCTAAGCCTGACTGCCACTGTTAGAAATCTTATAATGGGCCGTGTTTAGATGTTCCATCAGGACAATGATCCAAAACAAACACAAAAATGTGTCACTGAGGACAAAATGAAGCTTCTGCCATGGCCATCCCAGTTCCCCAACCCGAACCCTTTAGAAAATGAGAGGAGTGAACTGAAGAGCTGAAGCACCAACATGGAGATTGGAATCTGAAGGATCTGGAGAGATTTTGATGAGGGAATGGTCTCTGATCTCTCGTCAGGTGTTCTCCAAACTCACCAGTTTGGGACACCGACGTTGCAATAATTGGGTGCCAATAATTATGGCCAATGTGAACTACAGAAAAAAAAAAATTTAATAATGAGATTTCCCCCAAACTATCCTTTGCTTTACTTCAATGAAAGATCAGAATTTTGTGACTTTTTTAAACAAAAGATCAAAAGGATAAACACTGCCTTTGCTCATATTTAACAAGGGTGCCAATATTTGTGGAGGGCACTGTATTTAAGACAGTGAAACCATGAGGGAGGATGTCGAAACAGAGCGCCACTGGAAGTTGAAAAGTTCATTTTTCATTTCCTCTTTTTATTACAACCAATTTGTACCAATTTTAGGTCACAAAATGCTCCAGAGAGCAACGATTGGCTGAAATACAGGCTGCTTCTGATCTCTCTGTTGTACTGCACGCATAACAAAAGCGAAGCTGACATGCTTCGTTAGTTTTCCTCGTGGTGACACGCTTCAGTCTCACCGTCACAAACACGCACACACACACATTAACACACAGATTCGTCAGACCGTCTCACCAGCTCAGAGACGGTGAAGGTGCGTTTCTCCTTCTTGAAGATGAGCAGGTCTCGCACTCCCAGCACACTGAAGAATTCTCTCCATCCGCTCACGTCTCGGTCGGCCCTCAGATAGCAGGCGTCCAGCAGCACCCAGTCCACACCTACCAAAGGAACATAATTGCTTATGAAACAGCTCCATCTCATTGCATAACACGCTGTGTTCACGCATATTTCATGCTTTTGTAAGTCCCTACAAAAGACTTCTAGTTCAGTGCTTCATTTGAAGCATGAATCAATTATTTGGGACAATAACAAACTGAGAACTTTATTCCAAAACTAAGACAATAGAGTTCATATGCTGATATTTTAGTAGGTGCACTTTCTTAATCAAAATATTTAACTCTAAATTTGCAAAATCTTGCAAAACATTTTTTTTAGTTATTTGTGATTATTTGTGAATTTTTGTACTGTGTTTACCGGGGAGCACACTGGGAAGGTGGATGTTGTTGTACTCTTTGGAGAAGTGTATTTTCTGCTCGGCGGGGCAGAGGAAGCCCTTGTTAGTCAGCACAGGGATGTTTGTGACGAGGCTCCTGTAATCTTGATCCTGAGAGTGCAGTTTGATGAACACCAGGTAGCTGATGACGATGTCCTCTGGCTTTTTCTAGAAGGAGAGTGAATTAAATAAGAATATGAGAAACATTCATAATAGATGACAGCACATAATGGATTTCACACGCTCAATTCGGTTTTAGACATCCTGAGCGGTTCTGAATTACCCAAATACGTGTAAATCTTATTCCAACTTGGCTGTAATTCGGTTTAAAGGATGCAAGTAAGCTGTGCCGTAAGAAAAGATCATGTAAACCACCAATGCATTATATATATATATATATCTGTACCTTATTGGTTACTGATGACTTTTTTATTGGTATTAGCGGTCATCTACACTCAATTTTTTTTTTTAAAGATTTATGTATTTGAATTGCATATAAAATTTCCAGAAATAATATATAATATATAACAGAAATAAACTAATAAACGTAACGTGACACATTTGTCAGTCATACATAAATGAAACAGCAATTTTAATGAATTAGTTGAATCTCTACGACTCACTCATTAACAGTGACTTGCTGCCACCTACTGACTATGGACTATTTTTGTTTTCATGTTTTAAATAATTTAAAATATCAGCATTCAACATTTTATGTTTAAAACAAAGCATTATTTATGCATTTGTAAGTGCAGATTAAATGCATCCATGTCCCTCTGAACTACATTAAATTGTGTAAATAATCTAAATGCCATTTCAGATGTAGATTTCAGAAATGTTTTCTTATGCTGGAATGAAAGGCACCAAGTGACGTATGAAGTGCTTCTTGTTCTTACCCAAAAATACAAAATGGACAAAAGAGTTAAAACTGAACACAATCTTGCTACTCAAACTGTGTATAAACATTTTTTTAAATAAATTTATTTGCTGCTTTTCCATTTTGCATTTACTTGTACTTTTACTTTCAATACTTGAGTGCGTTTAATATTGAAAAAAAAAAAAAAAAAAAAAAAAACTCTTTTCATACCTAAGTACAATAAATATCATAAACTTTAAAGGGGTCATTGGATGCAAAGTTCACTTTTACATGTTGTTTGAACATAAATGTGTGTTGGCAGTGTGTGTACAAATCTACCCTATAATGAAAAAATTAATTAATCTGTAAAAACAATTTCCCCTTTTTCAAATCAAGCCATTCTCAGCTTCTTGCATGCGCGTCGTCACACCTACAGCGGCCGCTCCCACGATAGATTGATTGACACTGGCGTCTTACCTTAGACCAGCCCTGAGTGAGCTGTAACAGTCTGATTGCCATTGTTTCAATGCCAGAACAGGGAGGTAGACAAGAATGGCTCCTAAGCGATTGAGGTGTTGTGTTGCTGGATGTAATAATGAATATAGTGGTCGTCATTTACTCACGACATCTGAGCTGCTGAAGATGCAGTAGATTACGTTTGTTTGTGAAGGGAATGCACCATCTGATCTACATATATCTGTCTATGTTTATGTGAATTATTCATGATCCAGCTTCACTTACAGCAGAAGTGAGTATAAGGTTTTTTTTTTAATGAATCTTTGCAATCCCCTTTTCTAATAACGTGATAGTTAACAAGTTAATGCGGATAAAGTAAACAGAGCATGGCTCATCACTCCACAGAAGAGAGGGGCGGGGTGAGCAGAGCTCATTTGCATTTAAAGGAACATGCGGCGGACTGGGCTGATTTCTGCAGAGCTGATTTGACAAGGTAAAAAGGGTGTTGTTTTACACTACCATTGAGAAATTTTGACCAAAGTATGTTATAGACTTTTCATTAAGACCCTAAAGAATCATATCAACTTGTGGAAAATGGGCATCCAACGACCCCTTTAAGACTTTCACTCAAGTAATGTTCTAAAAAGTCACTTCAACTTATACCAAAGTAATTTTCTGGTAAGATATCTGTACTCTTACTTACAGGGGTCATCCGATGCCCATTTTCCACAAGTTGATATGATTCTTTAGGGTCTTAATGAAAAGTCTATAATATACTTTGATTAAAAATTCTCAATGGTTGTGTAAAACAACACCCTTTTTACCTTGCCAAAATCAGCTCTGTAAAAATCATCCTGTTCTGGTCGAGGCTGCTTTAAATGCGAATGAGCTCTGCTCGCCCCGCCCCTCTCTTCTCTCTGTGGAGTGACACCTGTTTACTTTAGCTGCGTTTAGCCGCTAAACTTGCTAATTAGCACATTATTAGGAAAGGCGATTGCAAAGATTAATAAAAAAAACCCTTATACTCACTTCTGCTGTAAGTGAAGCTGGATCACGAATGATTCGCACGAACATAGACGGATATATGTAGATCAGGAGGTGCATTCCCTTCACAAACAAGCGTAATCCACCGCATCTTCAGCGGCTCAGATGTCGGGAGTAAATGACGGCCACTATGTTCATTATTACATCCAGCAACACAACACCTCAATCGCTCAATCGGAGATATTCTTGTCGAACTTACATCCCTGCTCCGGCATTGAAACAAAGAGGTCGGACTGTGACAGCTCATCTGAGGTAAGATGCTCATGTCAATCAACTATTGTGGGAGCGGCCTCTGTCAGTGTGACGGCACAACGACAGGCATCTGAGAACGGCTTGATTTGTAAAAAGGGATATTATTTTTACAGATTAATTAAAAACCACTGCATGGATTTTTATTATTATAGGGTAGATTTGTACATACACTGCCAACACACATTAATGTTCAAACAACTTGTAAAAGTGAACTTAGTATCTGATGACCCCTTTAAAAATGTCTTTCAGGTACTTTATCCACCACTGACACAGACAAAAAACTAACCATGCGTGACCTTTCCAGCGTGATTACACAGGGCATGAAGACGAACTGCGCATCACAAAGCAAGTGCAAGCGGAGCATTTGTGGTTAAAAAGCATATAATTTTTTATTTAATTTTAGAAAATGAACAATCGTTTTGCTAGATAAGCTTATTCCCGTTTTCCTCGGCTGGGATCATTTAGAGCACTTTGAAGCTGCACTGAAACGGCATTTTGGACCTTAAACCCACTGATCCCCATTGAAGTCCACAATGTGGAGAAAAAACCTGGAATTTTCCTCAAAAACCTCAAAAAGTTTCTTTTCGACTGAAGAAAGAAAAGCATGAACTCTTGGATGACATAGGGATGAGTAAACTACCAGGAATTTTTTTTTCTGGAAGTGAACTAATCCTTTAATTAGTTGTGGTTTGGCTCAGTGGTTAAAGATTTGGGTTGGAAAGAGTTGAAAGTGAAGAGTTTGTAGGTTCAAATTCCATTAGAGCCATTACTACTGAACGACCATTCATGTATTAAGTGTACTTTGCATGAAAGTGTCACCAAAGGTGACAAAACCAGTATAAAGCTCTCTCTGACCTCCCAGGCTTTGCTCCTGAGCAGTGGGTAGATGTGCTGCTGCAGGACCTGCTGTGGCTCCAGCTCATGGACGTTGAGTCTCCGGAGCAGCTCCCGCACCTGCGAGTTCCCCAGTTCATCCAGACACGCCAGCAGACGCGGCTCCACGATGTTCAGGTCCTGATACAGAGCCTGCAAATCTACAGCGATAGGAAGCATGAGTGCACACGAGCGGCTACGTGACCTACTTCCAAGACCCTCCGGGCCCGAATACTGATGTATAATTCATCCCTTCCCTGCTTTTAGCAGATGTATGTGACTCTACCTGACACACAGCGCTAGCGTGGCTCGTTTCCATTCAACTCAATTCATATTTTCACCAGACAAAATCTCTTATGACTTATCTGACAGCAGCCATAAAAGAAAAATGAGTCGTTTATTAATGTTCAAAGGGAAGTGCGTGTGGGAGTTTGCTCCAAAACTGAGATTAGAGGTAAAAGGAAAGATTTTAGAGGACAAATGCATCTCAAGTTGGCGTTTCATTTACAAAACTACCCCTTTTTTGACTGCAATGACGCACGTAGTGACTCGCTTGAGCGCTTTTTCTCCAGTGACTCACTGTATTGATTCAGGAAATAAGCAGGAGATGAAGATAATCATTCATTTTGCAGACAGCTCTAGAGAATCTGTCTGCATACAAGTTCAGCTGTAGACCAGACATGAAAAACAACTCCTGAGAGACTACAAGACTTAAAGAGATAGTTTACCTAAAAATGAAAATTCTATCATTAATTACTCATGTCATTCCAAAACTGTAAGACCTTCATTCATCTTCGGAACACAAATTAAAATATCTTGGTTGAAATCCGAGAGCTGTCTGGCCCTGCATAGACAGACCATGTAGTTACATAACTAACAACGTCCTTACTACCTTTCTGGCCCTTTGAATGTGGTAGTTTCTTTGCTGTTTATGTGGTCTATGAAGGACTTGAAATGACATGAGGGTGAGTAAATAATGACAATTTTGGGTGAACTGTGCCTTTAAAAAACATTTATGCATTGATGAATTACTTTAACTTAATCAGTTCAACAGAATCTCAAAAAACATGGATGTCAAGCATGCATGTTTGAGCTTCCACTGACCATATATGTCTTAAGGACCACAGGTATATTTGTAGCAGTAGGCAAAAATACATTGCATGGTCAAAATTGTTGATTTTTCTTTTATGACAAAAATAATTAGGATATTAAGTAAAGATCATGTTCCATGAAGATATTTTGTAAGTTTCCTACCATAAATATATCAAAAGTTTTTATTAGCAATATGCATTGCTACAAACTTTATTTGGACAACTTTAAAGGTGATTTTTACAGCATTTTGATTTTTTTGCACCCTCAGAGTCCAGATTTTCAAATAGTTGTATCTCAGCCAAATATTGTCCTATCCTAACAAACCATACATCAATGGAAAGCTTATTTATTATTTAAATCTCAATTAAAAAAAAAAAAAAAAAGATCCTTATGACTGGTTTTGTGTTCCAGGGTCACATCTGATCATTTACGTACGAATAAAGGCCTAAATTAAATTTAAATATCATATTACAGTGTTTTTATCTCTTTGAAAACGCTGCTTTCATATGGAATACTATTACAATCTCTTTATAATTTTTTGAGGCATCAAAGTTTTGTTGCATGGACTTTTGAAGGAGCAAATCTCGTAGGTTTCTCATAGGATGCATGAAAGTCTTTGGTTTGGAATGACTTGAAGGAAGAATTTTCATCTTTGGGTAGAAGACCAGGGGAGATTGGTCTGTTGATGAATTACCTGTTTGAGCTTGCATCACGTCACTGAGAGGGAAGAAAACTCCCTCTGAACTCAGAGAAACCACACTGCCGTTGGCAAGAGGGATCATGGGAACGTCTTTGAGGGACTGAAGCAGGGCGTCCACTTCATACTCTGGCTCCAGCGCACGAAAGTTACACGCTAGCAATCTGGCCAGCTTCTTCAGATCGTGCTCTGAGCGGAAATTAAAGCATAAGATCATAAAATTGTCTGATCAGTCAGAACCTGCAGGTTTCTTCACACAATCATAGCCGAAGATACCTGTCCTAAGTCGGCTGTGTTGCACAAGTTCTTTGGCCATGGCACAGGTGACGGTGATGATCTCGGCGGCTTTAAGGCGATGAACACCCAGCGAGGTTAGCAGCGAGCTGGAGAGGCGCGACTGCAGCGCAGGGTGCAGGTAAGACAGACTCAGGCTTTTGCACAGATCCTCTCCTCCAATCACTTCCTGGATCAGACGGTCCTGACACACGGCGAGCTGGGAAGGCTGCTTGAACTCCACTCGGCCCTCTAAAGACAGAGTCGTCAGTTTGTTCGTGCTTAAATGACTGTAAACATCAGCTGAGGGCAAAAATGCCTTCAGAATGAACAAAAATGCCCCACAAACTCAGAAATCTATTATGTCTGTCGCAATTAAAGTAAAATGTGAAAATGAATGAAAATTGCCAATTTCGGCATTAGATCTGCTCACGTTGCATCAGATTTCTTTTTACATGTTTTTGAAGGGCTGAGCATTATAACCAATCACACATGTTTGCGATGAGCTTATACATGCAACCAGATGGGTTTAAATTAGTCATCACTGAAAATAAATACAACAACACACATATTCTTCCATCTTAAGGCTGGAATACACTACAAGATTTGTTTCCCTGATTTTTACCCCAGTTCACAGAACAAGTTGATGCTAGTTGGCCAAAGTCAGAGCTAATCTGCAGATTTGAGTTGGCAGTTTTAGATTTAAAAATCTGTGTAGTGCATTCCAGCTTTAAAAAAAACAAATATGATGTAAGAAAGAGGTTAATTTTTCAGCGCAGACAGCTTCAGTGATTAAAATGGGAGTACAGAACTCTCACTAGACCAAAGTCATGGAGCGCTTCAGTGATGGGGAACATATTGAAGCATATGAAAGAACTAATTATCTCACAATTCAGATTTTTTTCCCTGAATTGAAAGGTGTACACTCAAATTGTGAGACAATCTTGCAATTGTGTGAAAAATTCAAAATTTGAAAATACCAAAGTACCAAAGCTTCCTACATTTTTTCTATAATTTAAGACCATTGTACTGTACATCTAATGTCATTTATATGGTAAATGTGATATTCGAATTATAAAAAAGAAACTGCAAATGGTCAAAATTATTACAATTACTGCCATTAAATCAATCATTTTGATCGCAAAAAAAAATAAATCGTGAATTCCTGGTGGGATCGATTACCTGTGTGACATTTTACCCAAATTACAGTATACAACTGCAAACTCTCAATTGTGAAGTCACAATTTTGAGATAAAATGTTAAAATTAAATCTGTGACTCTGTGGCAGAGGAAAAAAAAAAAAAAAAACGATATAAAAGTCATATTTCCAAAATAAATGAAAAAAAAAAGAAAAAAAAAAAAAATCACAATTGTGAGATGTAAACAGAATTTAAGGGAAAAAAGTTTGTCGAGTTTATTTCTCAATTCTAAAAAGTCTGAATTGTGAGGAAAAAAAGTTGCAATTACCTTCTTGTTTTATCTGTGTAGAGAATGTGACTTGCATTTTTCCCAAAACAAAAAAACATTTATGAAATATTTATTTTACAGAAAATATTTATTTTACACAAATCAAAATAATGGCGCCCCCCATAGTCCAAAATATGTATAAACTATGTGGATTTTTAAAATAACGGAAATCTTTCATAGGTTTTCTACTACATATTTTACTAAGAGACATCATTTACATTATATTAAGCCATACAAGTCTTTATACCCAGGGTTCCCTTTAAAGGAAACTCTGGCACCTACCGCTGTCCTCTTTGGCAGGAAGACACGCTTTGCCCTTCAGCAGTTGAATGATCTGATTGGCTACTGGGTTGAAGAAGTCCAGGATCTCACTTGGTTGAGGGATGAACTGCATAAAGTAACAGAGGCCGCCGAGCCCACTGAACTCTGGGTGTTGCTGTGGGATTGACATTGCATGTGCTCATTAGGGCTATAAATGTTCATTCGGATGACTAAAGTAGCATAAAGAAAGCCAATCCATTTTTTTCTTTTTTCATGCTAAAAGCAGCTCCTTAAACAGACTGTGAGCCTTGACCTCCATCTGAAGCTGGAGATTAAATGCAAATGCATGCAAATTAATGAAGGAACATCATATTCCACTCCGCTCTTACACTGAAGACGTCCATAGCGTGCACAAACAGTTGCGGGATCTCAGAGCGAAGCCACTGGTTCCACGAACTGTCCCTGTCCACGTCCTCTCTGGAGGAAGGGATGTCAAAATCACCTACAACAGGGGAGTGTCACCAATGTTATCATAGTATATTTTAATTTTTTAAATTAATTTTATTTTTATATTAATAAATAAAAATAAAATAAGTGTGTTTTTCTCACTTTTATTAGTTTATATTAGCTTTTTTACATGTGTACATGTACAGCGTTTATTAATTTTTATTTATTAGCAAGGTAATTCTCATTACCTAAACCCTAACTAAAACTAGAAAATAGAAATAAAGCCAAAACCATAAAAAAAAAAAAAAAAAAAAATTCAGTACTTCAGTAACAAAATTAAATTAAATTAAATTAAATTAAATTAAATTAAAACATTTTTGTATTAAATGTCAGCTGGATTTTAAAAACCTAATAAAAACTATATAATTATATTTAAAAACTAATTAAAAAAAAAAAAACGAAAAATCACAAAAACACAACAAAATGTTTAAAACTTTAACTGAAATGTGAAAAAATAGAAAAATATAAAAAATCTAATTAAATCTACATGCATAGCTTATTAATTTTTGTTCATTAGCAAGGTAATTATCATTACCTAAACCCTAAATAAAACTAAAAATAGAAATAAAGCTAAAACCATAAAAAAATATTCAGTACTTCAGTAACAAAATTAAAAAATTAAATTAAATTAAACATTATTGTATTCAATTTCAGTATCTGGATTTTGTAAAACCTAATAAAAACTATATAAATATATTTAAAGACTAATAAAAATGACAAAAACACAACAAAATGATTAAAACTTTAACTGAAATTTAAAAAAAAAAAAAAAAAGAAAATATAAAAAATCTAATTAATTTTTTTTTTTTTTTTTACAAAAACTACAATATGAATGATACTAAAATAACAGTTTATTAGTTTTAGTTTATTTAGTTTTTATTACTTAAAGTAAACTACACTAACTTAGCAATTTCCCAAAATAAAATATGTATTTTTTTTTATTATTTTATTTAATTAAACATTCATTTTGTTTTAACTAATGAAACTTTTTTCTTTTTTATAGTTTAGCATTAGTTAGTGATAATAACCATGATGTGACATTCAATAAATGTGACAACATCAGGTAGACGGATAACCGTGACTCCCATATGCACATGTCAAACCTTGGATGATGAAACGGAAACCGAAGCTGCGAAGTGGAAGAAAGGCAAAGACGGGCTGTTTCTGAGGCTTCACATCACATGAAGACGAGTCACTGAGCTGGAACGCCAGGGCCAATTCTGTCGACTCCACGTCTTCTTTAATCTGCACAGAAACACAGAGACACACTTAAATGTCAAGGTAGAAACTAGAGACATGAAAAAAAATAAATAAATAAAAACATACTGAAACACCCTGTTATATAACATTTTAGAATATAATATAATGACCCTGGACCACAAAACCAGTCATATGGGTCAATTTTTGAAATTGAGATTTATACATCATCCGAAAGCTGAATAAAAAAAAGCTTTCCATTGATGTATAGTTTGTTAGGATATGACAATATTTTGTCAAGATGCAACTATTTATAAATCTGGAATCTGAGGGTGCAAAAAAAAAAAAAATCTAAATATTAAGAAAAATCACCATTAAA